>JAWWES010000024.1:19021479-19077830 GCA_035583135.1 Lophotriccus pileatus | reverse complement strand
CCAGTGTCTCCAGGAGAATGCTGGGGATGTCAAAGGCTTTCCTGCATCCAGGTTCACATCCAAAGCCTTTCCCTCACCCCCTGAGCTGCTCACCGTGTCACACAGGGAGGTCAGGTTGCTCAGGCAGGACCTGCCTTTTCCAAACTCCTGCTGGCTGGGCCTGATCCCCCGGCTGTCCTGCACATGCCACGTGGTGGCACTCAGGATGATCTGCTCCATGACCTTCCCCAGTACTGGCTGACAGGCCTGGAGTTCCCTGGATCATCCTTCTGTCCCTTCTTGTAGGTGGGAGCCACATTTGGTGACCTCCAAGTCCCCTGGGACCTCTCCAGTTAACCAGGACTGGTGATAAACGATGGAAAGTGGCTTGGAGAGCACTTCCAGCAGCTCTGGGTGCTGTTCCCCCTCGGTGGAGCAATCCAACCTGTCAGCCTTACAGCTTCACACAAGTCATGTTTGTTGAAATGTTTTTCTTTTCCAAACATACCTACAGTAGTGGGAAGCAGAAAGCAAGCTGCTTTTCCTTGTCAGTGGAGTTCAGTGGAATGCAAGAGCTCATGTGGAGCTTCAGCTGCTCCTCAGAGGCACAAGAGCTGGGTGGGAGAAAGCCCTAAAATACGTGGTACTGGCTGTGCCCGTGTGTTTGCTTTGAAGGGCTGCTGCTTGCAGGAGGCTGCCTGCTCTAAAAGGTAATTAATTCCCTGCCTCACAGGTCAGGTGGTAGGGAATAGGCCTGGGAGCAAAGAGAGATCAAGCATCACATTTATATCTGGAAAAAGTACAAGAGGCAAACTAAAATTGAGAAGAAACCCTTAACTTTAATCAGAGCCCTGGGCAGACCTCCTTCCACCTTTTTCTGCTAGGGCAGTACCTTTCTGCTGCTGAGAAGGTTAAGTGATCCACTGAAGGTATCATTATTAAAATGCCAACAGGAGGTTATAGTCAGCATGGAAGGGTTATTGTATACCTCACAGTGGGGAGGTTGGCAAAAAAAGTCACAAACCTAAGAAGGGGGAAATAGTGGTAATTCCTGCCTTCCTGTTAGAAACAAATTTTCCATACTTGCATGAAAAGTACTTACACATAAACTTGCTCTGGGAACCTGTGATGTACAGAACAGTGTGGCCTCAGAGCTGGCAGGACAGAGAAAGGTATTCTGGTGTTTGAAGAGGGAATGTGATACTGTTTCTTTAATGGATGCTTTGGGGAGGATGATTTGTTTGTGTTCGGTGGGTGGTTACACAGTTTCAGTGTCACCAGCAAAACCCGGGCTAATTTATCATTTTGAAGTTGAAAGCCAGCTGCATCACGAGGGGAAAGGGATTAGTTTCCTGTCAGCTTCCTTTTTGGAAAAAGTAATGTGTGCACACTGAAAATATTTCCAGCTTGGGTTAAGTATGTTTGAAAATACCTTTCGGGTAGAGTCATATTTTGATGGGCAAAGAAAGAGTACTTGCTTTCAGTTTTCCATGTTTATAGAAGCATTTTAAGAAATCTAAGGGGCTTTTTTTTCTCCTTCCCTTTCAAAAGTACCCACTGTTCAAGCTGGGAGAGTTTGGCCAGAATTAACCCTCTTCTCTCCTAGTGGAGGAGGTTCAGTCAGAAATTGGTCTGTACTTTCTGAAGGGACTGCTGAGAGATGACAGGAGGACTTTGTTTTTTATGTTCCTCTTCGTGTGAATGAAGGCAAAATAAAATACAGGACGTGGTGAGAATGTGGAATTTTACTCCTTTGGAGTTGGGCTGTACCTTTCCTAAAATAAAAGGTAGGGCAAGTGCTGCAAATGCTTGTATTTGGTCATGTGTGGAGTGCTTCCTAAGGCTTTTGAGGGATTTAAAAAGAGCACAGTTTCCTTCTGCTGTCAGTGCTCTGTGTACCCAGGGTGAGGCAGACAGGAAATACTGATGTGAAACATATGATAAGGTGGAAGAGTGAAAGTGCAAATCCTATTGCAGTGTGAGAGTGCCCTACTGTAAATACAACCCAAATACAAACTGCTGTGTCATCAGGACTTCAGGATGCACCTAGGGCTCAGTTTTAAAATGTTTCCTATTATGTACCACCCTTTTCATACAAAAAGTGTTTTTTTCCTTTCCTTTATTCCTTAGCAATAACATCATTCACATGAATGAAAACAAAGTGGTTTATTTGCCAGATAGTTTCTAATGTGTTTTCTTCACCTGAAAGCACGTTGCTTTCATTAGCTGTAAACAACACCCTATGGGGTGCTTTACTCCAAAGGATGCCCAAAGTATCCCATGGGAGCAGTCTTTGACTAAGAGAGAAATAAATGAGATTTCTCCTGTAGGTATTTTTTCCCAACTTGAGTCTCTAGAAACATAGTAGCTCTCAAGATCCATTAAATCCCAGCTCTCTGCTGAGTAATCTCTGGGAAAGTAATCCTTATATGTCAAACTCTAATATGAGAGTAAGAAAATATTGCTTTAATTTGTCAAAGCAAGGAAAGACACAAACAAGCGTCTGTCACTTGGAATAGAACAACTTGGAAATGAGCAGTGTTATAAGAAATTAGAAGTTTTCATTCATTTTATGCAGTAGTTGCTGAGTGACTTAGTCGGGATGTTGTTAATAATTACTGTATAAAGTTGAAATAATGCTTGAAACCTGCACTGTCCTGCTCCACTCATGACCTAAAGGTGATGCCTGCATGACAAATTGAGGCTTGCTCAGAGTCCAGCCAGAGCTGTGGCGTTTGACCTGAATGCCACATTTACCTGTAACAACTGCACCTGAACTCCAGGCAGGTGTGCTCTGGGTGACCATAATGCCCCTGAGCAGAGCTGTGCTGTTGGTGGCTGAGGTTGGGGAGGGCAGTTCTCACCGAGCCTTTCCCGTCTCTCCCCCGTGCAGCGTCGAGGGCGAAGCTCCGAGCAGTGAGACCGGCACGTCCCTGGACAGCCCCTCCGGGTACCACCAAGGCCCGATAACCCACAGCTCGGCCATCAGCCCCGACCACTACGACCCCTCTCCCTACGGGCTCTACTCCATCTCGCCGGGCCAGCGGGCGCGGAGGCCCAAACTGCAGCACTCCACGTCCATCCTGCGGAAACAGGCGGAGGAGGAAGCTATCAAAAGGTCGCGCTCGCTTTCTGAGAGCTATGAACTCTCCTCAGACCTACAAGATAAGCAGGTATTCGGGCTTTGTTACTTAATTTGGGACAGTGGCAGCGTGTCTGTAAGCTGGGAGGAGCCTTTTTTAGCATCGCTTCAGTTGTGGTGCTGAAAGTGCCTTTTTATTCTGTGTCCAATTTAGTTCAAAATAGTCACATGCCAGCATTTCTGAGGTTTTTGACTCTTTTCTCCTGTGTTGTGTCACCCCTGTGTCCTATACACCTTCCCCACTACCTGAAGAGAAGTGTAAAAGATGTGTTGATAGTTCTAATAATAAAAACAGTTCTACCAGGAACTTATGCTCAGGACAAGTACTAGAATGTAATAATGCAAAATATTTTCCTAAGCAAATGAGTCATTTTGAAACCCGGATATTTTTGTTGTTTCTGAAAGAAAGGAACAACTTATTGCAGCTGATATTTTCTTGTATCTGTGGGGTGAATTCAAGGCTTTACTCAACTAGGCAAAACTCCCACATACTTTACAAAGAACTGGATGTAGAAATTCAAAGCCTTTGTCCCTAAAAAGGCACTTTTGTAAGACAGTCAGCCTTTCCTTTTAGGGTTTGTTTTGAAGGTAGTCCTTTTTGAAAGGTGTTTATTGCCATATAAGTTCATATTTATGATTTTTAAAATGGTGCCCTAAGAGTTTAAAGTAAGCAATTATGCACTGGATGTCAGTGGTAGGTGAACAATAGCCAATACATCAATGTTTTTGGGTTTGGAGAGTTTTTTTGGTTAGAGATCTTATCACAGAATCACCGAACCCACTGAGCTGGAAGGGACCCACAAGTATCATCAGGTCCAGCTCCTGGCCCTGCCCAGACCCATCCCCAGGAGCCCGTGAGTCACTGAGGTGTATTCCACAGTCACACCAACCTCTATGTTAATATGGTGGAAGTGGCAAAATTCCATAGACAGACAGCAAACTACTCCTGATTCTGGACCAAACATTGACAGTCAGTGAAATCTATAGGGGCAAAATCTCATTTTCAGGTTAGGGAATCGTAAGATGATGTTCCAAAAGGACCTGGAAGAACAGATCTTGAGCTCTGCCTCAGAGTTGAATATCCAATATTTGGGATAGCAAGTCTGAGTTTGGTTTAGCCTCCATGCTCACCAAACTATGGGGACACCAGGTTCCTGATGCCAGCTCTGCTGCTGAACTGGACCTCCCTGTGAGATCAGAGCTCTTCCTGTTCCACCTTTGGCAGTGGTTTTTGCTGGATGTCTCACCAGGGCTTGATACAGAGTGTGAGGTTTTCTGAAGAGATCTCCTGCGCTCCAGATGTTCCACAGAGCCTAATTCCATCTGTCCTTTTGTGCCAGTTTGATGGAGAATGAGGACTGCAGATGTTATTTTGTATTTGCTCAGGGAGTCTCACACAATAAAAAGTGACAGTGATACATGAAGGAAGCTTGATACTGAACAGTTGGTTACTGCTCCTGAAAAGCTCTCCTTGAAATAGCTGAAGATACTAAAAACCATGTAGGAAAATGTCCAAGACTTTACCTAAAGGTAACCTGCATTAAATATGCATTGAAAAGGTGCATGAAATAGGCATTAAAATCTCTTGGAAATATTAATCACAAGTCTAACTCACCTACGCAAATTGGAAAATACTCTCAATCTAAATTCCCACCAAACCCCCCTAATTTATGATAATCAGTGATAATGTTATTTTCTGTCTAAAGCTGAAGGACAACAGCCTGTTGCAAGAGTAAAGTCCAGGTAATTTATTTTATGGAATATTAGGTTTTGTGTAATTCTCTAGCTATGCTAGTTTACTTTTGATTAGGTTTGACATTTAGTTTTGAGAGGAGAACTGAATGGACAGTTTGTTTGTTTTGAGATTAGTCCAGCAAAATAATCTCTTATGATTTATAAAAATAGATATACAGATACTCACACACACATATATATACATATATATATATGTATGTATACTACAAATACAAATAGTAGCACAGGTGTGGCAGCAGTGGCAAGGTTGTGATAGGTTATTAAGTTCATAATAATTTTTTTAATCTTTTTGAATCTTGAGAGTGCCTTACAAGTAACCTCGTAGTCTCTTTGGCACCTGCAAATGTGGGGGCAAAACCCCCCTTTTGGGAGTGAAGGGCTGAACAATTGTTTTAAAAGAGAAACTATAGAAAATTATGCAGAAATTTACATGTGGAAACGTAAATCCAGATGGAATTTGGAGCTGCTCAGAGATCAGTAACAGCTTTTGGAGCTTTGTTAAGAGAAGTTTAAAGATACAGTCAAAAGAATAATTCCTTACCAGTAATCCTGATCTGAGTCCACCTGAGCAGTTGGCCTCCTCAGTTTATGCCAATAACTGTGCAGAATATTTTTTGCTTCTGTAGTTACTAAACACAAATAAAACCCAGTGATTCAGTGAGCAAAAATGGTGATCATTAACGTGGAAAGGGAACAGGAGCTGCTGAATCTGGCAATAGCACTGAAAGAAATACATCAGCTACTCCCAAAAGAGAGAATGGACTAGAATATTATTTTTAGTACTATTTAGTTCCTTTCATAGAAGGGGGATGAAGTCTCTCTGCACATCAGTGCCTGAACTTAACGGTTAGTTGGAGATTACTTGGAGAGATCTCCCAGGTGTGAGATTAAATAAAACATGGTGTCTCCTGAAAAAAGGGTACCTGAATTTGCAGGCAAGAAGAAATGACTTGGGTTTAATTGTAGCACTGAACATATTGATTTGTCATAGGTGGTTTGTGTTTGTGAATTGTATCAATCTGGCAAAGACTAATCAGACCAGAAATTAAATATTGGAGGGGGGAAATAAAGAAATGTAGTTATTCATCTTGTTAAGTGTTTTTTAAATAAGTGAAAGGGTGAGGCACTGAGGATTGCCCAGAGGAGCTGTGGCTGCCCCAGCCCTGAAAGTGTCCAAGGCCAGGTTGGACAGGGCTTGGAGCAACCTGGGCTAGTGGAAGGTGTCCCTGCTCATGGCAGGGGGTGGAATGGATGGGTTTTAAGGCCCCTTCCACCCCAAACCATTCTAGGATATTATGATGCTGCTCTTGCTTTGGAAGAAAAGCTTTGAAAATACATAACGATTTCAGATGTATGGACACATTGTTTTCACTGGGTTAAACTGATAGCATTTATATGTATTTATTTTGCACATGCATTCTGTTAATTGGAAACACTGGCAATTTTGAGAGTAGTTAGTTACAAGGTTGAAAGTAAATTTGAATTTGTATTTAGAAACTCTGAATTATGTTCTTGGTTTGAGGAAAAATGTGTTTGTGGCTATTCTGTCAAGAGACACCTCTCTGGAAGTGTGTGTTCTGGGAGGCTCAGGTTTGCTTGGATGTCAGGCCTGGGTGAAACGATGCTCTGTGGGTTTTATTCATGCAGGTGCCTGGCTGGAAAGGTGGAGGCCACTTTGAGAATTTACTCCCAAAATATGGCCGTTTGCATTGTGCTTGGAATTCACTTCTCTTTAGTTGTCCCCACAGAGAGAGCGCCAGCATTATGCTGCAGAGGAGTTATGTCCTGTCTGCTGTGACACGGCACACCACTGCTAACGTGTGGGAACCAACATTCAAATGAACACACAAATTGCCCACAGCATAATTCTATGTGACAGTATTCACACAGTCATATTTTTGTGTTTCAGGGTGGAGTTTGCAAACGGCCCTTCAGTTCGCTGTTGGAGCTTTGAGGCTTCTACTTTCAAAACCAGTGTAGGCTCTTTGACAAATGTCTGAAAATTGGGGTTGTTTTAGGAATTGTTTTTTTTTTTAACTCTTTAACCTCGTTCTAACGTGCATTAAGCCCCAGATTCCCTGTGCTCCCCCCCCAGGTGGAGATGCTAGAACGGAAGTATGGGGGCCGTCTCATAACCAGACATGCTGCTCGCACCATCCAAACCGCCTTTCGCCAGTATCAGATGAACAAGAACTTCGAGCGTCTCCGGAGTTCTATGTCCGAAAATCGCATGTCGAGGCGCATCGTCCTGTCCAATATGAGAATGCAGTTTTCCTTTGAAGGACCTGAGAAAGTCCACAGCTCTTACTTTGAAGGGAAGCAAGTTTCTGTTACAAATGATGGGTCGAAGCTGGGGTCCCTGGTACCGTCTGAGTGTGATGACCTCGCAGAGACAGCTCCAATGAAGTCTCCAGCAGCATCTACTGATTTCACTGATGCTATAACAGAACTGGAGGATGCCTTTTCCCGGCAGGTGAAATCCCTGGCGGAGTCCATCGATGATGCGCTGAACTGCCGTAGTCTGCACTCCGACGAAATCCAGGCTGCAGATCAGGTCAGGAGCCGTGACATGGAAAGGGAGAGCTGTGCTCCAACCAAACCAGCCATCCACAATGTGGATCACAGGAAGCTGGATGAGATGACGGCGTCGTACAGCGATGTCACGTTGTACATCGATGAGGAGGAGCTGTCTCCACCCCTCCCCCTTTCTCAGTCTGTGGACAGGCCGTCCAGCACAGAGTCGGATCTGAGGCTCCGCTCCATGAACTCTTCCCAAGAGTACTGGTCCATGACCCACAAAGACGATAAGATAGACACAGATACGAGCTGCAGGAGTACCCCGTCCCTGGAATGTCAGGAGCAGAGGATGAGGATGGACCACCTGCCCTTGCTAACCATAGAGCCACCCAGTGACAGCTCCGTGGACTTGAGCGATCGCTCGGAGAGGGGCTCGTTAAAGAGACAAAATGCCTACGACCGGGGCATCACGAGTCAGCAGGGAAGCCCAAAGCATATCCCTCACAGTATTCCTGCTAAGATCATAACCCGGGAGGAGCAGGAGGCGAGACACAGGGCCAGGCCTATAGACAGTCATTTAGCCATCAATGGCACAGCAAACAGGCAGAGCAAATCAGAGTCGGATTATTCCGACGGAGACAATGACAGCATCAACAGCACTTCCAACTCCAACGACACGATAAATTGCAGCTCAGAATCTTCTTCTAGAGACAGCCTAAGGGAGCAAACCTTGAGCAAACAAACCTACCACAAAGAAACTCGCAACAGCTGGGATTCCCCTGCCTTCAGTAACGATGTTATCAGGAAACGCCACTACAGGATCGGGCTGAATCTGTTTAACAAGTGAGTACAGCCTTTCCTCCCTTTTCCTCTCAGAATGAACCAGGAGTATTTGTCTTGTACTGGATAAGGTAAGCCTGGTGTCTGATACTGACCTGTCAGTGAATAAACAAGCTGCTTGTGGTGACTCTTCATGTTCAAGTACTTACAAGTTGACATCTCCATAGTTAAACAGCTTCAGGGGAGAAGAAAAAAAGGTAATTATGCGTACAGAAATGGTAGGGAACTATTTAAGATTAACCTGATTCCTTTCTTGTGGAGAAACATGGTGGCCTGATCCTGATCTATTTTTTGGTGTTATAACAAATTCACATTCCTTCCTGCCCTAATCATTTTGGATGGTGTAAAACTCGTCATGTGGGAATTCGATAAAACAAGCAGTGTAAGATGAATTTCCTGAATGACACTGGCAGGGCCTAGAATTTGTTCAGTAGATTTCATCAAAGCTTTTGATTCTGAAACCCAATGCACTGAATATTATTTTATACTAAATAAATATTTATTACTTATCATAAAAGTATCGCAAAATTTGTGTTTCTGACTATGATAGTTTTCCCATGTTTAAAATTTCTATAAGTAACTTTCTCACATTTCTTTGTTTTATTGAAATACTTTCTTCTTTGGAGGCTCCCACGTGGCTGCAGAAAACCAGGAATATTATGAGAGAGGGTAGGAAATAATTACAACCCTGAACTCTGTACTCCCATTCTTGGGGTTACACAGTTGTCATTAGAACTATCATAACCTGAAAATACCAACAGCTGGGGGATTGGCATTAGAATTCCTCGTCTTTCCTCACTGCTTGGTGTGCCAGTTTCCTGCCCCAGGATGGGTGTAATGTGCCTAAACCTTCTGTGGTACCAGTGTTGGTGAAGCTGTGCATTACAGCCCTAATATGGACTGGCCAGGCTGGGCTGGAAACACGCTGAGCTTTGGGTGTATGTCTTTGAGAAAAGGCCTTTATGGAAGCTTTTAACCGACTGGAATTACACAGGTCATAGGGTCTCTGCTCCTGGAGTTGCCTGGGTAGGAAGACACACCAGTTTGCTTTTTTAAGACGGTTGGAAAACAATGACATCGTTGGCAGAGCGGAGGAGGAGGAAGGTGCTGCTGCTCTTGGCTGACATTTAAAAGCCTTGGTGTTTGCTGGGTTTTGTGCACAGCAATTAAGCCTTGAGCAGTCAGTGATCAGTGAGCTGCAGGCTTCATAACAGAGTCTTTTGAGTCAATGTGAGGAAAAAGGTGAATGGAAAAAGTGCTCAGGCAGCGATGAATGAGAGCTTTGTGAGTTGTCAGATGCTTCCAGTGACACATCAGTAGGAGGCTGAAAGGGAAAAATAAACACAGGAGTAGAGAAGAATAGAGACTGTTACTTGAAACACATCTCAGTGATCTTGCTGCACGGACTTGAACAGGGATAAACCTATTTTATATGCTGGCTAGTTGTAAGGTGATGTGCAGTTCCTTAGCAGTGAGTGCTGCAAGGCAGGACTGCTCAGACAGCAGCTCTGTGTGTGATCTCTGGCTGGGTGGTTGTTTCAGTCCCCCACTGCATCGATCTGCAGCACTGACAGAGAAGTGAAGATTGCCATTACCTTTGCTGTGTCCCTCTGGGCTGGTCTGTCGATAGCCCGTGGATCTCAGGTTTGATTGCGGCTCTTCAAGTCTGCAGATGGTGACATTTTCGATAACGTGCAATGTCAGGTATTGAACCACCATAGGGTGTGATGGTGCTGAGTCTGTAAACTCTTTGAAAAGGGAGCTGGGAATAACTTCTGAAAGTCTCTTCAGAGTGCATCAGGTGGGATTGCACGTTGCGCCTTGTGAGGTGGGTGAAGGGCAGACGTCGTGTTCAGGCATTTGCCAGGATTTGCAAGGGATGATTTCTTAAAGATGAAAAATCCTTATTCTTTTGAGATCTGTGCTGTACAAGTGCTTTAGTTTCAATTAACCTCCTGAGCATTGTGCTGAAAGAAGTGGCTTTGAAGTCGCCTAGTACAAGAAGGCAAGTGCTTTTCCAAATATCTGCACCTACCAGAGGAAACATTAGGGATGTCTTTTACCAGAATTTTGTGTTCATTTCACTGCATCTTTGAAATCTTCCTTGCAAATTAAGATCCCAAACCTTAATTAACAAATAATCCTGTCATTTCTTTGTGGTACATAAAGCTTGGCTGAAATGCAATGCAAAGAGCTCAAAACCTTGCATGAATTGTAGTAAATACTTCTGCTTTGTTCACCAGGAGTGCCAAAAGAATGAAGTTTTTTAAAGACATGGAAAGTCATTATTGTCACAGTTGAAATTTGAGTTTATGATTTTTGTGTTTTTCCTGTTTTTCCTATTACAGTAACAATATTCAGTAGGCAAAGTGCAGTTTTCTTACCAGAGGCCCTTTGTTAGGAGAGGCAGTTGTGGGTGGAGTAAGAGTTGAGCTCAGCTGGTGGTCCAGTTAGCTTGACCACTAGTATATATGCAAAGCATTAGTAGCACAGAGGTCCCTGGAGAACGGAGAGCACAGGACACTGGAGGAAAAGCTCTAGGGGATTGAAAATCATTTTTCTAGGAGTTGTTGAAGTTCTAGTGGGAGGTGTCCCTGCCCATGGCAAGGGGGTTGGAACTAAATGATCTTTGGGGTCCCTTCCAACCCAAACCGTTCTGTGATTCTATGATTATCCCTTGATCATAGAATTTATTTCAGACTATAACTTGGCAGTCAATTTGGAACTGTAGCGTTGAGCAAAGGAGCGTCCTTCTTCAAAGATGTTTTGTAATAGCCAGTATCCCAGAGCATAAAGTATTCCCCAAATGGAACGATCTCTGCCAAAGAAACGGCAACTGAGTAGCAGTTTCTGTGCCTTGGCCCGGCGTTGAATGGCAGTGGTGATTTCACCCTGTCAATGGGCTGTCAGTGTGTGTTCCCATTCATTGCCTCCCCAAAGGAAGGCTTGCAGGTGCATGCCCAGAGAGCAGCAGCTCCCAGGGAAGCCTGGGCAGGCCAGCTGTGTTGAATTAGGCATTTTCCTCACTCTAGCTGGAAAGGGATGGAGTCTGGGAGAATTTACACTAGAAACCATTCCTCCCTTATAGGCAGAAGGAAAACACTACCTAGAAAGGTTTATTTTGCAGGCTCCAAACCCTGCCAATGCAAATCCAGGCTTTGAGAGTGGTTTGCTTATAAACAGGGCTTCAAGAGGCCTTTTGACTGCTGCTTTAAAACAAAAAACAAGAAGAAAAAAAAAAGTAAAAGGGCCGTGATTTCATTCTGCTGTTTGTTTTGACTGCAGGCTGGAAAGACCAGGTTTACCAGTTATTGCACCCCGATCTGGTAGGATTTTCAGGTTCCATTCTGCTGCTGCTGCACTGATGGTTCTGACAGATTAAATGGGACTGAATGGTTTTAGTCTCAGCAGGCTGAGGAGGCACGTCCTGCCCTTGGCTCAGCTGTGCAGTCAGCAGGAACGGGCTGGAATTCCGTGCATAGCTGTGCGTGTGTGCAGGGAGAAAGGCATTGCCTTAAAGCCTTCTCCTGTGCCACAGGGAGGGTGGCAGCAGCTCTGGCTGCTCCCCAGGCGTTTGTGGCTGCCAGGTGTGTCGGGGGGGTGACAGTGCCTTCAGTTCCTGCGGTGCCACCCCCACCGGGGCTGCGGCGGGACAGGGCAGGGACGTCCAGCGCTCCGGGCAGGGGCCACAGGCACTTGCTGTGTTAATAAAAAACTGTTTCCAGCAGAACTTGGGCAGCGTTGGAGTGCTTTGGAGATTCCGTGTGCCTGTGCCTCGTGTTATAAAATACGGGAGGTGAAGTTTGCATTGCTCGTTTTTGAACTCGCGGCGCCGGGAGTCGCGTTTGGGATCTCCTTTGGGATACCAGCTGTTGGGAGGCACCAAACTGCTCTCTCGTCTGGCAGCGTTCCTGTGGCATTTCTTGCCATGGGAGCTGGTGCTGGTGCCAGTTTGTGGCATTGCTGGTGAAGAGGGTGAAGTGCTGCTTGTGAACCATCTCCACCACGCTGCTCCGAGCCTCGTGCCGGGGCAGAGCTCTGGGGAGGGCTCTTTTTGTGCATCCTGGGCATGACACCACTTCCCAGTGCTAGAACAGAGGCTGGGCCAGCAAGAACTTCACAGTAATTTTTCCCAGATGCCTTTTACCCCCCCACACACCTCCCTCTTTTTGTCCTCTTTTGCTTTCTGGAAAGGGTAGTGGCAGATGGAGAACTGTTGCCAAGCGTCCTCAGTGCATTACAACATACTGTTCTGAAGGGTTTGCTGGAGCTTCCTTTATAACAGGCCATTATCAAGGTTCCTGCTATTCCAAAGTTCCCTCCAAGGATTTATTGACAGAGATAAAAAGGCACTGGGATCTGTTTGAAACATGCAGTGATGGATCATCTTTCACCCTGAAAGCCCCACTGGCTTCGTTTATTGCACAATGGGGAGGATTTTGTTCAAAATTTAAAAAGCACTCTTGATATGAATTGGATACTAATTCCAGGAGCAGGCTTTTTTTAACATTTCTAGATTCCTTGGAATGTTAATTTAAGAAGTTATTTATTTTATTTAGCAGATATGAGAGGAATTTGCTGAGTGCTGGTGGGATTACACCAAATACAAAATTGGAAATTACAGTTTCTGGAGAAATTCATGTTGGAAATCTGAGCCACACAATAATAACATTGGTGAGAAGGGATGTTTTTCATTTTCTGTGAAAGCAGCTTTAGTAGTTCAACACAGGTAAAAGGTTTCCATCATTTACATGTAGGTAGAGATTGAAGGTAAGTTGGATTCAGAAAGTACTGCAAATTTTTCTCTATCAGAAATCCTTAAAATTTGCCAGTTGTTATTAATTTTGTTTTAAAAGAGAAGTTTTGTGAGTAGTCAGTATTTTAACTATTGTCAGAAGGGCCCTGATTCAGTGTTGTCAGTTTATACCGATCACATGCCTAATGAATTTCACTTTAGGTGCTGAACATGCTCTTCTGAATTGTTTATAGTCAGGTCTCATGGCACCCATTGAGCATTCTAATATCTGCTCTGCAAACATGTACTTTTTTACTGATCCCCTAAGAATTTTAAGATGAAAGCTTATTGGAAACATTTCTAATGATTTTAGACTTTGTCAGTGCAGACTGAGTAGGAGGGAGAATGTGTAAATCAAAACTGCGTTGGTTATCTTTACCTTTGAACTGATGCTTTTATTTTGTCAGCTGATCTCTAATCTCTTTGCAAATTGTGTGTCTTCCATGATTTTTTGAAATATTCAGTAGAAAGAGGAAAGGGGAGAGAAGAGGCCTGTGCAGGATTTCACCACAGAGCCATTTGCCATCCTTGTGTGTATGCTGAGAGGGACTTTATTGTCATTGCAACATCTGGCCTGCAGATTATTCAGGCACAGACAGTTCCAACAAAAATTAAAATCAAAGCACTCCATGTAACTTGTCCTCTAACATGCCGAGGAGTTAGTAAGAAGAGAAGAATGTTCTTAGTATGACTCTCATTATTTCTAAAAACGTTTAGCCCTAAGTGAGAACACCCAAAGGAAAAAAAAAAAGGCTCTGGGTGTTTTGCTTTGTTCTGTTCATGTTTTATCTTTTCTCCCCGAGGACCCATTTTTCCTCCTTTTTTTTCCAAAACAAGGGCCTTAATTAGCATAAATTGTGTCCTGCCCATGAAAACCAGCTGAAATGTAGAACTGTGGATTCAACCAATAGTATTTATATGATACTGTTTCAAGTGCCAGTTTCAAATACGGGCACCAGGATTCCTTTTACTGCCATTAAAAGGAGGGTTATAAACTCTACCAACTGCTGAAGGCAAATGTATCTTTGGAAAGGCTGCAGCAGGAGCGGCAGTGGCTGTGTGTGAGTGTCCCTGGATCCCTGAAAGAGCCATTACCTCATCCCTGCCGCCAGCTCCGCCTGCCCTTCAGCATTCCGGGCACACGGCTCCGTCCTGCTGCCTGCCAGGGGTGGGATGGGATGGGATGGGATGGGATGGGATGGGATGGGATGGGAGCGGAGCTGCTGTGCCCACACAATGCAGCAGTGATTAGGGAATGAGGGTGATTAGGGAATGAGGGTGATTAGGGAATGAGGGTGATTAGGGAATGAGGGTGATTAGGGAATGATGCCCTGAGTGGAGGGATTTGGCCGCAGGAGCAGCTCCCAGACAGGCGGCTGATGTGACTCCAGGGGGCCAGAATTTTAATGCCTTCCAGCCCCCCTTCCCCCCTACTCCTCTGTTCTCAAAATCTCAAGTGATCAGATTTGGAGGGTGGCAAAGGTGAGCAGCTGCCTTTGCAGGTATACAGGGGGCAGTTTGATAGGGAAGGCTGTGTAGGAACCTTTGGAAGGATCACAGAGTAGGCTCAGTTGGAAGAGGCCCAGGAGGATCATCGAGTCCAGCTCCTGGCCCTGCACAGGATGATCCCCAAGAGTCACACCAGAGTTAAGGAGGAGGGCACGGCAGCTCCCTCTTCTTGTGTAACAATTCAAATCTAGCTACTGAATTGGGGGTGGCTGGATCTGTAAATGGAAAATCTGGAGATCTTTAAACAGTATTTTTATGTTGCCGTCTCAGAGGTGTCCCTTTCAGAGGGAATGTGGCTGGCAGTGTCTCCCATTTGCAGTCAGCAGAGGTGCAGAAATTGAAGCTGAAGTGCTTCTGTTATGTGGAACTGGGGTGAGGGTGTGGAAGGAGAATTTAGGGCAGGGACAGCACAAGACAGGGAGAGTTCCTCAATTTAAAGGACACAGTCATCTTAGTGCCTCAATTTAAAGGACACAGTCATCTTAGTGCCTCATTCCTGCCAACAGTTGCATAAACACGAGCCCTGACAAACAGTGCTCAGAGAAATGGCAGGTTTTCCATATGTTTGTCCTGAAGTGGAGTGGGTTTTGCTCTGCTGGCAGCTACAAACTCCTTTCCCTCCGATCTGAGAAATGCGGAGATGCAACGGGGTCGGAGACAAGAAACTCCACAGGGAGTGTTTTGGGCAATTTATTTAACTAAAATATTTCCTTTTTCTTGTGAGGAAGGAGGGAACGGGGATGGGGGGAAGAAAAAAAAAAAGCAGGTTGTCCACTGTCAAGAAAGGGAATAACAAGGAGCTAGGAATTGTGCTGTAGCATGATGACTCAGGATTGTTTTTACCAGCAAGGACATGTCCAGCTACTGCACTGCAACTGCTTGGGGTGTGCCTTCTAATTGTCTTCACTGTGCTTTTGTTCCTCAAGGATGTTGCTTCTTGCACAGAAAAAGCCCTTTTCTGAAATAGCTTTAAACTTCGCTTTCCTTCCTTTATTAGAATAACCCAGACTTTCTGCTTTGACCCTTTGGGTGCCTTTTATACACTTGTTACCCTTTTATAATCAGCTCTGATTCAGGCCATGGTTTTCAGAGCAGCCTAAACACTCAGTAGCAGTAGCAATGTTTAATGTATAATTTCCTAGCTGGCATAAAGAAACTGGGTGATGAGGCAGAAAGGAGTGGTAGAACCGTTTAGGTCAGTTACCCAGTTTTATGAAAACAGAAATCCACAGTTTCCTCTCTTTATTCTGCTCCCCCACCAAACAGAACTGGGCACTGAGATCACTTCCTAGTGAATTCTTTCGTTGGTAACATGAGTATAAATTGACTTTCCCTGAACAGAGGTTACTCCAGGTGATTTGGTGTGATTTAAGCCTTTACTTCTGTGGTGGTGGGTATTTGGGTTGGTTTTGACTTGAACCTTGGAAAATCAGCATGTCATAATGTGATGAGAAGTCATCCCCACTGCGGGGCAAACTGGAGGGCTCCTGCCCAAACCATGGGAATAACCATCTCCTTGTTTCCGTGAGATGCAGAGGAACTGGGAGAAATGTGCAGTTCCTTGGCTTATTTTCCTGAGCCCAGGGACTTTTTCTTGTCATTACCACAAGATGATGGGCTTACACCCAAGTTTTTCTTTCTCTGCATTAAACAGCTGTGCAACTGAGAAAGACACAGCTCAGGCTTGCCCCTCAGTTTCTCTCATTCTCTTCCTTTCAGTCCCCTTTTGCCTTTGCTGTGCAGTCGAGTGAACTCTGACAAGTTGTTCTGCCACTAGTTTTGGTGGTATTTTAAGGATATTTGGTGTTTTTCTTCTCAGCCAGAAGGTTTAAAATAGTCACAGGGATTCTGTTGGCTTCGCTGCAGCAGCAATAGGCTATTCAGCAAAAGTGAAGGAAGAGGTACAGCCATATAGAAACAGAATTTAGCAGCCTGCCAGACTGAGGAAAATGTTCAACCAGCTTGTTATTGCCAACTTGGTGTTTAAAAATATTTAACTGCTTCAATGAGTCTAAGAAAAATCTTAGATTCTTGCTTTAGGAAAGCCATCCTGGGGTTTTAATGTTCAGGTAACACTTAGTTTTGTGACAACTGGAAATATTTTCAGAATGAGGTCTCTGGTATCAAAGGCAAGGGAATTTGTTTGGGGTTTTTTTTTTAACAGAAGGCTGGCATCATAGCTGCTTTAAATTCTCCACCCCTGAAATGAAAAGGTTTCTTTGGCAGCTGCTTCTGTTTGCAGAGTTAACAGCCTCTAAGAAACGTTTGTACTTCTGCTTTGCTTGGTTTTTAGATTCCCTCAGCTTATGGTCCTTTCAGTGTCTTGTGTGTGCGAGTGTCTGAACATAGGCAAGGAACCAAAAAGCAGAGATGTGCCTACTGAAATTCTGAATTTCTAGAAGTTTCACCAGGCTTCTCATTTTCAGCCAGGCTGGCTTTATCCCCCCTGTCTCAGGCAACTGGGAGAACAGTACAGTTTTGGTTATTTACACTGTTAATAAATTCCTAGTTTACTTGAGGTGATACTTTTGGCACTGCTGGGTATTGGAAATCTAGGCCTGGGCAAGCTGCTTTCTGTGCTTGTTTGTTCATGAATGGTTTTACAGCTCTATTATTGTCTGAGCTCCAAAAGGAAGTACAAGGATTTCGTGTGGTTTGGGTGTTTGTAAGCTTTACACCTTTAACAAGCGGGGGATAGAGAAGGTTTTCTCCACCTTTGCACTGTGGTTTTGTGGAAGGTTTCTTTTTGAGGTAGTGCTTGTTATTTATTCTTTTCTCCTGGTGCTGTGGACATGGGCACTTCATCCACACCGTGGCTTGGATGGTACAACTGATGGTGCAGCTCTTGTTATTACCCAGTTTCTGGCAAGGTCCTTTAGCCCTTCAAGCAACACCTGAGAATTTCGTGTAAACGCCATTTTGCACATCTTTTTGTGTTAGTTGATTTTTTTTTTCCTTCCTTAGTGGATTCCTTTCAATGTTGGTTGTTTTGTTGTTTTTTTGAGACAGTTGTTGTTTTTTTGAGGCAGTTTCAAGCTTTATTTGGGAAGCAGTCGTGTAAATATCAAAAGTTCTCTAAATATGTCCAAATATCTCTAAACAGATATCTCTCAGCTGTGGAAGGTGGTGGCTTTAGAGGGTTTCTTTTGATATTAGTTAATGTGTTCAAATCTGGAAATAACTGCTCTGCTTATGCTGCTTCCTCAGTTGCTATTTATAGACTTCTCATCTTCCCTGTTATTGGTAGGTGTAATTAAGAAGCATCACTGGGAATTTTCCTACTCACAAAAGACTTAGTTGTAAGTACAAAACGGTCTGTGCTCAATTCTGAGCAGCCAGAAATGAGGATAAACTTAAGCCAGGTGTCCTGTCCCACCTTAAATCCATGACCCTTCCATATCCCACTCCCTTCTGCATCCAGTCAGACACCTCAGGAAAAAATTAGGGCTTGGTGAAAAAAGAAAGTTTGTCCAGTTTTAAGCAGCTGGGTTTGCCAGCAGGAGAATCCCTGTTTGCTTGTGGTGTCTTTTTAAACCTGCCCTCCCCAAACTCTTGCTGCCACCTGGGGTTTTTTGCACAGCACTTCAGAGCACTCTGACAGAGTCATCGTTTTCTGTTTCTGTACTTTCCCTCCTGAATAAGATAATGTCACACCTGGGGCGGGGTGGGAAGGAGCTTACAGCAGCAATAAAACCAGATAAAAAAAATAAAGGATGTGTCACCTTTGTGATTTTAAACGTTCAGGCTTATGCCTTTGGAGTGGGAGGAATTCAACTTGGTTGTTAGTACAGTAAGTAATGATCCAACATTGTCTAATATGTCAAGTAAAGGTGATCTTTGGATCAAGCTGTGTTTCTTGAGTGTGCTTTGTGTTGTTTTGACAGTTGCTGGAGAGGAGCTCTCCTGGGTTTGTACCGCTTTGGACATTATGGACAAATGTAGCTCACTAACAAGGGGCATGGAGAAAACTCCTGCTTTTGTTGGATGCTGGGAATTTAAATTAAGCTTGAGAATTCTGAAATGCAGCTCAAAAGCATAAGAACGTAGCAATTACATTACTTACCAAAGAAAGGTACTTCTTTGGTATGAAGGAGATTAATTTCAGAGGATGGCTGTGTGTGTAATCTTATTTCAGATGAAAAGAGCCACAAAGCTGAGGCAAGAAATTGAGATTTGAGAACTTTCTTTTGATTAAATTATATATATTTCTCTCATCTGTCTAATTCCTAGTAGGGTCTTAAGTGTATAATAATGTAATATAAAAGAGCAAGAGAACTGACTGGTGCTGTATTTAGTAATGCTGTTTGCAATTAAAAGCCCTGGGGAAGGGTTATGGTCGTGTGATCAACCTTGTCTAAAAATAGTACGGTCACCTTGTCCTTAGAAATTGATTTTACGTGCCTTAAAGGAAGCATCTTTCAGGTCAGACAGGTGGACATTGTATTATAGTTCTTTACAAAGCAAAGCTGATGATGGAATTACTGATTCTTTCAAGATTCCTCTCTAATACCTCTAAAATGAGCGATGGTTGGTTGTCGTGTGGCACTGCTGGGTGACAGTGCAGTCTGTGCTGGGTGGGCAGTTTTGCATCACTTTAAAGTCTGAGCAGCATTGGCCTTTATAAACCTGTGTGTTTTATTGCCAGAAACCAGCTCCATCCCAACCCTCCTCCCCAGAACACGCTTCTCAACAAGTTACAATGGGTAGCTTCAGCTTGCTTTGTTTTGAGGGGGGAAAATGGTTACAGCTAAATCTGGAGATGTACAAAGAGATGTAAAATACTGCAGCAACGAAGAAGGTGCTTGTCTGAGGGAGGGAAATCTGGGGCAATGGGTGTGTTAAAGGACAAGGAAGAAAAAAAATCTAAATTACATGGGAGCTGCACCATTTTTAATTGCTTCTTTTTGCTCGACTGCCTTTAGTTTTCCCTTTCGTTTTTTTTGTCCTCTCAGCTTGCAAGTTTTGTTCAGAAAGTTTAGCTTTTGGCAGCAGCGGGGTGGGAGGTCAGGGGTGTTCTTTGTTTCTTGTTTTTCAGCAGCAGCCTTTCAGTTCAGTTTCTGGAAGGTCCATCTCTCCCAGCAACAGGAGCGTTGAGTAGCTGGTGTTGGGCTTGTCTTTGGTGTTGGCAAGTGAACACAAAGCTTCTCTCTGGAAGGGTTATGGAGCAGGGGAATGTGTAATAACATGCAGAGATGCTTTCAAAGCTACTTGATGCTTCCTAAGATGCTTTCAGCTGTTAGCAGTGAGTGATGTGCTCAACAGCATTCGTCCTGAAACCACCCCAGCCACAGTGTTACGCCGGTGCAAAGTGATTGCCAGAGCTGTAATATTTTAATCGGCCGGAGGAAAACTAATAGTGTTGCCTTCCCTTTTCTCCTCAGGAAACCTGAAAAAGGAGTGCAGTACCTCATCGAGCGAGGGTTCGTGCCGGACACCCCCGTGGGTGTTGCCCACTTCTTGCTGCAGAGGAAGGGGCTGAGCAGGCAGATGATCGGGGAGTTCCTGGGCAATCGGCAGAAGCAGTTCAACCGGGACGTGCTGGAGTGAGTGTCCTGGGGGGGAGGAGGGGATGTTCTCCTGCTCTGCAGTCACCACCTGCTTCACCAGCCTCAGGGCTTGTGCTTCTCTCTGCATCTTGCTCTGAAGGAGGGGAAGCCGCACTCCAGAGGGTAGGAAAAGATGCACACGAGCCAATATTTGTTTCTTTGCTTCCCAGGTAAGGTACTGGTTGTGTTATTGATCCAGCAAGACACTTACGGGGATTTATATTCTCTGTATTTACTCTAAATTTATGTTTTAATTTCATAAGGCCTTAGAGTGTGTTATTTCAAAGGGTTGGTTTTTTTTTCTTCCTCAGACTCTGATAATTTACTGAATGAAACACAATAATATTGTAGGCAGCATAAGGTTTAATCAGTAACAGAACTTGAAAGTCATTATTACAGCCAAATGGCTCAGATGTGAGATAAGGAGGGATTTGTGCCTGGGCAGGCTCGTGCTGACAAGATCTATACAGACTGTTATTTTCCAAAAGATTAGATAAACAAAAACTGTTTTTAAAAGCCAAAAGAAATGCAAAGCAGAAAATTAGACTTCTAGCAGCTTGGTCATAAATAATCTAAATCTTATATATAGAGTAGACCAAAGTTGCTTTATTTTAAGAGGGTGTTAATTTAAAACATGAATGCATCTTAGTCCATTTTTTTCCAGGATATTGTATAAAATTTTAGCTAGATGCCTAAGAAAACTGCTGAGAATTAAAGCAAAAAACACAATATCTTTCCCATTGAGGAAGCCTAGGGAAAACTTCTCACCATCATTTTTTTAAATAGCTGTTTTATTTAACAATATAATGAAAGCTGTAGTGAAATCTGCCTTGGGCTGCAGATGCAGAGACTTTTTCTAGAGGTCTTTTCTCTCTTTCCTGTGCCTTATTAAAAGCTGCCTTCTTACAGTCCAACCCACAGCAGAAAGCAAGGGAAGCCCCTCCAAAGTGCAGCCTGGAGCCAGGCAGACACTGCAGAGTCATGGAATGTGGCTTGCTTGGATGCAATCCCTGTTCACTCAGCCTGAGTCACTGCTGGCCACTCACAGGGATCATCTGCAGTTTGCAATTACAAGTCAGACTAGGGGGAAGACTCTCCAGAAAGTGTGTATTTTGAATTTTTTTTTAAGGGAAAACCAGGTTCAGGGCGAGATGGAGTCCAATCTTAGCTGATCCTTGAGGTGCCTCCCCAGCCAAGCCACTCCGTGGTTCCATGATGCATTTTGTGATGCTGAACAAATCACTTGCCCTCAGCACCTCAGGCAGAACTAAGCAGAGGGGTGTCCCTATCTGTGAGGGGGTGAATTGTCAAGAACAAGGTCAGACTCAGCTGCCTGCATCCCCCCAGCAATCACTTGTTGAAACAAATGTGTTCTTAACAGAGCTGTTTCAGCCAGGCTTTGGGGTGAGGAGCTCCCTGCAAGCAGTTCTCTGGGCAGTGCTCTGAAGCTTGCCTGCAAATGGGAGCAGGGTATTTTCTCTTAAAAAGAGACAATAAAATAGCATTTCATCCTAAAAATCACGTTTACAGATTGGAGGTAGATTTTGTCAAACTGATAGAGCTCCTGGTGGGTGCGTAGAAAAGACGGTTTAAAACACGATCCTTTTGCTGGTACACAATTTACTTTCAGATTACTTGCTTTGCTTTGTGCTCAAGTTTCCCAGATCCTGTAAATGTGGGTGTTTTAGCTGTTTGATATCTTGAGCTTAGAAAATATTCATGAGAACAGCCTAAATTTTTGACCAAGAGCTGAATCCTGGGCCTGCTGTAGCTGCTGCCTTGTGTTGGTGAAGAACAGTGGCCATGGTGATTTATCTGCTGTCTCCAGAGTTCATATAAAACCTTTTGAGACCCCTGCCATTCTGTTGTTGGCCAACATGTTTCTGGAGGTCCTTAATTGCATTAATTAGTTCATTTTGACTCCAGCTGGGCTGCACATGTGCTTTACACCTTTGAAGCAGAAAAGAGGTTTGGTGTCACAGAACCTGGAATAGGTGGGAGGGCATTACTGCAGAACTGGTAAGGGGGTTTAGGTGGGAATTGGAAAGCCTGAAGTGCTTCTGCATAAAGGGAAAAATATTCCAGGCAAGGGGAATAAAATGTTTGGTTATTAATTTATGTTACCTACAGTTTTGTTGGAAGGAAAGTATGATCTGCTCTCATTTGTCATTGTAAACCTGTACATTTAAGAAAAAACTTTCAAAAGTGGGTTGTGGTTTCTGCATTACAGTAGTTCTGTTTGCTTATTTAAAAACTAAAAAATAAGTTTAAAGGAAGGAAATTTGTAAGTTTCGGATTTTAAAGCAGTCTTCAAACAAAGTGTTAGAATGACATCATTCACATTGTTGATTATATTAAAATGGTTCCTTTTTTCTTATTTTCTGTCAGCACTGTATTTTCTGAACAAGAAAGTAATTATTTCTCCATAAATGTTAACTGAAAGACATGGCAAATGATGGGGAGATGAGAATTACAGTAATAATAAGAGAGTATCCAAAGAGGGTTATTTATTTTATCTGTATGTAAGAATGTTCCCAGACACAGAGCCATTTGGTGCAGATTATTGTGCCTGCTGCAGGCTGTTTGAGATGTGATATAAACTATTTATTATTGTTGTAGGCATTGTGATGGTTGATTGCCCTGGAAGCACAAAACTAATAATTATTGTTGGCAGAGGTACATCCCTTAAATTGGTCAGACATTTGTCATTCCAGCAGCTCTTCTGTTAAAAAAAGAATAAGGATCTGCTTACACATGCTCATTGATCCCTTGTTTGCAGCCTTCCTTCATAGTTACTGCCATTGCTGCTGAAGGTTTAAAGGACAATTCCATGACTCTCTGTCAGATGGAAATTCAAAGGGTGTTTTGGTTTGAAGTCTTGCCTTTGGTACTGTGCTGTTAGAAATGCAGAGACAGCATGGGATATGTTTCTCTCCTAGCTGTGTGGTGGATGAGATGGACTTCTCAGCCATGGAACTGGATGAGGCACTCAGGAAATTTCAGGCTCATATCCGTGTCCAGGGAGAAGCCCAGAAGGTGGAACGGCTCATCGAAGCTTTCAGGTAAGAGACTGGAATCAGCCACCAGAAACTGCTGATGGTTCAGCTGGGCAACTGGGGAGCTTGAGCAGAGCCAGGTTATTTCCCTGCTTATTTGCAGTGTCCTCTGGAGCTACCAACAGTTTCAAATAAATCACAGAATCAGCGGGGTTGGAAAGGTCCTCTGAGATCATCAAGCCCGACCCTTGATCCACTCCCACCTGGTTACCAGGCCATGGCACTGAGTGTTGTTTGTGGGGCTCTGGCTAAGTATAAAATAGGACTTGTCCTTTGCTGGTGCTCTTCATGAATGGCATTTCTATTAACATAACAAGGTTTCTCAGTTAAAAGTTCTTTCTGGCACCACTTGAAAAAATATCCAAGGATTTTTGAATGTCTCTAACACTCTATTTGGATATAGAAGTTTATATGAGTGGAATTATGAGCCCATTTACATTTTAGAGTATATATGCTCCCAACTTTTCATTAAGCATTTCAACAATAGTGGAAAACAGAGCATTAACTTGTAAGTGCTTAACACAGGTGTGCTTTATCCAGGGCAGGATAAGATGGAAATCACCCTGTGGCACTAAGCCAGAATCAATGCTGTGTTCTTCCCTGGTGTCAGGGCATTAGTCACTGAGAAAAATGAAATCTTGAAGTTACTGTAGCTCAGAATCTGTACTAAGAGGCAAAATGACAGTGGTAGTAGAGAAACAAAGCCTTCCACATTCGAGGATTGGCTCATGAAAATATGTGAATGGGAAGCTAAATATACGTATGGAACACCAATAATAGCTCGCTCAACCTCTGGAATGCAGCAGTTGGTTTATCTGCTGGAACTAGAGAAGCAGTTCCTGGCTCTGACAGATTCCCCTCCGTGCTTTTTTCCAGCCAGAGATACTGTATCTGCAACCCCGGGGTGGTGAGGCAGTTCCGAAATCCTGACACCATCTTCATCCTGGCCTTTGCCATCATCCTGCTCAACACAGACATGTACAGCCCGAATGTGAAACCAGAGCGGAAAATGAAGCTGGAGGACTTTGTCAAGAACCTGAGGGGTGAGGAAACTCTGACCAGGAAGGTCTGAAAAGCTTTTCCCTGTAACTGTCACTGGAGGGACACCGGTATCGTCTGGGAAAAGACAAAAATACAGGGCACTTGATGCTCATTTGACCTGACTTGAAACTGCTGCCATTATTACAGGCTTTCCTTATTTCTGCAATAATGAAAACGAAATTAATTATGTAGTGTTTTGTCATTTTTATCGTGTCATTTTTTCAGAGTGGGTGTACTGTCAGGTCCTTTTGTTCCCACATACATATGTGTGTGTATGTGTGTATATATATATGTATATAGATGAGTATTGACAATCAGAAATCACTGTGCCCTGGTGAGAACTTCTGGAAATTAATCAGAGATTTAAATTCTCGCTGAGTAAAAGAAGAATCCCACCGCCAAGCCCTCCCTGAAAGGTGTAAATAGCCCAGAAATTTCATTTTGATTGGCTGATTAGGCTGTGGTCCACCTAAGCTTGCAATTAGATTGCCAGAAAAATACAGGTATTTTTTAAAATCTGTATCTCAGGCCTTTCTATCCTGGTTCTTTGTGGTGAAAGAATTTTTTGTGAGGTATCAGCTCAGCTCTTTCTAACAGGAAGGAGTCACTGAGTAGAGCTGAAAGTGGGCCAAATGGCAGAAAAATAGAACCAAGGTGCTTTATATATTAAGATATATATCAATATATAGGCACCTCTCAGGTGCAGGGCAGTTTGTATTGCTGTGGCACTTCCATTTCAGTACCAGTCAAACCAAAACACTTGTGGTGTTCCGGAGTTTCAGCTCTGGAGAATGCAAGTCCCGTTTGGTGCTTTTATCCCCCGAGATTTATACAAGGCAGCAACGAACAGACTGTGCTCAGCAGATGTTTTAGCTTAGCAAGGTTGAAGTCAGTGCTGAGATTTTTATCATAAAGTCCACAAATATTCCAAAAGGCCTGATATTCATCTCTTGGCATAGTCCTGCAGTTACATTAGTTGTATGTTATGCAGTATGTTGTCTCTGATCTCCAGCATGAATGCCAGCAAGTTTTTATTCTTGCAGGCATTTTTGTAACAGGTTACCTTGTCTGCAGCTTCAAATCCCTGCACCACAAAGGTGGTCTGTGGGAGGCCTGGTGGTGGGGAACAAAACAGAGGCAGTTTTTCTTCCTTCTTTCTGCAAAGGAACTGTGTTTTATCACAGTATTTTTAATGTGAGCAGTTGTTCCACGGGGTGACAGAATAGTCTGAATGGGAGATAAGAGTTTATTGCTTTAGAACCTGTTCACAAAATAGACATGCATCTCCCTGTCCCCAGGAAATGCAGTTCTAAGTCACTGAGTGAAATTGGACTCCTTCCACAGCTATTAAAAATTCAGGACCGAGCAGTCAGGGCTGGGTGGCATTTGCTGGAATGACATGCCAACGATAAGCACACAGTGCTGAACAGTAATCTTGTATCTAGGCTATTTGCTTGATTTGTTTTCCCAGAGTAAATTAGTTCTTTTTGAAATCTTGCAAGAAATATTGGTTAAATTAATTTTGCTGCTTGTTCATAAGGTTCTCGCATAGGAAATTATGTTCTGAACAGCGCTGAGTAATGTTGGGACAGAGGCAAAATGGAACAGCTCTTCTGCTTCCTCCCAGTGGTGTATATTCCTGGGAGGGGGTCATATGGAGGTTTTAGTGACTGAAGAGTAATTTAATTCATTGGAGCTTTGATACCAAACAGAGGAAACTTGAAAGAAAAAAAAGAAAATAAATTCATAGACATTAACCTTTTGATGGCTTAGTCTGAGCTTCGATTTTTAAAACAAAAATCCAAACCTGTGTAATTTCCATCAATGTCTTGGTGCTTTTGGACAAAAGTCAGTGTTTAGATAATGAGCAGCATCACTTCTCCTGCCTTGGTGAGGCAGGACAAGGACACCCAGGAGGTGTGGGCTGGCGAGCTGTAAAACACGGGAGCAGTCAGGCAACAGTGAGCGGGGAAAACCCAAGTGCTCGTGGTTTTAGCCTGTCCTTGCTGAGAGCAGTGTCTGTCAGAGCCCCCGGAGGCAGGCTGGTAACAAACAGGACTGTTGGCTCCTGCAGGTGTGGACGATGGGGAGGACATCCCCCGGGAGATGCTCATCGGGATTTACGAGCGCATCCGCAAGCGGGAGCTGAAAACCAACGAGGATCACGTGTCCCAGGTGCAGAAGGTGGAAAAGCTCATAGTGGGGAAGAAACCGGTGAGTTCCCTGTTGCCTGCAAGTTGGGCTGGGTTTGGGGGTTTAGGTTTATATATCAGGCTCCTGGTTCTTTTCTGCTTCAGGCATGTGGCATTTCAAATCCTAAAACTGCACGGAGGGCAGTGCACAGCACAGAACAGGACAGGAGGGGGTTGCTGAGGAGATAAATTGGTTTATAAATGGCAAACTGTCCAAATAATGATTTGCTCTAAGGTTGACTTAAATTCTGGGGTGTTCACAGTGCATGTGGATTTTCTTGTTGCCGTCTGGTATTCATGAGTGATGATGTAAGGAGTCTTAAATGCTTTATGGGAAGCTTTACAAGTCTGAAATTACACTGAAATATCTGCATTTTAGGCAGTTCTCTTGTTTATTGCAAGAGAACTGAAGTGTTTTGTTCATGTGATGCTGTAGAGAGTTGTACCTCAACATTTACACTGTCATTTATGGCTCCATAATTTAAAAGAGTAGCAGAGAACTTCTATTCACATCAGCATCTTTCTCAGCTTCACAAGCTCCCGTGACCTGGGATTGGTAAGGGGAGATGAGATCATTTGTCTCAGAACATACCTGGAAATCAGGTCCCAGGAGTTCTAATGCTGAGTTTGAGCATCCAGAGATACCCCTTTCTTTGTTGTGGGAAAAACCCTGAAATGCTTTGCTATATAAATAAATCTTCAAAGCATCTGTTGGAAAAAGGGAGAGAAAAGAAAGGCCCACAGCATTTTACCTTCAATTTAGGAGCTGAGTGAACACAGAGATATTAAAACCAGTATTTTAGCAATATTTTACCAGTATCTACTGTGGAAAGGGCCAGTGGATGCTCTGTTCAGCCCTCCTGAATTCAGATCCCGTCTCAACAGTCACAAAGGCAGCCCAGAACAAAGCAAAAAAAAAACAACCAAAAAACCCAACCTGCCTGGTTTTGAAGTCCTACATCCATTTTTTATCAGCTCTGGGCAACTTCACCGCAGCAGGGTCTGATGGGTTGGGGGATTTGTTATTAAGAAAAAGAAGGTGGATCTCCAGAGTCTCCCTATTGCTTTTAAAGAGCTCTGAATTGTAATCTCTTCTCAGATGAACCTCAGCACAGGGGATGGGGGAAGGGAATGAGGGACCACCAAAAAAACCTAATTCAGGTCTGTATCCCAGTGAAGGGCACACTGAGGAGATCTCTGAAGAAGCAGAGAAAAGAAAGCAAAATTTCCTTAATTAAAGCTTTTAACTGATTTTGAGAAGAAGGGAAATAAATATTCTGAAGTCAGTATTTGACAGTCACTTATGCTTTCATATGAAACTTCCCTTTTCTAATTGTTTGGGGATTTGGGTTTATATATAGCCTTCTTTGGGAGATGTTTTTTTCCATAGTTCCTGTTTTATTCAGGCACGTGGCACTTCAAATCCTAAAACTGATCCCCACCTTGTAAATTAAATGGGATTAAGAAAACAGTGCCCTCACTGGAGTCCCGTGTTCAAGGATTCTTCTGTTTGGGAGACTTTTTAACTGTGTGCAAGAAAATTTGGGAAACAGGCAACAGTCTTTATTGATAGATATGTTTGTTTTTACTTTATAGGCATTTAGTCATAGTCAGACCGTGACATATTTATTGCTATGATACAGTTCTGTGTTTCTCTGAAGTTTAATCAACTTGTATATGTCTTTCTACTGTAGATTGGATCTCTGCACCATGGACTTGGTTGTGTAGGTATTTCTCTCATACTCCTTCAAAATTTATAGTTGTCATAACTGGCAGCATTTTCTTAAACTGACAGTAAAGCATTCTGTTACATTTTAAAATTTGAAATCAGTGGTGTTCTTCCAAGCAAAATCTTCCTGCTGTTGTAGTAATAACTCTATAAAGTACAAAGATTTCCTAAAAATGTATTTCCCAGAGACTGCTTAATTTATTACCAAGAGTTTCCTAGACCTTTTTAATACACTTTTTATTCATTTCAAATGCTGTTATCACCATAGAAATTAGACAGCCAGTGAAGAATAAACCGATAAGGAAAAATCACAGTCACACCTCACCTTTGCACCTGGGCCCTGGTGTGTTTATCCCTTCTGGTCCATTTGAGAATTGAATGATACTCTGGGAAGATACTGCCAGTTGATTTTAAGATTTGTTCTGAACATAGAAAATATTGATTCCAGATTACAGTTACAGGCACATTCAGTAATGAACATAAAACTATTCTTAAAGTGCACCATGTTATGGATTTCTTTTGGTATTGTGAGATCTCATCGTGTGCACTGGAAAGCAATAAAGGCCCACTAGGTTGACAACAGCAGCTTTGGAGACACCTCAGCAGATATTTCCAATAAGGAAATGGAGAATCAGTCTTGATTTCCTTATTGCCATGAGAAAATCAAACAGACTGAAACTGCATTTGCTTTGTCCTGCTGTCACCATTTCCTTGGTGCTGGGGAATGACCAAATTGAATTAACTCCAGTGGCTGACAAAAAGTAACTACAACATCAGTGAGTTCAGCTCCCAAAAGCTGCAGTTGCTTTGCATCCTTTCTTCTAAAGATGTGTAAGAACGCTTGTGGAAGCAAAACCCTTTGCTCTGAGCTCCCACTTGACCTCAAGGTATTAAGATTATTAAGATGTTATCGTTTCCCCAAGTGAAACTCTCTCCCATAGAACTTCCATTGGCATCTATACACAGGAATAAAAGCTGATAGAGAGTATTTGATAGAAGTTAGATGAAGTTTGGATGCCAGGCATATAAATCTTTATGTTCCTGTTGTTGGTCCTTTGATGGAAAAATCTGATGGGCTTAGAGGTAAAAATATTTGAAGTATTAAAAGAAAAAGAAAAAAGATTTTGTGTATGAAGGATGCTCCTTCTTGGCTAAATGTTGTTTTATTAACCATGGACTTTTGTATTATCTCAGGTGCTCTCCTTGCCCCACCGGAGGCTTGTTTGCTACTGTAGGCTCTTTGAAGTTCCAGATCCCAATAAACCTCAGAAGCTTGGATTGCACCAGCGAGAAATATTTTTATTTAATGATCTTCTTGTGGTATGTATTTCCAGGCAGGCTGGCTTAGAGTGAGGTATTCAGAAATCCCAGCTCCAGTTAAATACAGGAGCATTCCTAAAAATAAGTATCTATTCTCTGCCACTCTGCACTCTAGAAGTCTTGGGATGATTAACAGATTTATATCTTTATTTTCTTACTTCTGTATAATTTGCTTTTAAACTGAAGCCTTTTACTGATTGCTACACTCTTTTGTAAGAAGGTGTTGGATGCAATAGCTTTTACTACAGAGAAAAAAAAAAACACCTCCAGGTTACGCATTTCCTTAATGGATAAACAGAGACAGCCTTTATTCTGTGAATTGTGAATTCAAGGTATTTGTGGAAAAACAAAACTACAGCCTACTTTGTATTTCCCAGATGTTCTCTCAACAGATCTGTTTGTGCATTGGAATAGGAATAGCATGCAGTTATCCTCACAGACTTTAACTTGACCTGGTCTTCTGACAAACAGACATACAAAACTAGTGACAGCTTGGAATTATTTGGTTGATTTACACTTAAAAATAGGAAAATTTGTTGCACTCTCCTTGGAATGTACCTGAGAACTAAGGACTAAACTGAGTATTTAATATTTTGTTACGAAAAAGGCAAGCCTTCACACTCACAATTTTACTGTGTGTCATTGTTACAAACCTTCAGACCTTGAGTGCAGCGAGTAAATAGAGAAATGAATCCTTTTGGTGATGAGTACACCCTCCTGGTTGTAAATGTGAGCTTGAGTGGGAGCTGCTGGAACGTTGCTGTCTTTGGGCTGCAAGTTTTCTGTCATTTTTTTTTTATTACATACTCAGATGTCAAAAGTGTTATCAAACTGTTTGGGGAGGAATACAGACCAAATTTATCGGTCCCAGTAAAATGCCATCACGAAAAGTTAAAATTAGAAAGAACTAGTAAAAAGAAACCTCTTTATAAAGGGGAAGAGCAGTTGCACTCACACTTTAGGAGAACCCCAGCACTGATGGTCAGCAGTAGAATGTTACTTGTGTTGCAGCAAAAAGCCAAGGTTTCCACAGACTTGGTGGGACTTTTGCTGTGTCAGGGGCTGTGAAAGGCAGAGGGAAAGCAGGACATCACTGGGTGAGGAGCTGTCAGGCACGGGAGAACGAGGGCTGAGAATTAAACTGGTGTGGGGAGGTCCTGCCTGGAGGCAGACTGGGATTAAAAAGGGGGAAGGAAAGTGTGGCAGCAGCTGCTTAATTTTAAGGGTAATTTAAACTTTGTCTTGATGGCATGCGCAGTGCACAGTAAGGATGCAGAGGGTTTTGTCTTTTGGGAATTTCAAGAAGTCAGATTCCTGGAGCATGGAGGACACAAAGGCTTTGTTTCTGGATAAAATATTAACCCTTCTGCTTAAGAGATGGTGCTGCAGAGCTAGCTTTGTTTCTTCAGTAGCAGTAGATTAAATACAGCGGTTGCATTTAAAGAAAATAAAAACAAAACGAAACAAATTACAATTAACATATTATCTGGCAGATTATAGCTTCCTTTTGAATAAAGTGTTTTCTCTTCTTCTAATTCTTAAGAACAGTAATATTCCACAGGCACACATGGTAAAAGGGGTATTTCATTTTGTTTATTTGGTAACTTTCAGGTGACCAAGATCTTTCAGAAGAAGAAGAACTCAGTTACATACAGTTTTCGACAGTCCTTTTCCCTCTATGGAATGCAAGTCCTTCTCTTTGAGAACCAGTGTAAGTATTGCCTCTCTTTTTAAATGAGCATTTTGCTTAAAACTAGAATAAAAATAAAATAAAATAATGTTTGAGCAAAGGAGGTGGGCAGGACTTGGCCCTGGATTTCAGAATAAAATTGCTTTGAATTTAACTTAGCCCTAAAGTTTAAAATAAGATGCTCTCAGCATATGAAACAGCAAGACTGCTGGGTTTTTGGTTGTAGTCAAAAGCCAAATCTTGCCAAATGTGTTGTTTGTAAATACTGGTAAAGAATAAAATGTTTGTCAGGAAACAAACACGTCTGTTGCTGAGGCAGTGACAGTGAATGAGAATAAATAATCACTCCTATAATGATGTGTGTAATTCAAAACATTGTTTAATTTATTTTCCTGATTTATGTCTTAATTGTGCCCAGGTAATGTATACTCACTCGAATATAAATACAAAGCAGAGAGTTTGGATTCAGGCTTGTATTTTGTGACACCTTTTGGTTATGCCTGTTGCAGTCTGCATCAATCCAGTCTTCTTTTTATGTTTCATGCTTCTCAAACTTAGTCTTAGCAACAAAAACCCCCAAATAGTTTGCTAAAGCCCTGTTTTTAAGCCCAAAGGCAGCATCAGTACTAACAGCAGAGCAGAGTATGCTTACACATTCATTCTCTCTTTTGTGCACTCATTATATTATATAAAATTCAGGTTTGGGAGGAAGGGCAAATATACCTATCCTGGATTCTACTGAAATTAGAAGAATATACATTTCCTCTGATGTCGAATTAAACAAAATATTAAAAAAATATATATCTCGTAAGCATACTAATTAGAAACACTATTTAAATAAACTTAAAAACATATATAGTGAAACAAGAAGCAAAGGATTGGATTTCTCCCAGGCGACTGGAGGCATTTTGGCTGAGACACTTTAGTAGGCACAGCTGGGCCTCAGTGAATCAGACTGTACTTACAGTGTCAGTGCCTGTCAGGTGGGTGCAGCATTTTCCAGTGGGGAAAGAGAAGTATTTTTCTCCTTTGGTTTGTAAAATTCATATTCTTGGTTTCCCCTGTCCCCAGCACACTTTGGGCTCTCTTGGCCATCAGTCAGTGTAGCAGCTCTCAGAACCAGCTGCTTTCCAGTGAACAAAGTTAGTGTTGCTGAAGCAGAAGCAATGAAGATATTGGTGTGGCTGCTGGTGAGGTTGAACAACGTGATTGGCTTTGGTGATATAAGAATTGGCTTTTAATGATACAGATTAGTTATGCTGAGGGATGAGGAGCTCCCAAAGGGGGAATAATGTCATGTATCTCTAGTAAATAAACAGGCCAGAAGTGAAGTATCTTCTCCATTTTCAGTCAGTCAGTAACATATAAAGGGGGAGCTGCAGAGAAAGTGTGTCTGAAACCAGTAAATACTGATGGGAGTGTCTCCTGATGCTCAATCAATACAGTGGAGAGAAGTATCTGTGGTAGTAAAATATCTGTGTTTCTTTAGGATGTGGAAGGTCCTTCTTGGTTCGTATGTGGAGGCAGCCCACATGACTTTGGGGTTGCCAGGTTTCCTTGTTTGGTTTCATAGGCATTTTGGGGTTTTCCCCTGAAGTGGAGCACTTTGTAGAGCTGTTTGCTGCATGTCCATGTCAGTATTCCCAATGCTGCCTGCAGGGATTCCATGTTCCCATTCTGTGAACCTTCCCAGCACCAGCCTCCTTTGTCTCTTCTTCTGTGCTGATGCTGACAGCAGAACCCACAGAACCCCAAACTCCTCCTTCCCTCTGGACCCTTGTGGGACTTGCACTGTTTTCCCCTTAGAACGGTGAATGGACTTGCTTCACCTTTAGTTGCAGCTCTGATTTGGAAGTTACTCTTCTAAAAGTAAACCTGGAATAAAAATTGGGAAGTATTGTTCTAAAAAAGAGCAGCATTTGCACTTGTTTCCCAATAGCTGAAGTCTTGTTGAAACCTGATGGCTTTGAGGGAAGGGAGTCAACTGCCTTACATCATCTGCTGGCTCTTGAGGGAATGAGTTTGAGTGCCTGGGAGCCCTTGAGCTTTGGCTTCAATACTTGAGTAAATATTTGAGAGCTCTAGCAAACCAAAAAGGTAAAGCAGCTGAGGAGAAGAAAACACTGTGAGTTAAAATTCACATTTTGAGGTTTTCTGACACCCCATTTCTACAAGGTTGTGCTTCAAGCAAAGGCTGATTCTGTTCTCTAGAGCAGAACTTATATTCTTCACAAATATCTTCCTGTAAATGAACCTTCTGTCCCATCCAAGGGGATATTTTTGACCAGCTGTTAAAATTTGCAGTCTCAGATGCGCAGCTAGAAAAAGAGGCAAAGACAGCCTGCTGAAAAATCTGCCTTTTGTTTTGAAGATGCCCATAGTACAGGTCAAAAGAGGGGTGGAATAAAACCAAAAAACCACCCCTTTTACTTTTTCAGGATGTAATCTCACAGAGAATTTTAACTTGGTTTTAAAAAGAAAAGAAAAGTAGGATTCTCAGGGAACACAACTCAGTAGGAAATACTGACAGCACTCTCTGCTAGTGTGTTTCTCTTCCTGCAAATGTTACAAGTAGAACAAGTTTGATGTACTTGAGATGTCTCCAAGTAGTTTTTACTCAGCAAAACTTTGGCCACAACTTGGTAAGGAAGGTAATGGGCTCTGTTCCATGAAACAGAAATTATCCCCTTGTTTTTTTTGCTTTTTCTGGTATTTTTCTTTTATACTGTACATTGTACCTCAAGGGTAACAGCTGCAGAAAGACTGTCTGCCAGTATTTATTCAGCATCTTGACAGTTAAGCTGTTCCAATGGATCTTCTCATTCTAATTCTGTGCCTTCAGATTTTTATTTCTCTGACTTTGTACCCTCTGTGGTAATATTAGTAAAAAGCTTTGAGGTTTGGTGGTTTGTTTTTGTGTTTGGGTTTTGGTTTTTTTTTTTTATTAAAGGGAAAGTAATTGGAATAATCAGAGCTCAGTTTTTCCTGCCTTTTCCTTCCAGATTATCCCAACGGTATCCGGCTCACGTCAGCTGTGCCAGGAGCAGATATCAAAGTGCTCATCAACTTCAATGCACCAAATCCTCAGGACAGGAAGAAGTTTACAGATGATTTGAGGGAGTCCATTGCAGAAGTTCAAGAAATGGAAAAGCACAGAATAGAGTGTAAGTACCAAGGTACATATAACAGAGCATTTTCAAGCTGATCCAAGGAGGACAATTCTGGATGTGGATATAACCCATTAGAACACCTTAAAAACTCCACGTAATGGGATTTTTTCCATGAGTTTGACTCTGGAAAGAGGAAACACCCAGTGATATGTTAAGGCCCAGCTGAGTTCACTGACTCCAATTTACTGCAGTGTAGCTGGAGTGGAATTTTAGCCTGGACAAACTGCAAATAGCAATGGACAGGGTAGAGGTGGATTTGTGGATTGTTGTATAAATTACAGCAAGAATTTGGGGTATGATTTACATCACACTGAAATTCTCTGTGATGGCCCTTCAGATAAGTTCCACGGGATTTCTTTTGATTTCCATGTTGTTATTTCTGTGTTTTCTCAATGAGGTAACCATGGTACAAGTTCGTATATTTTGCTGAAAATTCCATGAGTGTCTAAATACGAAATTTTGTCTCCTGTTTTTCCAAAAGAGGCTCTGTGTGTTGCAACATAAAGCTCTTAGTACAGGAGTGAAGCTCCTATTATTCACTATAATACCTGATCACACATAGAAACTGGGATGCTCTGTGATAAGTCTGTACTCATGGAAAACCTTGAGGTTTGCTCCTTACTGGAATTTAGACCTTGAGGACTCTTTCCAATTTCCATTTTAAGCTCAAATGTTGAGGTTTTCTTGTTTTTCAGAACTTTGTCTCTGTTTGGTTTATTTTTAGTTTTGGTCTGGCAAGATTTGAAGGCAAAGGAAGGTGCGAATATAAAAATGAAAGATAAATCAAGGAATAACAGGAGATATTTGAAAAATCCTGAATAATATATTGGCTTAAAATATGTTAGTGGGTTTAGTGGACCGGTTGCCAATGACAGCCTTTGCCAGCAGAAGTAATAATTCCCCCAGAGGGTGGTTGGCACTGCCCAGGCTCCCCAGGGCAGTGGGCACAGCCCCAAGGCTGCCAGAGCTCCAGGAGCCCTTGGATGACACTCTCAGGGCCAAGGTGGGATTGTTGGGATGTCTGTGCAGGGCCAGAGGTTGGACTGATGATCCCTGAGGGCCCCTCCCAGCTCAGGACCTTCGGTGAGCTGTTCTCCCATCCCGTGTTTAATCGGTAAACGCGAATTGCAAAATCGCCCTCTCTGTTTCAGCTGAGCTGGAGAAGCAGAAGGGGGTGGTGCGTCCCAGCATGTCCCAGTGCTCCAGCCTGAAGAAGGACTCTGGGAATGGGACCCTGAGCAGGGCCTGCCTGGATGACAGCTACGCCACCGGGGAGGGGCTGAAGCGGAGCGCGCTGAGCAGCTCGCTCAGAGACCTGTCCGAAGCAGGTAAGCGCTGCCTTTCCTCCCTTGCTCTCTGCATGCAAAGATGCCTCAGTGAAAGCCTCCACAAATAGCAATGCTGAGATCTCAACCATTTTAAATAGCTCCTCTTTCCCAGTTCCTGTTTAATTTCTCTCTGTTTATCGCCCTTGTTCTGTTAAGGGTTTGGAAGCGTTTAAACCCTTGTAGGTTGCTATAGGTACTTTGAAAGGAGAGTGAAGACAGGAAAAATTGTAAGTTTTTAATTAAAAAAAAAATTAGTTACTTGTGCTAGGAGTAACTCAGCTTTTCTTTCTTTTTTTCCACTCCCTTTGCTTCTTCCCCTTCATACAAGTAGGCTTAGAAAGAACAGGAAAGAAAACTGGTCTGTGTGCAGTGACCGCTTTCTGTGTATTCTGTGCTCAAACGTTCTGTGCTGCCACCTTGATGAATGAAATGGAGTGAAGCCTTCCTAAATTCTGTCCAGAGCTCTGTAACTCAAACACAGGGTGTCCCTGATGCTCCTCTAGTGGTTTGTAACTCAGACACAGCTCCTAATTCTTGCGAGAGGGGCTGTTGTGAAGTTCTCTTAACGGTGTAGCACGAGAAGCCCCAGTGGACGAGAATTCTGATATCCCACAAAGCCACTGCTGTGTGATCAGCTTTACTAACTGAGTAATGCAGCTAAAGGCTGCAAAGCAGGGATGGTGGGATTTGTTTTTTAGGCAAAGAAAGCCGGGGGAAGTCTAGCATGTTTTTACTGGATGGTTTGCCTCACTCCTGGCATACCCACGTAATCCTTCAGTTTTAAACACGATTCTTGTCACTTACAAGAACTCGTATCTGAACACCATGTCCCCTATTCAGAAAGTACTTCTGGGGATAGTAGCAACTATATTTTTTTTTTCAATTATCTGGTTTTAGTTCATAGTCTGTGTTAAGTACTCTGCTTTGTTCTGTTAGTTGTAGTGATGATGTACAGCGTAGCCATAATATTCTGTATATCTTTGGTAGTAGACACCACTTACCTTTTCCTTTTCTTTTATTTTAACTAAAGAAGAGATTTTAGCTCTGCTGCAATAAATAAAATTGTTGTAAACTGAAATTATAGCCTGTGTTTTGTGGGTATATATGTGTGCATACAAATATGTAGAGAGTGAGCTCTTTCAATTCTTTTCTTCTCTGTTTAGGCTTTCATACTCATATTCCCATTTGCTTCATTAAAAAAGACACAGGACCTTGATCCAAAATCAGGCTGAAGTTGAATGTTGGTGCTTGATTGGCTCCAGTGGATTTTAGATCAAGCCCCTGGTCTTCACCACTCTTAAATCTCAGATTTGAGGATACTTCATCATCCTTTTTGTTGTTTTGGTTTTATTTCATTAAAATGAGAACTACCATATTGTCAATATGTGAGTTCAGCGGGTATCTGAGCCCCTAAATGTGATTTCTGATTAATTTTTTCATTCCATCAGAATTATTCACCCCTCTCTTTCAAACATTGCCATGTATTTAAATTCACCTTATGGGTTTTATTCAACATTCATTCAAGCATTTGTAGTCATGAGCACATTCCACGTTTCCACAGGGCATGCCTACGACTGGCATGCTCGTTCCTGAAAATAACTTTTTTCCATAACAAAAAGTAGAAATCACTCACAGACTGCAGGGTTTATCAATGAGTTTGTTAAACCCAACTAAACTTAATTTTAACTTGCAACAGCTGAGAATTATGGAGAGTTTCTGTTTGGTCTTGTGCAGTGCAACTGTCTTGAGAAATGACACGCTTGTTATTGCTTTGGTAGTCGGTGGAGTAACTTCAGGGACATGAGACAAGTCCTTTCTGCCTTTTCTCAGGGATTAGCTTGCATGTAAGGCTGATTTTATCTTTTTTAATATGAGAGAGTCCATCCATAATAAAACAGAGATATCTCAGGGAGATGCTGCACCCCAGTGATGATACGATATTAAATTGCTTCTATAAAACAGTACTGAGTTAGGTGCCCCAATTCTGCTTTTTCTGGATGAAATACAGGATCAGCAAGGAGGAGGGACAAGAGTAGTGGGGCTGTGTATGGGGAATTGTGTCTGCCTGATGGAAAAGACACAATGCAAGTGGATTTTTGGAGAGGTCCTTTCTACGTTTAATCAGCAATAAGTCTAACAAAGATGACAAAATGGCCTGGTTGCACATTTATGCAGTAAGGCAGATAATTGCCCAGTGAACGTTGCAAACCCCAAATTTGTCACTCTTTATTCAACCAAGGGGAACTGTGAGTGACCAGCATTTTGGCTGCAGGGGTACCTGACTGAACTGCTGAGGAAACAGTCCCCCAGACATCCCAGCAGTCACTGGTGGCTCTGGAAAGTCACTTGAAATGTCTCTCTTGGAAAAGATTGGATCCAACAAACACTGATCTCCTGAAGGATTGTGACTCCTAAGGTGGCAATCAGACAGAAAGGCATGATCTCTCTGTCAGCAAACAGTGTCAGGAGTCGTTTCCTGATGGTTGTTCCTCGGGGTGATAACTGAACTCAGAACTGTGTAAAGGCTGCGTGGGAGGGTCTCAGCTGGGAAGATAATATTGTTCACTGGGGATTGTCAGATCTCTCCGTGGAATAAAGAGCAGAATGTGGCAACAAACTGCTCCAAGATGTGACTGTGGCCAAAAGTATTCAGGACTTTATTTTTCTACAAAGATAAATATAACATTTTTATTGTACATTCTTGAGCTGTAGTCAGGGAGGAGTTGATTTGTCCCAGACTTTGAAATCCTTAATTTACAGAAAAACATTAGAGGACAGACAAATGTTAATGCAGCTAAAGCTGGGGTTGATCAGTTCTGACAGCATTCTGGGCATTTCACCCCTTACTCCCTATACAATTCCGTGCTGAGAGGTTTCCAGCCAGATGTGAAAGGTGTGATGGCCCATCATGGCCATTAGACCATGAGAAGAATGATTTGCTCAGAGCAGGGAGGATTATGAATGATTCTGTTTCCACTTCTGTGTCTCTCCTAAATTTCTGGACTGATTTTAGGCAAGTCAATCCCAGTTCCAGCCACTTTGAGTTGCTGGAGGCCCCAGTGCTTTCACCTTGAGTTCCCAGTGGGGAGCACCCGTGGAAAGCAAACCTTGTGCCCCCCTTCCCTCACCTCTAAGTGGGAATAATACTTACACACTGCACTGGTTTAAAAATTCCAGTGTTTTGGTTTGCCCCAAGTGGCCCAGCCCTGGAATGCTGCAGTCTGCACACGTGCAGGATGGGGTAATTGGCTCCTGTTAATATAAGTTGGGCTTGTCTCAAAACAATCACAGAGCATTGAAGGACTACTCAAAAACCAGAGCAAACCCATGAAGTAGTTCCAGAATTAACTATTTGCATATTGCATATAAACTCAGTCAACCTTCAACTTTTAAAATGTTTGTTTCTGCCTTCCAAAAAAACTTCCCCTTTTTTTCAATAGTTTTATAATGTATATTTTAAAAAATTCCTATATTCCAAAATATAATGGAAAAGACTGTGGAACTTCTCAGCATTGTAATCCCCTTAAAAAGACTCTGAGTTGATGTAATTACAGAATCCCTTAATCTCTTGGATCAGTCTGTGCTGGGATGGTGCAGTCCCTGGCTCCTTCCTCGTCCCATGCAGGCAGAGTTCATTTTTCCCTTCCTCTCCCTTGGATTTTGCTGCAGAGGATACCGGGAATCTTTGACTCCCTTACTAGAAGAGCTTTCCAAATAGGGAGAGATTTTTCCTGTCCCTTCCCTTGTCACTGTTGTAACATTTCCTATTTTTCCAAGGAATAACAACAGTAAAGGGGTATGATGGAATTCCCTGGGTGCTTTAAATAAAGCAGATTTGTGTGAATTAAATCTTTGGTTTATGATAATACCAAAACCCTTTTGCAGACACCCCACACTGTCCCTGAACACCTGGTTGTCACCAACTTTTATGGAAGAGACACTGATTCACACAGGAGAGAAAACAGGATGAAAATAAGGTTACAAGGAGTCTTTTCCCTCTGGAAAGTGGTCTCTCTGAATTAATGACCAGGGCATATTTTAATTTAAAACTTTTTTCCACACTTTTTTTCTGGAGGGATGCAAAGCTGGATGATAATGTATTGTTTAGCTAGTGTGTCTCACTCTGTGGCACAGAGGAGAGTTTGAAGAAATAGAGGGTAGCAGTGAGAAATATTTCTATTTACTGTAATGATAATGATAATGCCTGTGCATATAGGGGACATATTATATTTACATAAATTTAAGATGTTTCTTACAAAGAATATTCATATCTAACATCAGTGAATTACTGAGATGAATCAGAAAAGGTTAAATTAATTGAAATTTAATTTATATAAATAAATTATAAACCACTCTAAGTAGCAGCCTTAAAAATTCTGAGTAAACTATTTGAATATTAAGCAAAAGCAGTATTCAAATGTAATTAGTACCACCCTGCTGCTAATTATCCTGCCAGTACATGCTGAGGTGCAGTTCTAGTCAGGAGTCACCATCTTCTTGAAATGCATGTGAAGGCTGAAGTTCTGGGGAAACATTTTGGAGATGGGATGTCCTCCCAAAGGCCAGGGAACAGTCTGGAGTAAACACACCTTGGCAGGGGGATTCCCTGAATAGCTCTGCTGTCACACTGCATGTCAGTAGAGAATGGGGCTCAGTTTGGTTTTAAGAACACAAACAAAGGCTCTGCTCAGTGATAGTGCCCATCTGAGGGGAGTTCCAGGCTTTAAGGAGGATTTTTCTGTGTGTTCTTGGCTTTGCCCTGGAGTTATCCTAAGCACAATCCATCTGTCTCTGTCCGTATATGCTGTGTCCGTGGTTATTTTGGTAGATGTGACTCCTGCCACACGCAAAAGGCATCAGATTTTCCTGTTTTCCTTCGTTTTTGGCCACATTGAATGACCCATGTCAGCTCTCAGTCTTATTTGCAATACTGACTGCTAAGAGGTGACTGTCCTTCTCAGTGTGTTTGCATCAGCAAGCAAGAGTGGTTTGAGTGTTAATCAGTACTAATCCCATTATCAGAGCAGAAAAATATCCAAGCCTAGCTAGAAGTAAAAATAAGGGATTATCAAACCCAGTTCTTCTTGGGGGGTTCAGTTATGGTTTGGCTGAGGCTAAAACTGCAGCAGATGGAACGATGAGCTTTTGACAAAGATCCTGTCTAGGGGAATAGTTCCAAATTCCAGCAAGTTGAACAAAACACCTTGACCACAAACACCTTCCCCTCGATTTAATGTCACTGGAGAGGGGATTGTCCTGGGGAGCAACCCTGTGATGATGAGAGAGGGGGAAATGTTCCAGTAGCCAGAAGTGAACTGGAGCTCTTACGAGAAGCTTGAGTTTCAGGGCAGCATCCTGGGACCAGCTCAAAGTTATGTTTATGAACTCAACATGAGCTGGTGTTTTTTGATCACATGGCAAGTCTAAATTGGCCCGTGGAAAGGTTTGTCAAGAAGGGTGAACCTCCCAGGAATCACTGTTTTGTCCCAGTTCCCTAGTTCTGATCCCAAGTGGCTTTGGGGTGTCTCTGATGAGGGTATGCCACTCATTGGTTCGGTGATGCTGAAATATTCACATTATCCCCCAAAACCACCTCTTAGAGGAGAAAATTTTGAAGGCAATGTACCAATGCAGGGTAGAGATTGTCTTTGTTTTATCTGGCCTTGAAGGAAAGCAAGGAGAGAGCACTGAGAAGACTTAGGTTTCTAAAAACATGGAGATTTTAGGGGAGCTTTGAGCACCTGATCACTCTTCGAAGGTCAGCTTTTGTTTATGCACCCTGCCAGTTCATTGTTCTGAAACTGCACAGAGCAGTGCTCAGCAACCTGGCTTCTAAAAAATCTCTATTTCCACTGCAGCAATATGCTGCTTTCTCTCCTGGGAAATGAGAAATAAACTCTGGGATCCTGTGTCCTATTTATAGCCACTGAGGTCTTTTGGCTCTTTAGTCTGGTGTTTCACGTGTGGTTTTAGGCAAATGTCTTTGCAGTTTGAGACTGCTGGAGAACAAATCCGACATACTTAAAGATAAAGCACTGCACAGCTAAACAAACAAAACCTAGCCATAATGTCAAGACAGATTCCAGATTTACTGACCAAAAATTAAGTTTAGTTTTTTTAAAACCTCATGAAAGAAGATTATATGAAATCCACTGAGGTTCAGAGCTGAAATTGAAACGATGAAACCAATGCCCCTCACCAGTTCCCCCACACTGAATCAGACACAGAATGTGCTGAGCTGGAAGGACCCACGAGGACCATCCAGTCCAACCCTCAGCCCTGCACAGGAACATCCCCAAGAGTCCCCCCCTGTGCCCCAGAGGATCAGCCAAACCCTCCTGGAGCTCTGGCAGCCTTGGGGCTGTGCCCACTGCCCTGGGGAGCCTGGTCAGTGCCAACCACCCTCTGGGGGAAGTTCAGACTGTATCAATATTAAATTTTGCCCTTAAATTAATATCAGCTCCCAAGGGTATATCGATGTGCTTAAAGACAGAAACTCCGTAGCCAATTGGAACTCCGGGAAACCAAACAAATCACCATCACTGCTGGCCAACCCTCCCAACCCCAGCACTAAACACCGACGTTAAACCCACCTATTTTAAAGACTTGTACGAACTAAACCAAACCCAATAACCTTTAAACCCCCCCTCCCCTCCCCTCCCGGCTGGTGAGCGCCGGCAGAGCAGCGAGGCAGGAGCAGGAGCGCTGGCGGTGCCGTGCCGCTCCTGGCTGTGTGCAGAGCTCCCGTAGGACGCAGGGCGAGCAGCTCTTCTTCCCCGGGTGCCGTGTCGGTCTCTAATCTCTGGTGTTGCATGTCCTGGGCAGGCAAGCGTGGGCGCCGCAGCAGTGCAGGATCGCTAGACAGCAATATGGAAGTAAGTAGGAAGTTCCTGATGTCTAGCTGGATGTGATGATGATGTGCATTTCAAACCTTTCTTTTATATATATATATATATACATATTTTTTTGCTCTTTTTTCTTCTAACACATAACCTGCCTGCCACAAATAAAATGCATGCCTAGGCTACTCACTCCGTATTCTTCCGGCTTAAAAAGCACTGACGGCTTGTTTTAGACCAATGGCATTTTTGGTTTGAGCTAACCTTGTTCCCTTTGTTCCTGCAAGCATGGTTAAATGGATATGATGTGTCCTTTTGCCACCATTTCAGTCTGGTCCCAGCTTAAAAGCCCACTTGCTCTTTGTTACCCAGTACACTGTTCTTGCTGTTTGGTATTTAGCTACAACTCTTGACTGTCATGCTCAACCATTCCCATTGCTTATTTTCGAGTTCAATTGCTAAATGTATGCAGTCATGACACCATGGAATTGCACAGACAGGGCATGGGAGGAAAAAAATTATTCAGATAGGTGAATTCAATGTGGATTTCATGAGATTTCATTCATCCTCAAACCATTTATATATACTGTTCATGTCTCTGAATTCAGCTTGCAGATTTTTTCTTTTTTTTCTTTTCTTTTTTTTATTCTTTTTTGTTTTGGTTTTGTTTTGTTTTTTTGTGTTTGCTTTAGGTAGATTGCAGTTTAAATCTAGCACACTTTGCCTAAGTACTGTTGTGTCCCATAACTCTTTAAAAATACAAACCCCAAGCTTCCAGAAACTAAATTCCAGGTTAAATACTAGAGAATGTTGGACCACAGGTCAGAATAACACAATCACATAGAAATCTTACTGGCAGAAATGGTTCCATTTAACACATAATGCAGGGAGGGGTAGGTCTGAGAAGCAGCACTGTGACATACAGTAGTGGAAAACTACTATCAAAAAAGTTTTAAATACTATTTTGACATCTGAACTGTAACTGTAATATTTGCTGCTGTATATATAACTATTTAGGTTGAATTAGCTTTATTTTTTTTTCTCGTTATAAAAAAAAGCAAGTATGATTTTTTTTACAGTATTTTAAAATGTATTTTTCCTTTAAAAAGACACCTCTAGGTCTTATGTCATGTTACTCTTCCATGACATTTTTTTTTTAATTTAAAGTCATATCTTTCAATATCAAAAGTACTGAGAGAAAAACAGTCAATGCTTAACATACCCCGAGAAAGGCACGAGTGCCTCGGGGGCAACTTAGAGAAGGTGGAAGTAAGATTTTTCCTAGAACTCTTTAACATAGTCACCCATGTGAACACTGAAGGAGGAGTTTGTGGGTCAGTGTGAACGTTTTTCTTTTGAACATTTTAAGATTTTTTTAATTTTTATTTCTATTAATTTCTTTTTAGGGGTCCATCATTAGCAGTCCTCACATGCGCCGAAGAGCTACATCAACCCGAGAGTGTCCATCTCGCCCTCACCAGACTATGCCCAACTCCTCCTCACTCCTAGGGTCCTTATTTGGTAGTAAAAGGGGGAAGCCACCTTCCCAAGGCCATCCACCATCCGGCTCCTCACAGCAACCTGCGCACCCCGCAGCAGTCCCGCACCAGCACCACGCCCAGCACCCCGCGGGCCCCGAGGGGCCGCCCCCGGTGCACTCCCACCACTCCCAGTACTGCCACCTGCAGCAGAACCCGCCGCCCTACCACCACCACCACCACTACCACCCTCCCCAGCACCTCCCGCACCCGCACCAGTATCACCAGCACGTGCCCCACGCCCACGGGCAGCACCCCCCGTACCTGCAGCACCCCCACGCCCCGCACGCCCACCCGCCCCACCCGCCGCCCCACCCCGGCCACGCCGCCCACTCCCAGCACTCCCAGCACTCCCAGCACCACCACGGGCCGCCACCGCCTCCCTCCACCTCCGCCAGCACCAAGCCCAAACACAGTGGCATCAGCACAATAGTCTAGGACAGAGACCCGCCACTAACCAGAGTTCTGAGCTGAGTTACAAAGGCACTTACAGGAGCAACGAATAGTCTTGTCAGATTTTACCTAGACAGCTGAATTGAGCCGGGTGAGCTTACAGGCTTGCTGTTACTAAATAAAATAATGCCAGTTACTGGTTTTACTTATCCACTGGATAGATGTCCACCATCTGGTTAGTTCTTATTTCCAAACTGCCTTGAAAACCGTGCTGCTTGCTGAATCTGACTGAAGCTACCTTTTACACCAAACCCCCCGACAGTTTTACACGCGCTAACGAAGCGTTAGTCTATCAAAAAAAAACAAAAAAAAAGGAAAAAAAAAGTGAGACAGAACCAAGTGTTGCATTCTTGCTCTTTTATTCTCAATGGGCAAAAAAAATAAGTAGACCTGATATGGTTGATGAAAGTACGTAAGTAAACTTTATATAATATAAATATATACATATAAATATATATATATATATACTGTATAGTTAACATTTGTGCTTGGAAAGAAATTTTTTCAGTCCACAAAACTAGCAATATAGACTTTACAAGGAATTCCACTTACTTGATAGGACAGTATAGTAGATGAATAGCATATGAAAGAGTAGACCAAAACATTAAACGTTAGAAACAAATCTCAGACATTTCAGTATTTTCACTGCGAGTCCTCTGGCCTCGCTGGGATTTCTAAGCAATCATTACTAAATGTGCCAAGTAACATAGCATTTAACTGTCGTTAGTCAGTGCTGCTTTGTATAAATCCTTATTTTATTAACACGATGATATCATACGTAATCAGTATTAAAACCGCTCTGCTATTTTCAGGTAAGCAAGCTCGTTAAGATGCAGTAATTATTCCGTAGCAATGTAGGGGGGGCCACTCCCCGGTGGTCACCCTCGAGCATTGGTCACACAAGTTCTTAGACACTTTAAAGGCTGTGATAACTGTGAACTTCCATGATCCACGTTTCTTTTGTGTGCGTATGGATTTAAGGAACACCCGGGAAGAGTTACGGCAGGTGCATGTACACGCTGCAAAAACATTCATCTCAGACATGAAAATGGCCAACTTCCATCCTCCTCAGCAACTTTGTTTCCCGTTTACCATAATTTCTCATTTTTACCCCCCAGTGAAGCTGAATTCTAGTCAAGAGCGTTTCCAGGTGGAAGCGCTCGAAAAACTTGAAGGTTTGTTTTAGAATTTAGTGTAGGTTTTTTATATATATATATATATATATATTAAAAAAAGAAAATAAAAATCTGTAATTCCATGTAGCCATGTGCTAGCAACAAAGTGGCTTTACCATTTTTACTCATCACATTTGTTAGTTTGAAGCACCCAGCACTCAGCAGGCTGAGTTTACGCTCAAACCCTCACTTCCATAGTCCAGTTAGTTGCGAGACATCACATAAAAATAGGCTGTGCTGTTGTTGCTTATGTGTTGTAACCAAACCATTTGCAAATTTATATACGGTTTTTATCCCGAAATCCTGTACAAAGTCATACATGGCGCCTACTTTGTAGTTTCAGCACTTTGAGCCATTGCAAGGACTTTACACCCAAACAGTAGAGACAGAGAATCACAACTGCAAAACTGTACCAGCCTAAAAGCAAACCTTGAAGAGGAATGAGCAAAAAGTTCCAGTAAGAGATGGGTAAAATAATCATAATAACAACCAGTTGGGTTCCTATTGAACAGTACCAGGACTGTCAGCAGTGATGAGGACACGAGAACAACAAAGTGACTTTCCATGTTGGCTTGCTCATGGCATCTCTGGCGTGGGGGGAGGGGGGAGAGGTCCAGCATTTTTTTTCTCTTTCATACCATTGATATCACAATACCAGCAAAACTGCAAACTGAGCACTTTGTTAACTCCACAGAGAGCAAATACAGCAATCTAGAGTCGAGCCTTTTGTTTCCAGCTGTCCACGTTTGTTTCACACATGTGCGATATGTTTTCCCCTTCCGCTCCTTCTCCTCGGAATTATCTTCATGAAAAGAAAACAAGTTATTATTTTTTTTTTTCCTGTATCACTCACTCTGTTCTAAATTCTGCGGCTTCTGGGGCCCCTGAGGCTCCATTCCTTGCAGTTTAAAAAAATATATACTGTTCTTATAAGGGAAAGTAGAACTGTCTGCATGTCATCTAATGTTACTAGTGTGAGGCTACACTCTACATATTGTATATTTGCAAAATATATCAGTGTTACTGTTGATATTAGTTGAAGTAAAGTGATAACATATTTCAATATGTAGACTTTTCTTCATACATCTGTACCAATAGTAGAGTCTAACTGTAATTTATAGGTTGTTCCAGAAAAGATAAAGAACCATTCAGGTACAAACATCTTTCAGAAACTGCATCTTTTAATTCAAATAGAGGTAAGAATGCTCCTCTTCACTGAGTGATGGAGTCTGTACGTGTTTCAGATGCAGAGGTGTAATGTGGGTAAGATAGTCTGTGTATGGAATAAAGGCAGAACATGCAGTAGCAGTGGAGAGGAAAATCTGACTCCAGCTGTGTTGATTAACACTGCAGATGTTAAATCGCCCAGATCTGCATTTGCTTTATGTTTTAAGACCCCTTTCATTCATTTAAATTAGAGAGTTCCATAGAAATATTCTGTACTGAAACAGCAAGCCACATTTTACAGCTTGACCACTGATCCTCCATGTGCAATCAACGTATTTGTGAATCAGAACGCTCAGGAGATGTCACAACTGTGCGTGCAAAGGAACATTCCCCTGTGGTTTCGTGTGCATGTGGGGAAGGAGTCTGTGCCTGCCCTGGGGTGCCATCCCAGCATCCCAGGCCGGGTTCACACCGGAGCTGCTCCTGTGGGAGCACTGCATTTGTACACCCTGTTCTTGAGCCAGTGAGGAGAAACAGTGCACTTGACTTTATTTGTTTCCAGTTTTGTTCTGGTTTGTTTTTCAGACGTACACGTTTATATGTACTTCACCAAACAAAGTGTCTTGGTGTCAGCATAAGTCTTAAGAACTTGGCTGCTTGTTTAGGGTTGCAGTGAAACCTCTCTGATCCGTCCTTGATTACAACAGTGTGGGTCATGCCTAGCGTAGGAAAATTATAGTACTTAACACTGCATGGGGTTAAGAAAATTAACTTTTCAGCCTGCAGGCAGGAGTAGAATTGAGAGGGTTTTTTCTCAGATGCCATTGCCCGTTAAAAACTGGTACAGAACTGCATAGAGTGACCGTGGCTGTCTCTTCCCAAAAACCATGTGGCAAAGTAGTAATGCCGATTTGAAAAAACGAAAGGTGAAACGTTAAGAATGAAGGTGCGGCAGCAAAAATCTTTTCTGGGACAACAATCAAATATATATTTGGGGGTTTTATTTTTTTAAGTTAAGAATGAAATGTAAAACAATGTAAAAAGAAAACACAAAAAACAAAGCTCATCCTAATATAATGTGCGTCTTGTATTGCTGAAAAAAAAAAGAGTCTAACATACAGTGTAGAATGATCTCCCATCATGTACTGCATGCAGCAGAAGCCTCTTGTTTCTTGATAAAATGAGCTGAGAGACAGTCAGCAGATATTTAAACACTGAATCTCTAGATGTTGACTTGCTGTTCCACATGAAGCTGTGTGTTTTCTGCAGTTAAGCATGCATTTTGCTGTTCCCTTGTAAAATACCATCGCACTTCTTGCCTGCAAAATGGATTCTTGTGTATATATTTCAAAGAAAAGTGGAACCAATACCAAGATTCAATTTGGAAAAGAGAGAAGGGGGTGTGCTGAAAATGGGACCAGTAGGGGGAATAGAGAATTCTCTAAATTGTACATAGTGTGTAAATTAGCATTACTCCAAGTCTGCAGTCACTTTGAGGTTGCCTATCTCCTGCTAGGAACTTAAATCAGCTTTGAGTTGTACTAAACTGTTAGAATTAGGTCTTGAATGCAGACTGTTAAAGACTTCAAAAACATTACGCTTACAAGAAGCTTCTGTTCTGGGGAGGCTTGAGACCCCTTTTGTAACTCTGGGGAAGAAAGGAGTGCTTTCATTTTAATATGCATTCTGTTTGTAAGTAGTAACAGACCCTATTGATGTAAAACTATAACTGTGATCATGTGGAGAAATCAAATAAATCATTTAAAACTCCTCGTTTCTCATTTCGTGTAATCCGAGAGCTTCCACCTCTTCAGATTTGAACTGAAGGGAATTCCTCCCAATGGTATCCTGGCCCTGCTGAGGCAATGGGATTTCTGCTGCTCACTCCTCAGGGGCCCAGAGTTCAGTCTGCATCCTAAATTAAAGACCAGGTGGTGGAAATGGTGCTCGGTCCCATGGAGATGACCCCTTCTCAATAGGCTTTGATTTGTCTGGTGGTGCTGTAAATATATTTAGTTCCAAAGGACAGTAAAGAGCAAAACACACACATTGACCAAAACACTCGGAGGTCAGACCACGAGGAGACTGTGAACCTTGTGAGCTTCAGCTGCCCCCCTGATCCTCTGGGACCTGGGGAGCTCATGGCCAGGGGACTGTCTGCCCTTGGAGAGGTGTCAGTTTGTCCTTCCCAGGGGGACATTCCGTGGATCCCGTGGGTAACCACCCCCCCTTGGCTGCAGTTCCTGGAGTGCCTCCTCCTCCGTGCCCTCACAGTGCTGGGACTGTGTAAGTACCACCCCCTGCCTGCCTGTCCTGTCTGTCTGTCCTGTGTCTGCTTAATTTAATTTGGGATGTATTTGCCACACGTGGCCATCCCGGGATTTGACAGGACCCTCCTGCAGTGACTGGAGGGAACAGCCTGGGAGATGCTCCACTGTTCTTATTTTCGTGTGTTTCCTGCATTTCCAGGGTGTCTGTGAAAAAGCTAATGCTTGGCTATCAGTTTAAACTAAACACTCTGTTTGCTTGTTTTTTCTGTGAATTTTAGGGGATTCTTGAATTATTTTGTGGAAATAGTCAACTGTGACCTATTACTGAATGGCTGTCATTTCAGGAGGTGCGTCTTGGATATGTGAGTACCCATTTATCTGCTATCTACATCACCCAGAGCTCTGTGACCCATTAGAAGGGGGTCGATGCCTCTTCCATTCTGTGGAAGAACCTGCAGTGCTGTTCTTTACCAGCACTTCTATTCGTGTTTCAGAAGTTACAGTTTTAATAATTTTGATACATAACATTTTGAGGAGGCAAAGAGACTTTTGTCTCTGATTTAGCTCAGAGAGTCTGTAAACGCTCTTATATGGGGTTTATTTCCTGATCCATTTTAAAAGTAGGACCTAAATAATATGTCTAAATTCTGCTGCTTTCTACCTAAACTGGGACTAGGTTGAAAGCATTTATGATCTGATATAACATGTCCCTGCCCATGGCAAGGGGTTGAAATGAGGTGACCATTAAGGTCCCTTCCAACCCAAACCATCCTATGTTTTATCCATCTCTCTCTTCAGGTTTTTGTTGACTTACCAAACGATGAATTCTTATTTAATTTAGTTTGTTCCAGTTGGCCTTAATGGTTGATTTTCATTCAAAGTTCCCTAAAAACAGGTGTAGTAGCATTGTACCACCAATTTATTTGGACTATACGTATTAGTTGTGCAATGTTTTATTCATCAGAGGTGAGATGTGGGAGCCCCAATTATTTTTGAATACTTTGTAGGGTATTGCAGCATTTTAGATGGAGCTTCAAACATTAAGCCAACTTCTGGGTTTTTTTTTCCTGCAGTCATTCAAACAACTGTCACAAGGTCTCAGAATTACAGTGCTGTTAGGATTGGGTGGTTAAATCACATTTCAGCATATTTAGATACTGACAGATGTGTTTGCATAAGATGAACAATGTACTTAGAGTAACATGCCATAATAAATCTTGATTGGTATTACAGCTGCATTAAATACACCTTTTCCCAAAGGAATCTTTCTGGATTTTTGCCCTACTTACGACCCTCTTACTGATTTTTGCTACTGTATTTTGTTGACATAAAATTCCTGGAAGAGAACCTAGCACAGCTAACCTGATGGAAATACCTAAAACACACAAATGTTTTGGTTTAGGTGTATTTATATACTCTACAAAACTACATCAGCTGCAGGATGAGGCTGATCATGAAAGTCAGGAGATGCTTAAATTAAGACCTCTGCTTGGAGTACTTCCTCAGCTAAACAAAATTTAAGTGAAAGTTGTGTGGGTGATGTTGACTTGAAGCCATCACTTTTTTCAAATGGTTAGATTTATTGTTTTTACCATGTACATAAAAGCATAATTTTAGGAATTAAAAAAAAAAATCCCCTTTCTTTAGCATTTTGGCAGTAGCTGAGATGTGAAATGAGCATCAGGGTTCATGAGGCACAGCCAGCTCAAACCAAGCACACCATTTGTCAGCTCTGCTGGGAAATGACACACACAACTTGAGCTTTCATTTATTTCTTCAGATTTACACACAGGCCTTTGTAATGAGCAAAGAGAAAAATACTCTGCCTTTAACAAGATGGAGGGGGGAAAATTCATTCTAATGCTATTGAAATGTTATGCCTGCAGAGTGGAAAATGCTTTTTCTCTACAGCCGCTCATTTCTGCTCCAAAACAATACATTCCTGAGGGTTTGACAAGGGAATGGGCTTTGGGGAATGTCCGGGGAAATGGCAAAGGCAAGGCTGGCTCAGGTGGTCTGTGATTCAGCAGTGGTATCCAAGGCTGGAAATCAATTCGTTTAATCACTGACAGCATGATTTTTCCAGTGAGGAACCAATCTGCCAGGAGCTTCCTCACCTTTGGATCCAGCTGGACTGAGCACGGGCAGCCTTTCCTTTGTGCAGGATCCCCCAGGAGCATCCTCCTCCTCCATCAGCTCACCATACACTCTTGGATGATGATTTTTTCATTTCACTGGCTAATATTCCTTTATGTCCATCTCCAGCAGCAGAGAACACTTTTATTTAATGATTCATCCTATATATTGTTCTTGCCATCTTTCTGGTAGCCCTGTGTCTCTGCTGCTGCCTCAGCCCTTACTCCAGGCTCCAGAAGTGCCTTTGAACACAGCCCTGCCAAGTTTGAGATACCTCCTCAAGTTGTCCTTCAGCACTTGAGTTTGGAAGAGCAGCAGCATTTTCCAGCCCAATGAGAAATACGTGCTGAGTGTCCTAATCAGGCTTTGAAGCCCCAGGTGTTTGTAGCCCTGAATTTTCACAGCTTTTCAGCAGTTTTTAAAGATGCCTTTGATCGTGTGGTAACCCCTCTGCTATACCCATCTGTAAATTTTCAGAATAGTTTGCATGTGTATTTTAGACCTAAAGGTGGAGGAAACTTTGTTTCTACTCTTTCTAATTTTTTTTTCTGTAACTGTGAGCTTTCTGGGCTATTGCAATTTTTCATGACCCTGCTAACGTGCTTGCAAACTGCCAGCGTAGTTTGATGCAAAAAAAGATCTGTGTATCAGCAGTGAATCACAGGGGACTTATCTTGAACACTCCCCATGACTGTGTGGATTTGAAATAATTTTTAAAAAAAGCTGGAAGAGAAGCATTTGCATTTTGGGTCATCTTCCCATATATGAAAGGAGGGAAACAGATGCCTTGTCTGGGGTGAAGCAAATTATTGGACTGAAGCATTAATAATGAAATGTTCCTGAGCTCCCCGAGCTCCTTCCTTCTCTCCAACATTAGACTGTAATAGAATTTATTTTGGTCAAGAGGTTCTCGACCCATCTCCCTTCTGCATTCATTAATAATGCCAAGAGGTGCTTTGTGCAGTTACTGCAAGGTCTTTTGATAGCCACCCTTGTTGTCTCACTTGTCACTGTCACCCAGCACTGCCCAGGCTGCTTTGCTGCTCTTTGTCCACAAATGTGCCCCTGTGGAATCCCACAGCAACACAACAGCTTCTTTCCTGGCCTGAGAGTTTAGGTTCTCTGCCTTCACAGAGCAAAAGCTGTACTTGATTTTAATACAGTGCTTGTCCTGTTTTCCCTTGCTTGAAAAATTAAAGCTTATTTGGCTGCAAAGAAAACAAATGCATGTTTATAAATTTATAATTTCAAATTACTTTAAAATACGTAAAAGTATGAGATAATTTAGTGCTTCCTTTAATCTAACACGACAGAGCTAGTGGACAGTTTGCCTAGAAGTGCCCCCTCATGTTGTGAGGAATTCCTTTTGCTAACAATCCGTGTTTGTTTCTCTTTCAGGTGGTTTTTAAGACAGCCACAGTACAGTCGTTGTGGATGCACAGCTTGGACAGATATATTTATACAGTGACAGTGTTAACACGTGTGTTTCAAACACATCACTTGGCTTCCACAGCATGTAACCAGGAGCAAGAGTGGAAATACCAGTTCCTGCTCTCACCTTTCCCAGGATCTCATTTGTGAGGCAGCTTTTTTTTTCCTAAATGTTCAGAGACCAGGGGGTGATGCAATGAGCACGTCATCACCTGCCTGTGGGAAAGGCAGCTCTGAATGCCAAGTGCAAAACTTTCCTCCCATCTGTCTGTCGAAAAGCAGCAAACAACGGTTGGACAGAGAGAGGAGGAACTGTGTGTGTTTTCCTGGAATTGCTGCAAAGACTGCGGAATGTTTTTATGAAGTAATTTAGACCTACAGTGGCACCTTTTCAGTGAGGAAAACATCCGTGTCTCAAGGAGCTAAATGTTACCAGGTTATGTTATTGAATAGCAGTTTTTAAGCGGCTGCTGGAAAAATACAGAAGAGTAAAAAGGAAAACTGAAGGGTGGTTGTATGATCCTCATTCACTGATCTCTGTCTCCCTTGCATTAATTCCTTCTCAAGAGAGCACTTTGTGTGGAATAAACTGAGAGGGACATCCCTGTGGGAGTCGTGTTGATCACAAAGTGTGAGTTAGGAAGAGCTGTAACAGCTGAGGGATTCGCTGGCCCAGGAAGGGAAGCTGGAATGATGTGAACTTGGGGATGAGTAGCTGAGACAGCAGAGATGAGCTGTAAATAAAAGTGGGCAAAGAAAAACACTGGGCATGTTGCTGAAGCAGAAGGAGAAAAGTACTTTTTCTAATTTTAGCAGATTGTGCAGTTCTGTGCAGTGCAGCTTGAAGATGTTACAGGTCACAATGGTGGGATTCAGTGTTACAGACATTTGCAGAGAGCTGCAGCTGCCAGGACTGTGCTTCCAACTGGGAAGAGCTGCATGGAGGGACAAAATCTGTGGTGTGGCACATTTGTGTCAGTGCAGGGACATAAAGTATTCTCTCTGTGCAAGTGATGGTCTGCTTGTGGTTTCATATGAGGGTATGATATCACCCACTGGGACTGGAAAAAAACCAGGTGTTTGTTCAGGACATACTCACAGTCCCATTCTCATGCTCAGTGAATGAACACTCAGGGTGGAGTGTGCTGGCTGCTGCTTCAGTTCTTTTGAACTTCCTGATGAGGCATCCTTTCCCTGTTTCCCAATTGCCTAGCCTTGTTTTCACTGTTTGGATGATTTTCTTCAAGCAGCCTTTTACTGTGCTCTGTTTATCCTTTCTTTCAAGTTGCCAGATCACCCCCTTTGTAGAGACCAGAACCAGTCAGACTTGTCTCAGTAAAGGTGGCCTCAGCTTTGGCCCTTTCATCCTTAGCATATTCAGTCTGGGAGGTGTTGTGGAGCCCACACCTCTTCTCCTGACCCCCAGGACAGGGTCTGTCCAGAACTGGGATGTGGGTCCCCTCAGTGGCATCCTGTGGGGAGGCCTCTGCTCAGTTGTGTCATGAGCCTGAGCAGGCTTTTGCCCTTACTGTCCATACCATCAACCACCTACAGATACCAGCACCCTGAAGAGGCAGTGGCATGTTACCAGTCCACCCCAAGGATTGCACACTACTGGAGTCAGCTCAGTGCTCCCCACTCCTTTCTTTTCTGATAGGACTAGATATCCTCTCCTGCTTTTCCACCTTTCAAAACTAGGACAACACTACTTAACCAGAAGTGAACATGTGGAGGTGAAAAGCTCAGGATCTGTTCTGCCTGTATTCCTAAGCACACTCCTGTGCCAGTAGAAGAGCAGCAGGGTCCTGCAGGGAGCCTTTCCCATCTCCTGCCCTTGCCAAAGGGCTGGCCAAGGGGGCTGGCTCTTCTCTCACAAATAAGGCATCCATGTTTCATACAGAGGCAACGAGTTGGCACAGATTATCAAAAATTACCCTTCAAGAGGCCATGGCAAAACAAGCTCTCGGCAGTTTCATCTTGTCCCCCCCTTAAAAGTTACAATTTATGGGATCAATGAGTCTGTGAAGAGAAAAACCCCTCTGGCTGAGATGTTTTGTTCCCTCACGGTTCCACAGAGGTTTGGACTTGACGCTGGCTGACTCCACAGCCTGACACACCTGCAGTGCTCAGGACGGAGGGTCCCGCAGTGTGGACGCAGATCCACGGACACAAAAACCCAGCAGGGAGCAAAGCTGCCTCACCCTGTCCTTCCTGCTCCCGAGAGGCAACCAAAACGGCAACTGATTTGGATTACAGGATTAAAGGATTTACATCTTACAAGTCACAAGTAAACTAAGCAAGATGAATGAGCTCATTAGGCCTGTGTTTACCTTTAGTACTTGCCCTCCTGGTAAATGCCATTTTGTTACATCCCATGCACTGTGCAATCCCTCACAGACCAAAGCAAAATGAGGGCATGGTAATGCTTCAAAAGAGAGTAAAGGCAGCCTTTAAAACACTTGAAAGAATTATTTCAAACCAATGATTGAGAAAGCCCTTCCGTGTCGGTGAGAGGCGAGAGCAGCGCGGTGGGCGGTGATGCAGCGGAGCCGAGTGGGCCCTCTCGGTCAGGAGGGGAGCAGATCTCGGTGCCGGCTGACCAGCTCAGTCATTTCACGGGGCTTTGGCGCTTGGGTTTGTACAAAAGACAGAACCTGCTGCCAAAGGCATGGCAGGGGGGGGCAAAGGAGAAGTAGAAATCGGAGTGTCCTCGGTGCAGGGCAGCGTTCACCGCAAGGCACCGCAGGGGCTCGGGCACTGTGGGGACACGGAACGCGTGCGGGGCCGCTCGGGTGAGGGCTGTCGGTGCTGACATCCTCCTCCTCCCGAGCCGGACACACGGATCAGGAGGAATTAGGCTTGGATGGAGGGTTTGTGGCCATTCCGCCAGCTCGGTGCGTTCAGCACATCCCCCCCCCCCCCGTGCTCCCCTGCCTGTGGCGGGTCAGCCTGTTCCCACCGCGCCCTACAGCGACACCTCGGCTTCAGGAAGGCGATTCTAAGACATCCCATGCGTGTCAAAAACCATTCTTTATTATTATTATTACATTATCCGGTTCACCGTCTGTAGCTGCTGCTCGGTGTCCGGGCAGGGTCCGGGGCGGGTTGAGGGAGGAGGGCTGAGGGCAGAGAGCTCAGGGAGGAGAGCTGAGAGCTGAGGGGGGCGGGCTGAGGGCGGAGAGCTGAGGAAGGGCTGAGGGAGGAGGGCTGAGGGAGGAGAGCTGAGGGAGGAGGGCTGAAGGCGGAGAGCTGAAGGCGGAGAGCTGAAGGCGGAGAGCTGAGGGCGGTCCCGGCGCGCAGCGGTGCCGTCACGGCCGCGCCGTGAGGGAGCGCCGAGCCCGCCATGGCCGCGCTGCTGCTGCGGGCCCTGCGCGCCGCCCGGGCCGGGCCCGCCGCCCGCCACCTGCGCACGGCCGCGCCCAGGGCCGCCTTCGCCAAGGAGCTCTTCCTGGGCACCTTCAGCAAGGTGAGACCGCCGGGGCAGGGCGGGGGCCGGGCGCACACGGCGGGGCTCGGGGTGGCGGTGCCCCCTCACCGACCGGCAGCGCTGGGGACGGGCACTGCCCCGCTGTCCCCTGGGCACACCTGGGATCACGTCCAGCACTGACCCCCGTGTAACCCCCTGGAGCCCATTCCCAACTGGATGTGACTCCATTGCCCACCCCTGGTGCCCATTCCCAGCTGGATGTGGCTCCATTGCCCACCACTGGAGCCCATTCCCAGCTGGATGTGG
>JAWWES010000024.1:19007012-19019092 GCA_035583135.1 Lophotriccus pileatus | reverse complement strand
CCAGTGTCTCCAGGAGAATGCTGGGGATGTCAAAGGCTTTCCTGCATCCAGGTTCACATCCAAAGCCTTTCCCTCACTCCCTGAGCTGCTCACCGTGTCACACAGGGAGGTCAGGTTGGTCGGGCAGGACCTGCCTTTCCTGCTCTGCTCCCCAGTGCAGTGCGGGCCTGTTTGCTCTCACCGTTTCCCTCGGCCCCCGCTGGAGCTGGGTTAACTGCAGTGACCTGTGCACACAAAATGCACCCTGGAGTTCTAAATGTTCCCAGCAAACAGCACATGAAGAGCTGACTTAAACCACAGTTGCCTGTTCTTGCAAGCTTAGGAAATTCCCTTTGGAAACACAGGTGTGTGCACCCATTCCACAAAACCACGGCACTTTATGCTCTGTTTTTTCTTGAAGGACCAAGACTTCATGTAAACTTCTGCCTACGTTTTTTTATAGGAAAGGTTGAAGTCTTGTTATGTCTTGAGATGCCACTGGAGAAATTTGAGGCAGAACACTGTATCAACCAGAATTTGTTAATCCAGGGTTTACAGTGTGCATTTATCAGAGATTACAGGGAGAAATAAATTGAAAGAAGCAGTAACTCAGAAGCGGTAACTCAAATCCCCTGAAATGAGTTGAACAAGTCTCCCACAACAGACCTGATCAGGTAAAGTGTTATGACAGGCAGCAGTCAGGCTCCATCATGTTAAACCCTGTTCATATATCTCTGTTTTTTTTTCCCCTCACATTTCAATATACCAGTTTTCTGAAAAGCTCTAGCATTTACTAGCTCCTGAATTTTTAAAGCTGATATTATTCCTCAGACTCCCATGACCAGATTTGCGTGGGCTCTGTTTAGAAAGGGAAAGACAGTAAAAATTAGAAGTGTGCTTCTCATGTTGTCTCCCACTCCTTGTGTTAGTTGGTTGGATTTTTAATGTATTCAGACCTGTCAGATCATACTGCTTCCAGTTTATGATCTGACTACCAAGGTGATGATAAGGAGGCATGGAGCTTATTAACCTTTGTCCTTGTGGCATTAAACAAGTGCAACGTGCTGGGTGTTTCCAAGGGACATTTTTGGTATGGGTTGAGCTTTGAAAACATTGTAACACTACGTTGATTCTGATACAAATTAAAATTAGCTAATTCTTTTTAATTCCCAAAGTGGTATTACACTGATAAAATTCATGGTCGGGGAAGGATTTTATGTTCTCATAGTAATTAAAAAGCTCTTTGTTTCTCCCTAATGTTCCTGTTGTTCAGGTGGTTTTGGTATGTGTTAAAGTTGAGCCTTCTGGACCTTACCAGATAAGGCTGTTCCTGTTTCAGAATGTTTTCCACAATTCCTAATTTTCACAGCTTTTAGTCTACAATTTGAAAGGCACATGTTCTTGAATTTTTATATCAATTGCGTGATTCATGTATTTAAAAAATCTAAAATAATTGTCCCCTACTTTAGAAAGAAGTTTTCCCTTATCCAGAAATCACCAATGAAGAACTGGCAGAGATCAACCAGTTTGTCGAACCTGTCGAAAAATTCTTCAATGAAGAAGGTATATTATTAGTTTTTTATTTATGCAAGTGATTTAGTGAGTTCAAAATTATTTAACTGTAGCAGTTGGATAATTATTTTTACACTGTAAATCCTGAAGTCATTTGATGCATTTGTTGCTAGTCATGTAGTGCTGCTGGTTCCATAGCATTGTCCACTGATGAATTGTTTTGTGGAGTATTGGGATGCTGACCAGAAGACATAAATCTCCCAACCAGAAAAAAGAAAAACAGGAAGTAAAAGAATTCTGGGATAGAGGTAGGATTTGACATTGGTTTTAGCTCAGTACAACTGGGCTTTTTACCACTTCATATATTGTGATTTTTTTTTTCCTGAAACTTTAAAATGTCTTACTCTGCTAAGACTGGTTGTATCAAAATTCAGAAGAGATATTAGTAAATGATGAATCATTGGGAAGCTATGAAAAATCAAAAGCATTTGTGTTTTTTCAACATTGGAGTAATGATTCTATGTAGGAAAAGTCTTATTAGCTGTTTGTGTTCCAGATAGAGGCTGCAAGGTGTTCCTTCCATCGGTGCTGCAATAGATAAGCCAATTCCAGAACAACTGTACAAAATTGGTTTTTACAGACAGCAATTTTTGAGTCAGTTAAACACTATTGTCTCAGACTTCCCACTGACAGAGATGCCAGGTCTGGGTTTCCAAACACTGCAGGAGTTTGGAGAAGCCAGTGATTGTCACAGGTCACAATTTGTGAGGTACAGGTCACTTTACCTGTAAAATTGGATTGTTCCTTACTGGCAGTAAATAAAGAATTTATTCAAATTACACTTTTTATTTCTTTGCTCTGTTGGGGAAAATTAATTTATGGAGTAAAAAACCTGCTGTTTAAGGGAGGAATAAAAATGCCAAACTGTAGAGTCTTAACTGCAGGTAGAAATTGCTCACCTTTGAATTCCCAGCTATTTCTGTTTAATTATTCAGGGTAACTTATGGGTGTGGTTAAAATAGGTCAGTGGGGCAGCCCTAAACAGAAGCTTGGTGGGATTGGCACTGAGAAAGGAAACTCATCTCACAGAGTCCCTGGAAACCTGACAGTGTCCTGACATCACAGGTCTCTCCCTGGGACAGCTGAGGACACTGCACAAATAAGGGTCTGGTGCAATGGAGCTAAAAAATTCTTCCTGAATAACTTCTGCCAGAAGAAGATCACAATGTCTGGTTGCCTCCCCCTTCTGTGTTCACACAGGAGTTCCAGCACCTTTTCTCTGGGGTGAATGTAGGTTTCTTTGGGAAGCTCCACTGCTTTTGCAGAGTTACTTCTTGTGTATTTTTTGGAAAGGTGGCTGTGTTCTCTCTGCTGCAGCTTACAGCCTTCCTGAGCTGCTTAACATGACTCCTGTTTATTTCACTGCCATGGCACAGAACAGCTCTTTCAATCCCCCAGGAATTAATAAACCCCAGATTTTTCCCACTTCCAAGTCCTTTTCCCGCATATGTTGTGAGGGCAAACAGGTCAGTCAGTAAGATCAGGTTGAAGCTAGAAGGAGGAATTCTGGTGGAGCTGGGGATGGGAAGTCTGTCTCCATCTGTCACGAGCACTGTGTCTTCTCTAAAGTTCCTTCAGAAGACTGGAGGAGAATTCCAGCAGGGAGGATGTGGGGAGTTGGCTCAGTTCTTCAGGTCTGGGCTCTCAGGCTGAGACAGGTCTGAGGTCCCTCTTCTGCTGACTCAGGGCATGCCCTGACAGGAGCCTGGGTGGTCTCACAGGTTTGTGTCACTAAGAAACACAGTCTGAAGTGGTAAAACCTTCTGTATTTGCAGTGGACTCAAAGAAGATCGATCAAGATGCCAAAATCCCACCTGAAACTTTGAAAGGGCTGAAGGACTTGGGACTCTTTGGCATGCAGATCCCAGAGGAATATGGTGAGTCCATGGGCACAAAGAGAATAACCCAGGAATTAATCTGTATTTAGTGGTGCATTGCAGAGTGTGTCTGTGCTGTTCCATGTGTGGTCTTGGCTGAACTGGGAGCTGGGGCTTCCCCCCTGGTTAATAAAGGAATGCCTGTGTGAGGAGCTCTGTGTGCCCTTCTTTTGGGTGCCATAACTAATTTTAGCTGCTGTAAATTCCTCTTGGAGTAGCATTTTCCTTTTGGATCTTTTTTTTGAATGCAGTAGAGAAACTTGACATGCAGTAGAGAAACTTGACAACTTGAGACTTGTTCTTGCTGATGGTTCCTAAAATTGTGCTGGGTCCAAAGTGACCTGTCAGAGCTGTCACTGGCAGATAGGAATGTGCTGGAGCACTTGCAAGTGTGAAAGTATAATGTTTGTTTACTCAAAGGGTGGCTTTTGGATAAAATCTTTCCTGTGCAGTACGGAACAGTTCATGTCCTAAAGGACATTGTGGTGCCAGTTGACACCGGAGACATTAGTTCCTCACTGGACTAACTCTTACACTTGCAAAGGAGTTTTCAAGAAAATTTTGGTCTTATTTTACACGTAAGTTAAAAATTGGCATTGAAACTAGTATTTTCCCTGAAATTTGTAAGAAACGAGAATATTGCAAGGGGATGGTGAGGAGAAAGCTCAGAGAAAGACAGTTTCACTGGGGAAAATACCTTATTTTTGAACAGAATGGCATGAAACAAAATATTTTTTCAGTGTTGACAATAATTCTGTATAAAGCTGGAGACATTCTTCAGCAATTACTTGGTATTAAAGTAATACTGTTATTTTTTGTAGCATTTTGTTATCTTAGTAGGCAGTATAACTAGTGTTGCTGTGCTGCACTGGTTTCAATTTAAGTCTTTATATACAAATTCATTACAGTATATTGGACAAATGGCATGTAGTGTAACATGGTGTGCTCTCTGCTTAATTGATTGTTAACTAATGCCTTTGAAATGCATTAAAAATGTTATTAACTGTTTTTCATGTGTGTTCAGAACTAGGCAGGGTGGTGTGAGGGTGAGGTAGAGAAGAAGCTTACCAGCTCTTTCAAGGTTTGCTCTTCAGCATGGTGTCTTGGGAGGAGAAGGATCTGGACAGAGCACCTTAACCCAGGTGGGAAGAGAGGTGTTTAGGAGCTCAGAAATATATTGGAAGAGGGCAGGAGGTTCCTGTCCATGGAAAAGAGGTGTTGGAGGCAGAGAACAAAGGACAGAGCTCAAAGCAGAGCGTTAGGAACCACCATGACATTGGAAGTGTAACTTGCTATTGATTAACTAGAAATAAGTTTCCCACTCTATTTTTTTAAAGACTCTGAAAGGCAATGTACTTAACTTTGAAGTCACACTTTAATTTAATAACATGTTGTTGTTGTTTTGATGCTTATGAAATAATACTTTCTCAGCTTCCAGTTTGCAACATTGCAACCCACTCAGTACACTTGTGGAAATTCAAAGGCTGTGGTGTTGTAAACTTAAATGCTGGATCAAACCAGAAGGTGGAAAGCAGCTTAAGCAAGCTCCTTTAGTCTGCACCATTAATAATATACTTCTGATGAGGTTGTTCCTCATTTTTTGTAGGTTGAACATGATTTATTTTTGGTGGGGGCGTTGTCATAAAACCTTTCAGTCAAAACGATCAGGGCTTTGTGCACTGCACGGTGCTTTTCCTCACGGTGTGTAAAGAAGCACTAAAGTACAGAAATGTGATGGGGAAAACGAAGCTCATGTAGCTCATGGAATATTGGCTCTACCATGGGCATCATTGGAGTTACTGTGCGTATCATCAGCAGTCTCCAGGCTGAATCCTGAGCCCAGCACTGCTTGGAAAGGGGAGAAGAAGTCAGAGGGGGAGACAGAAGACAGGGGGAGCATGAGAGTTCACCCATGGCAGGGTGCTCTCAATCCATGTGAGGGCAGGGTGTCCGAGGCAGTGCTGTGAGTCAGTGGTATCAGGGGGCTGTTCCTGCGCTTGTTCAGTGTACAGACACCAGCAGGGCTCTTGAGACATCTGCAGAAACAGGGAGTGTGTTACCCTGACTTACACCACCATCCCACCTACAAGATTGTTATCCTGGACAAAAGATTATTATCTTAATTAGATTGAATTTTTTCATCACCAGTAATATATAAAATTATCTGAAATGACAGCATAAAATTGTTGAACATTAAACTCATGAAAGAACAGCTTTGATTTATCCTACTTCTTCCAGGAAGCATGTGCTGGTGTCAGGTTTGTTTCTAAGTGTTAAATTTACCCTTGTCTAGTACCAGTTTGGAAGTCTGCTTGGAAACTGTTTTGTGTCTGTCCAGTTTTGTTTCTCTCCAGTTAACAGTGTTACATTCCTGATGTTTCTGTACTTGGCAGGGATTTTGGTGGGGGGGGGAAGGGGCACGTTCTATCTCCTTCAGATAAACTGTGGTCCTTGTTGCAGGTGGCCTGGGCCTGTCAAACACCATGTACGCCCGGCTGGGAGAAATCACTTCCCTGGATGGATCCATCGCAGTCACCCTGGCAGCACATCAGGCTATTGGGCTGAAGGTAATGCTGCTCCTTTAGGTTCAGGAGTTCTGCCCAGCTGCATGGAAAATGTGCAGTGTGGGTATTACCACCCACAATCACCAGTGAAGCATAAATCAGGTGGAGCACTGGCTGTTGGTGTCCCCAGCACCCTCTGCCAGTGGCTCTTATGCAGCAGAAAGACTGAACAAGAAGTACACAAGAAAATTACTAGTTGAGGAAACCTGGAGCTAATAATTCTTAGAAAAAATACTCCAAATATCCCATTTTTTTTTAACTGAGCAAACTGGGTGAATGTAGCTAGAATAAATATTGAAATAAATAAAATATCACAAGGGGTAACATTATGGAGAGCAGTATCAGCCATGCAGAGTTCAGAAGGGTGAATTTTGTCTGGCTGGATGAGACTTGCAGATTGGGGAGTTTAGAGAAGAAAACTCACCCATGAGCAAGCCTGTGAATTTTTGTTTTCTGTATAATCCAGCCTTTTCCTGGTGGAGGGATGGTAGTCTGAAGCTTGAAAGAGCAGTAACTTCATGAAAAAATTCCTCATGGAATTGAGCAGACGGTGCTAATTTGAAATACTTTAGTGTCTGATGAGTCATGAAGTCCCTTGTTTCTTAAACTGTCTCTTGTTATGCCATAAAATGTGCAAGTCCAGCTTTCTGAGCTTGGTGAAGCTGGTCAGCTCCGTGTCTTTCTCCACAGGCTGATGCTGAGCAGTTTTGTGCTGGTTCTTTGTGCAGGGGATCCTCATTGCTGGCACGGAGGAGCAGAAGGCCAAGTACCTGCCCAGGCTGGCCTCGGGGGAGCACATCGCAGCCTTCTGCCTCACCGAGCCCGGCAGGTACGGCCCGGGCTGCACCCGCCGCACAGCACCCACAGGGGCTGCCTGTCAGCCTCAGCAGTACCTTAGATCTTTATTATTTGGGGCCTGTGGCTTCAGTGCACAGACCAGGGGGTTATTTTTATTTTTTAAATAGACCATTTGATTACTCCTTCTCCAGCTCGTGGCAGTTTCCATGAAACCCCTACCTGTTGTCGTTCCCATCCCAGGATTTCATTTACTTCATTTCTGGCATGACTAAATATGAATTGAAAGGATACTTCATGCTGTGTCAGAAATAACGTGCTGTGACTGTTCTAGGATGCTTTCAGTTCTTGTTCAGAAGTATAAAAACCTATATTCAAGGAGATACAAAAAATAATGGGAAGAATTTTGGGTGTTACTTAGAGGTTAGAAGAGGGATCTTTGTACCAGCAGCTTTTCAAAGATAAGGTTATTTGTTACAGTGACTCAGTGACTGTCACCAACGTTGCAACTTCTGTTAGTGCAGAAGAGGGACAGTTCTGTGGAAAGCACACAGGGAGCCTGTAAAGGAAACTGGTGGAAGGACTGAGACATGCTGGGTGTGAAGTTGAATCTTGCCTGCCCATGCAAACTGCAGCCTGAAACTCTCCTGAGCTTGTGTCTGCTCAGGTGGCTTGCAGTCAGTGTTTGATGAATTGCTGATTTTCATGTTGCTCCCACACCCTAGGGATGGTTTTATTCGAGGGTCCTAAGCTGGGCTGTGACTCTCTAAAAGCTGTCCCACTTGCAGGGGAAAGTTAAACTAGCACAGATATTTTAACCAGGTGATCCACTGACGGAGCTCGTAAGTAAACACAGGAGACAAACAAGGGCCAACCATGGTCTGGAATTCTTGTGACATCTTTCCTACCCCAGTGTTATTTTAAAAGATTGCTGGTCTTAGTAACTTTAGCTTCAGCCTTCTTAAAGGTCTCAGTTCTAGTGCACAGACCAATCATCTTTAGAACTGAACTTTAGCAATCTAATCCTATTAAAATACCAGCTGAGCTCTGGCTGTTCTGAGAACTTCACACTTGTCTGCAGCTAAACACCCAAGTGAGCCCTTGTGGCATTTTGGTTTGTGGAGGAGGAAACTTCTTTCAAGGGGAAGATTGAGCTGCTTGTTAAGTTATGGAGTAAGCTGGTGATGCAAGAAGGAGTGTGAACTTAATCAGAGAGTGTAAACTTCTGATTGCATTGTTGTCATTTACTTGCTGCTTTTGCTCCTGTAGAAAGTATTTGCTGTGCCCAAGTGCTCTTTGATAGAGACTGTCACACACATTTCTTTTCTGTTGAGCCTTTTTTCACCTGGGATATAAACCCAAGGTGTGAATTTTTGAGGAATGACTTAGACTTGTTAAATGTGCCGTGTTTTTGGGTGACAGTTTCACTGTCTGTTCACAGAGTTCGACATGCAGCTCAAAAAAAGCTGTTCACATGGCATTCTGAACACTCTGGTCAGGTCATAAGCATGATAACATCCATGGTAACAGGCAGAAATGTCCCCTCAGGTAACTTTTGGAGCTGTTTAATCGAGTGAGGCCTCATTGTTAGTTAAAAACTAATATTTATATACTGCTGTTTAACAGAACTATAAACCCTCCTTTTTGAAGGATGTGAAGAGGGGGGTTTTGTTTTTAAAAACGTGTTTATTTCTTTAAAGGTTAGTAACTTGTTTGTTTTGCAGTGGGAGTGATGCTGCATCCATCCAGACCAGAGCAACCCTCAGTGAAGATGGGAAATACTTCCTGTTAAATGGCTCCAAGGTACCCACTGCCAAGCTGGAAACAGAACAGGCTTTTGTTCCAAGTGCACAGCAAGTGTCAGTGTCCTCTGCAGCTTTGCCATCAGCCTGGCTAAGGAAGAAGCTGGTGTGGCAGCTGCCTTGAACTTGGAGCTGGTGAAGAGTGACCGTGTCAAAAAGACACCCCATGTTGGTTTAGGGCCAAAGAGACTAGAAAAGCACTGTTAGGGAATAACTGCACTAAATTCTTGGTAGGAAAGTAGAAAGCCACTCTTAAGTTCCTTTTCTGTCGCCAGCTTGTGGGTTCAGCTTCAGAGGTGCTGGTTGGTTAGTTAGTTAGTTAGTTAATTAGCCCCTTCTGTGACAGGCTAGGCAAAAACAAACCTAAACTCATGTTTTCCTCTCTCTTCGTTCTTCAGGCCAGATTTTGTAGGTGTTTGTAAAAGAAAACTTGACATTTAATTGGAAATGGGGCTGCTTGGAACAGTTCTGCTAAAAGAAACAATGGTAGAATACAATGTAAGAAAATAAGAAATGTAGAGATGTCCTGGCTTCAGCAGCATGGGATACACTGCAGACTGGATCTGTAGTTATTGATGTATTTGTGATGGGAAGAGACCCACCCTGTGGGAGAGGCTGTACAGAAATGTGGCCTGATCAGGGAATTTCTCATCAGGGTTAAATTTTTGGGCACAGGGTTTCTACAGCCTGCCTTCCCTTGTCTCCCTCAGGTGCTGCAAGCAGTGGGACATCCAAGCTTTGTGGAAATGCACTGTAGATTTTAATTCAGTTCAGACTGATGTTACAACCTGGCTTTATAGCTGCTCTAAACTTACCACCCGTGGTCAGCTCTTCTTGGAAACGTGTTCACAAGAGGCAAAACTCGTTAGGATTTAAGGGAAGAAGCAGCAATTTTTCACCACTCTGTTTTCTGCCTGGTCTGTTTCGAAATGCTTCAGAACAGTGCTCACAAAACCAGAACAAATGTATTTCTTACACTTCTTTCCTCTCTTAAAACAGGTCTGGATATCCAATGGTGGCCTTGCAAGTATTTTCACGGTGTTTGCCAGGACAGAGGTTGTGGATAAAGATGGGCAGAAGAAAGACAAAATCACTGCTTTCATCGTGGAGCGGGATTTTGGGGGAGTCACCCATGGGAAGCCTGAGGATAAGCTGGGCATTCGAGGCTCCAATAGTAAGAATCACTTACAGTTGCTAACAGAAGTGGGTTTAATATTGTAATGTTTTATTTTGTTCACCTGAATTCAGAAGCAGATCAGTATCTGTTCCATATAACTGTGTTAGTTTCATGTTTCTTTACCTGGCTTTTCCTATGAGCCCTTCCTAATGCAGGATCTGAAATAAGAAATCCATATTGTGCAGGTTTCCTCACTGGGCAGTGAAAGAAATCACTCAGGAGATTCAGCAGCCAATAGCTTTAATCTAGAAGTAAGACTTCATCAGCTCTTCTTAATGATTACTGCTTTTCACCATCTGTCTCCTGCACTTGACTCCTGAATCAGTTCCTTAGTACTGAGACAAAATAAAGACACAACTGTAGTTCAGTGTTTACACAATGTACATTAATTACATTTTTAATGTTTTACACCAGTCATTGATGTCGACAGCCAGCAAATTCTGACTTCTCTGGCAAAGCATGTGTAATTCTGTCATAAACAATTAGGAAACCTTCATTTCTTGTGACAAATAGTGATGTATGTTCCTGAATGTCTTTTAAATATTTCTGTGTCACCCTTGAACAGCTGCTAATTCTGTGTTTCAGCCTGTGAAGTACATTTTGAAAACACCAAAGTGCCTGTAGAGAATGTAATTGGAGAAGTTGGAGGAGGATTTAAGGTAAGTAGTGGACAATAACCACTGATGGTTTTTAAAAGCCCGGAGGGGACTGTTTTTGTCCCCTGTACTGCAGTTTCCCTGTGGGCAGTGTGAGCGCTGCCTCACTGAAGGGTCCTCGGGAGAGACTCCTCCAGCTGCTGTGCTCTGTGTAAATGGGTTTCACTGGCATCTCAGGTCTCTCTGTATCTCTTCTCAGTGCAGTTAGAGGGGCTGCTTCTGCTCTTTGGGGGGTTTGATTGCATTTCATGGTGTAATGTTCCCTTCAGAAAAGGGAGAGACTTCTGCAGCCTGAGCTGGATCAGGGAGTGTCACCTGCTGTTTCCTACAGAACTGTGGACTGTGTGGAAAGGGAGAGTGAGAAATGAGTGTAACAGGCAATGGTTCCGGGAAAGCCCAGGTCCTGTCCTGTCCCCTGGCTGGCAGGTGGTTTTCCAGGGTTGGATTATTGCACAAGGAAACAAGGGCAGGGGTTCCCTGACCGGCTGCCCCAGCCCTGCCTGCTCTTCCTGCCACCAGGGAGGTGGGACACCAGTAAAGACACCACCAGTCCCTTTGCTCTTACTGGTCCTTCTCAGTGTCTCACTCTTCCTCTAGCGGGCAAGTCCAGACCTAAATGCTAAATGAAATCATTTTCTTAAATGTAGTAAAGATTAAAAATGTTTTCCTCTTGAGATCTAGTTAAAGGTCTACCAGTTAAAATGTAGGAACAATAACTTCTTTGTTAAGTCTTTTGACCTGAGTCACCCAGGTTTCTCTTGCTAAGAAACATTAACATTATATTCCTAAATCTGGTTTTGTTCGTTATCTGTATTTCATTTCTACACCTTTCCTTCTTGTTCCCTTCTGTGGTAGGAATCTGAAGCAGAGATCATCCATTGCAGGTCAACTGCAGGGGATTTTATAAATATAAATATAAATAATCAAACAATATTGTGGTTTTCTTCTTTTCTTGATAAACCAGAGCAGTGCTGTCCAGTTGGAATGTTGTTCATCTAGCTGCACATAAAGACATTTTTATCTACATTTTACCCTCATGTACTTTGAATAGAGATTATTTCCAGGTCACTGGATCATCAGTCTCTGAAAACTGTTTCAAATATAAAATTTGATGTAGAGAATGACGGTAAAAGCCCAGTTTTGAAGTGTTTTCCCTGGAATGCTGTGCTGGCTCTTGTGAGGGCAGGTGTCCCAGGACAGGAAGTGTATTCCAGTGAGGAATGAGATGCAGGGAAGCACTAAAGTATGAAGCAAGACAGCAGGAACCATTGTGATGTTGCCTAAACCCCATTCATTTTCTTCCCAGGTTGCCATGAATATCCTAAACAGTGGAAGATTCAGCATGGGCAGTGCATGTGCTGGAATGATTAAAAAATTGATAGGTGGGTGAGCTGGGTGCTCTGGAGTGCTGAGTGCCAGGCAGGAACTCATCTGAGGGAGAGAGTGGAGGGTGGGAGCACGAGTCTGGATCACAGTACTGCTGACTGTCAGTCATAGCATGCTTTGACATCTTTGAAGCACTAAAACAGTTGTCTTAAATGGTTATTAAAAGCCTGCTTACAGAGGCTTTACACTGAAGATTTTTTTCAGTTCACACAGTGGAAGGTTGTTGCCTCTGTTGAATTTTTCTGAGGGAAAATGTTCTTCCTAAGAGAAAA
>JAWWES010000024.1:18995803-19005942 GCA_035583135.1 Lophotriccus pileatus | reverse complement strand
TTGCCTAAACCCCATTCATTTTCTTCCCAGGTTGCCATGAATATCCTAAACAGTGGAAGATTCAGCATGGGCAGTGCGTGTGCTGGAATGATTAAAAAATTGATAGGTGGGTGAGCTGGGTGCTCTGGAGTGCTGAGTGCCAGGCAGGGACTCATCTGAGGGCCTGAGGGAGAGAGTGCAGGGTGGGAGCACGAGTCTGGATCACAGTACTGCTGACTGTCAGTCATAGGATGCTTTGACATCTTTGAAGCACTAAAATAGTTGTCTTAAATGGTTATTAAAAGCCTGCTTACAGAGGCTTTACACTGAAGATTTTTTCAGTTCACACAGTGGAAGGTTGTTGCCTCTGTTGAATTTTTCTGAGGGAAAATGTTCTTCCTAAGAGAAAAGCCTCTGTCCTACTGCTTTCAGCAGGTGTGATCTCACACAGAACCTGCACTTGAATAACTGGCTCAAAGCTAGGCACAGTAATAAGGAATAAAACTGCCAATAATTAGCCAAAATAGTAACAGATTAGCCCCAAAATTGATGACTTCTCTAAGAGCAGAGGCTCACACCTCAGGCTCAGAAGCCTTTGACAGGCTGGTCCCAGACTGGATCAACACCATCCCTGAGGGTGTTTTTCCCAAAGTGGGGGTTACTGGTTGTAGACTGAGGTGTCAGTATGGGGAAAGGCACCACAGTTCTAGTTCTGCTGTTCTGAGATGGATTTGTTCTTCTCTTTTTTTTAAAGAAATGGCATCAGAATATGCTTGTACCAGGAAACAGTTCAATAAGAGACTCAGCCAATTTGGATTAATTCAGGTAATAAAACAATGAAACCCCTAAACCTCTGTGCTTGTATTGACTGAGTGCAAGAACACAGATTACATTGGGGGTGTCTTGGCAGACTGGTTTAAAGAATTTCCCTGGAAGTCTTAGATTTGTGGAAACATAGCACAGATGATCTTTTAAATGTCTAGAATGATAAATGAATAAAGATATTTATTTTTTTATTGTCCATTCTTGTTTTGCAGTAGAACTTTTTATTGATAATAAATGTGTGGGAACTGCAGTTGTGTTTTTAAGTTGGAGGCTGGACTGTGGGATTTTGCACCTGAATTTCTGTGTGATTGCTCACATTGCTGTTTGACAGGAGAAGTTTTGTTTTATGGCTGTGAAAGCATATGTAATGGAGAGTATGGCTTACCTCACTGCAGGGATGATGGACAGGCCAGGCTTCCCAGACTGCTCCGTGGAGGCAGCCATGGTCAAGGTGAGGACACGGGGAATTCAGTGAGGGACTCCTGTGTTTCAGTCTATGTTCCAAAGTGCTCAGAGGCTCAGGGGCTGCATTTAGACAAACAGTAGAAAAACCTCAGCCAAATGAACAAATATTTCATTATAACATTCCTGTTCTCTCTGTAGCCCACATACCATTAATTACCTCAGACCCAGGCTTTTGTCACCACACAAAATACAAACTGCAGACACAGGTTGGGAATGTCATGGCCCTCCTGAGCCTCTGGTGAGGCCTCACAAGAGCACAGACACTTGGTCACAGTTTCACTGCCAGCCTGGCCAAGGTGCTTCTGTCCCAGCCTTACCTGAGAACTGGCTGCAGCATCAATGCTGAGGGAGAGCCAGGCCCTGTGTGCTGCTGTGTCCCTGCCCAGGGCTCCCTCCCTCATTTCCAGCCCCACTGATGGTCCCCTGCAGTGTGGTCAGTGCAGAAATCTTGTGTTCTGGTGAACCTGGGCAGCATGAAAGGTGCCAACCAACCACCTGGAGCTCTTCTGCTGGTGTGTGGCTGCCCCTCTCCCCAGAATATGTCCTTCTAGAGACTTCCTTGTGGATTGCAAGGGCACTGAGTTTACACCAAAGTTTACACCCCACAGGGCTGCTATTTCAGGGAAGTTAACAGGACTGGTGTAACAGCAGTAGAAAATATTTCAGCATTGTCTATAAATATCCCCAGAAAAGTGTATCCTGTATTGCTGCTGATTTCTCTTGTGTATTTCCTGGTGGCTCAAGTCCTGTTCCCTGGCAGGTGTTCAGCTCTGAAGGTGCCTGGGCGTGTGTGAGCGAAGCTCTGCAGATCCTTGGAGGCCTTGGCTACATGAAAGATTATCCCTACGAGCGTTACCTCAGGGACACCCGGATACTGCTCATCTTTGAGGCGAGTCCCCAGTGCCAGTGCTGCTGTGAACTGCAGTTCACACTCCATCTGCAACCCTGAGCACAAACCCAGCTGTTGGCTCACCAGCCAGCACTCCTGTAGCTGCAAAGTCTGTAGCAGAGTAAGACTGCAGAACTAACCTTGCTGCCTTGGGGACATGGAGAGCAGTTTCCTGTAATACAATAAGCTGTGATGGCTTTTATATACTAAGTCCAAAGTATCAGTTACAGCAGGGACTGGCACCAACTTTTCCTCTGGATAGATATATATATAGATATATAGATATATTTATATATATATAGTGATATGTACACATTGGTGGAGTATTTACAGTTTCTTAAATATTTGGAGAGTGGCTGGATGATTTTAATAAAATACACAGCTGCTTTACATACACTGTCATGAGAAAAAAATCCCAATTCACAGCTTGGGTGGTTGTGTCTTTGAACGGACTAAAGGATTCTAAATTAGTATAAAAGCCTAAAACTCTTCTGGTTGATCAGAGTAACTCCTGAGTCTGTGGTCAGTAAATAGCTGTAACTGCACAGGGACTCACAGTGAAATCAGAGCACTGCAGCTGCCTGAGCAGGAGCCTCAGGGGGATGCTTTGTATCAAGCATATTTTGGAACCTTTTTGCTGCTTCATCTGTTCTAGTGTAAGTAACAAGATTGGTAAGAGGTGTCTCTTAGAGGATTTTTTGGGGTTTTGTGGCTGAGCTGCTCTGTTGGTGCCTAGGCTGGAGTAACCTTTCTTCTTGTGTGCTTCTCACAAGTGAAGTAGGCAAACTCATAAAAGATTAATTTAGAAGTTTAATTAACTTACTGATGGGCACTTATTTAAAAAAAAAAAAAGGTGGCTGTGAAGTTTATTCTGTTTCCAGGCTGGATTGCCTGTGACCAGCACCTGCACATCTGAGTCAGACTGCCAGGCTGATTTCTCCTGGGGGGCCGTGTGGGAATGATCCTTTACCCCCTGGTGCCAGGACAGCAAAGATCTCAGCTGCCAAGTCGTGCTGTTCTCCATCTGAGCTCAGTGCGTGGCAGTCACCTCAGTCCCCCGAGGGGCAGGTCCTCCTGCACATCCATACCTGTGTTTGGAGGTGGAAGGACAAACCCAACCAGCCTGTCAGTCCCTGCAGGGCTGGGTGTCCATGAGTCTGGCAGACATTCCACAGGAACGTCTAAAACCACACATAAGGAGCATGTCCTGGACTGGCTGAAGCAGAGAAGACATTTTGGATAGTTATAGGAAGCCTTGTTTAAAAAACAAACCATTCCACCATTGGAATTCCTTCAATCCAGCTCATTTGGAGCTCTTCTACAACTATTTAGATGTTCCTTCACTGGAACAATGCACCACTTTTTTCACTCAAAAGGCATTTAGTCTGATTTCTTTTTCATTGTGATGCATTTGTATGTTTAATAACAAGGGGCTCAACTTCTGTGCAGCCAAATGAAATCAGAATTAAAATTGAGGTAAAGCAAAAGACAGCAAATATTTAGGGGTGGAGGAAGAGTCATCTTGTAAAACTGGAACAATGGAAAGGTGCTTGGAAAGCACTCAGTATTATCAACTTTATAGCTGCCTAAAGAACCTGTCTGCAAAATCATACGTAGACTTCAATAAAAATAATTAATAGACTGTTTAGCCTTTGGTGCTTGTTGTTCTACCTCCCCAACTCGTGTTTCTGCTCCAGGCAACCTCACCTGGGGGCAGCTTCTGGCACAGGTGTGTATTCCTTACAGGTGCTGATCATCTTCCATCTTACAAGCCCAAATGCATTTTAGAACATTCCGTGGCAAACTACAAGTTATATAGACAGTGAAAGCAGTTTTAGGAAAAGAAAAAGTATAGAAAATATTATCACAGCCTACCTGGGCTTTTTAAAATACTTGGTGCTTGGTACTGATTTCCCTTTGTATCCTGTTTTTTGCAGGGAACAAATGAGATCCTGCGACTGTATATTGCACTGACGGGTATGCAGCATGCAGGCAAAATCTTAACTGACAAAATTAAGTATGTTATTTATTGTTCATAGTTTGTATTAAATTAATCAGAATCTGATAACTTTATAGATAAGAGGGGGAAACTGTAGGGAAAACTGCTGTATTTTCAATGTGTTGCCTGTGAAAGGTAGTTAACAGGGGTCTCTTTTTGTAATTGGATGGTTCGTTGATTTTGGAATCTTGGCCTTTAATGCATCTTATCTTAGAATTACAGCTGGTTTAAAGGTCTTTCTTCCAAGACCAGCAATGCAAATGTTAAATCTGAACACAGTTGTGTTGGTACAACAGCTGTATTGTGCATAGGAGTACCTGCTCCCTGGAATTCCTTGTGAGGGTGTGGGGGAGGAGCTGGTGGCTTTTAAAGCTCCATAATTGTTCTCCAGACTTTAGAGTAAACTGGATCATTTGGTAATTCCCAGACAAACTGCAGGTGTTCTGCTAAAGCATTTAGAGTTTCAGCTGGTTATGTCTGAACCTCCTGGAATTTGCTTCTCAGCTGTTGTTTCCCCAACATTCCAGGGAAATCAAGAAAGGCAACGTGGGAGTGGCCCTGGGGGAGTTTGTGAACAGAATGCGAGACACGATGGGCCGGAAGGTGGATCTGGGGCTCGTTGGGGACGCCGGGGTGGTGCATCCCAGCCTGCAGGTGAGGCAGGGCCAGGGCTGCTCCTGCTCAGCTTTGCTTTCCTGTGCTGCTTCTCTCCACCTCCTCTCCTGGTTTGGCAAAACAGCCTGTGTGCTCAGGAGCAGGGGGGCTTACACTGTAACACACTGCAGGGTAAGAGGTCAGTTGTAGCTGTTTTATTATAGGATACAGGGAGAATAATGGCTGTTCTCAGTCTGGGTTTAGACCAAACCCACGCTGATACCCATGTTAGTAATTTGTATAAACTAAAGTCTGTTTGCATGCCCTTCATAGTAAGGTCTGACACAAAACAAGGGTTTCTTCCTGTTTAACACAGTTTCAGGTAAGAATTCCTGTGAACTGTATATACACATACCTGCTTAATCACTTAGTAAAACATTTTTATGACCCAAAATGATTGTTCTGTTAATAGCAAAAAGATAAGGTGTGTTTTTCCTGGGATGTTCTGTTGGTTGTTTTTGTAAGTATAAGCCTAAACTGAAAAGTTACCAGAAGTAAAATCTAGCAAATTTTAGTGCATGTTTTATAGAGGGGGAATGGTGCCTTGTCTGGCTTTCAGAAGCAAACTGGCTGACTGCTAAAAAAAGACCGAGAGAAGATCTATTGTCCTGTTTAAAGGGGGGGAGGGTGTACTGCTTTTTTCCCTTAAAAAGCCACTCAAACAGTTGTATTTTCTGTTCTATTTTATAGGAGAGCGGCAAGAAACTTGAAGAAAACGTTTATTATTTTGGAATTACAGTCAGGGGCCTGCTGAGTAGGTTTGGCAAGGTAACTATTATTTTGTCTATTTGTTACTGAATAGTTTCTCCTCAAGGCCTTTAGGTATCTTTGATACCTAAATTAGGGATCTTTGATACCTAAATTACAGTGATTTTGGGTGTTTGGCAGGGTGCTCTAGGACACGGCAGCTCTGCTGTTGGCTGCAGCCAGGAAGGTTAATAGTTAATCCAAAGCTTTCTGACTTAGGGTAAAACCTGCTCATGCTAAATAAAGATGGACCTAAACACAAAGTATGAACAATCTCACCTTGGTTAAAGTTTGAAATGGAGCTAATAATAATTTTTCCTCTTCCAGACAATCGTGGAGGAGCAGCTGGTGCTGAAGAGGGTGGCAGACATCGTGATTAACCTGTATGCCATGACAGCTGCCATCTCCAGGGCCAGCCGCTCCATCAGCATCGGGCTCCGCAACCACGACCACGAGGTGAGTCTCCCTTGTCAGCAATTCCCATTCCCGTTCCCGTTCCCTGGCTGTGCTCCTTGGAGCACCACACACTGCATTGGTAAAGGATTCCCTGCCAACTCTGCCATAAAGCCGGCGGTGCCCCAGGGTGTTGCTAAACCCGTTGGTTCCAGGGTGCAGTGACCAGTTGCCTCTCAGGGCACTGAGTGTGGAGTTCCACAGAGTCACAGAGTCACAGAATCAGCTGGGTTGGAAAGGACCTCTGAGATCATCAAGTCCAACCCTTGATCCATGATCACCGTGGTTACCAGACCATGGCACTGATGCCACATCCAGTATCAATGTGTTTAAAACACTTCTTTAACACACACAGAGACATTTATAAACTGATTTCAGATTTGCATGTTCTCTTAAACGTGCTCATGCCCTGCAGTTCTTCCCAAACTCTTTCCATATAATCCTGAATACAAACATAATCCCAGCATGGTTGTGTCAGTACATGTAGTGACAGTAGAGTGATGATAAAGGAGCTCATTTCCAGTTTCACGGTAACAGTTCTGCTACAGGACAAGTAAATTTGCTCCAATTAAGTGTTAGACAAACCCAAAGTTATTAACCTTTGGTTGTGGCCTTGAGACTTCGCTCTGTGTGTGTGTGAGCCCTATTGTGTTTTGATTTCTAGTCACTCTTTAGGCAATTTTGGGTTGTCCCTGACCCTCAGCAGCTCTAGATCCAAGGGACTGTACATGACTGGTGTGCAGGGCTCCATTATTAAGGAAAAAATGACTTCCAGAAGTTTTAAAGTACCGTATTCTTACTACATTGGTTTGTTTGTGAAATTCATTCACTAGTTTTCAACACAGTTTTCCTCTTTAACCAGGTGCTTCTCACAAATATCTTCTGCACAGAAGCATATTTCAAGAATAATTATGCCATGACTCAATTAGAAAAATGTAAGTTCTATCCAATAATTTTTACATTCTTATGTCTTTCACAGGCTGTGGTCAAAAGAACATGGGTTTGATGTGACCAACAGAATAGCTTTGCTCTGCTTGTCATTCAGACGAGGAACAGAGCTGGCACCTGTTGAGAAGAGTCTCTTCATTCCACAGCTAAAGCAAATGGCTGGGATTCTTCTATTGAGGAATATAAAGTCTAGCAGTAGCAAATACTCCTGTAAGAGTAAAATTAGGGATTTGGCCTGTTTGGGAATTCCTGACCAGTCAGGCACTGGCTCTGTGAAACTCAGTCTGCAATAATCAGTCTTTTTCAGAGGAGACTGTTAAATTCCTTCCTGGCACTGAGGTGCAGATACTTTGCTTTTGTATTCCAACAGTTTTTGAAAGAAGTGTGGAACAGCTGTTTGTGGTACTTCAGTTGACTTTCCTTCTGTTTCTCTGCAGATGCAGATGAAAACCTGGATGATTCCATTAAAAAAGCTGCAAAGCAGATTCTGGAGAAGAGGTCCTACATCTGCTCCCACCCCCTGGACAGGACCTTCTGAGCTGCAAATAATGAGGAATGTAAATCAGGGAGGCTTTTTCTGCTGCTCAAGTATTTAATACCTTAAAAATAACTGTTACTTCATGAGTTTACCAAATGTAAGTGTATAAAATAACACTTATAAACACAACTTCATATCAAGAGGGTAAATAAAGATTGCCTTATTAGATGTGTGTCTGTGTCTTTCCCTTGTCGCTGAGGGTGGTTTCATTGTGTTTTACCTTGAATTTCATCAGAACCCCACTGTGTTCTGTTCTTGACCTTGGTCATACACCTCACACTGACTCCTTTGCTGTGCCTTGGTTTTTGAAAACAATGAATAGGGGGGTTTATGTGAATACAAGCTGGCATGGTCGATAGAGAAGCCTTATGACAGTAGATTTTAATGAGAAATATAAAAATTTTAATATTAAGACACGGTTTTCCCTCTCCCTGCCCCCTCTTGCTGAAGAGACAGAACCCCAGACAGAACTCAGCCACCTCTGAGCTGTTGCTGCAAAGTCAGTTTTACCCAGTGGACATTTCAACAGTATTTGGTAATACTTGCTGGCCCCCTTTCCCTTGGAAGGCAATTCTTTGGGCTGCACTTTGCCTGCTGTTCCCTGGCTTTGTGCTCCCTGAGTTGCTGTGTCCAGACTGCTGTCCCTGCCTGGTGTCACCCTGGAGGGAGGCCCTGCTGGGTGAGGCTGGGGCTGTGTCCTGCTCTTGCAGATTGTCCTGTTTTAAACAAATGCATGTTTCTTGCAGAGTAACCTGGAGTGACAAAGGCCTTTTGGACTAAGCTGTTTCTCTTTACCTACAAATCCCTAATAAACAGAGTTGCAATTTTTGAAGTAAAGATGTTTATTAAACACCACAGTCTGTAAAATCGCTGGCTGCACTGGTCAGTGAGGTGACCCCTTTCATCATTCCCTGTGACTGTGTCCCTTCATTCCTAGAGATCAGCCCACGTGGTAGCAGTGGGGTTGGAATAAGGAATTTAGGTCACAAGGTGCTGTTGCACTGAACAACAGATGTGTGCTCTGGCAAACTTAAAACCACCCTCAGTAGTTCTGAATCAGCTGACAAAGGGGAGGTGTGTTCACTAAACCCTGGGTTCCTTAGAGCTGCAGCAACATGCTGGGGAAAAGGGGAGTATGACCTCTGGAAAAAGGGGCAGGCAACTCAGGAGTGTGTAAGGATGTCATTGGGTCATGTAGCAAGAAAATTAGGTGAAAGCCCAGAACTTAATCTGGCCACTGTAAAAGACAATAAAAAGTAATCCTATAAATACATGAATAACAAAAGGAGAGCCAAGGAAAGCCTTCATTGGTTATTGGAGGTGACAGGGAGGGGGCATACAGTCACCAAAGAGGAGAAGGTGAGGTCCTTCCTGCCTTTGCCTCAGTCTTTAACAGTGAGACCAACATCAGGTTTCTTGATACTTGTAACCATTTCTTGTTGATGGAAGGGTGGACTGAGTAGGAAGAGGAAATATTTTGTCATGAAACAAATCATGATCGGTATCTGAGATCATGGAGCTCATGAGAGATTCCCATCGGCCTCTTCTTGAGCTTGTCCAGGTCCCTCTGGATGGCCCTGCCCTTCAGGAGTGTCGCCTGCACCCTCAGCTCAGTGTCATCTGCAAATGTGCTGAGGGTGCCCTCGATCCCTTCATGTGTGTCACTGGTGGATGTGCAGTGACACTGGTCCCAGCACGGACCCCCAAGGGACACCACTCGTCACTGATGACCACTGGCACTCTGAGCTGTTGACCACTACCCATCCAGCCAACTCCTCACCCACCAAACAGTGCCTCCATCAGCTCTGTGGCTCTCCAACTGAGGGAGAAGGATGCTGGGTGGAGGGATTGTGTCAAAGGCTTTAGAGCAGCCCAGAGAGGGGCATCCAAGAGCTCTCCTCTTGTCCACTGGTGCGGTCACTCCATCAGAGAAGGCCCCTGGGTGGGTCGGGCAGCACATATGTGCTGTGTGCTCTCTTGAGGTTTCCTTTTGTATGTCAAATAATTTAAGAGTTTTGTGGGGGTTTTCCCTTTTTTATCAACTGACTTTATTCTTTGAGGACCCTGAGAGAAAGCAGTCCCTTAAATGTTACATGAGGTGGAAAGTCTCCATTTCTCCCATAAAACAAAAGTGCCTCGTTAGCCCTGGTGGCCCCCAAGGTGCTACACTGGGCTCGAGCCTGGAAGCTGCCTGCAGGAGGGCATCTGCCTGGAGCCAGAAATCCCTCACAGCCTCAGGAGCTGTGGCTGACAGTGCCCGAGGAGGGCAGAACCACTGGGCTGTTGCCTGTTGAAGGAGGCTGAGCTCTCGCTGCCCCTGAGCCAGTGCCTGGAACACGGAGCAGACCCGTGAGCTCAGCGCGGGCGGGACTGTCCCAGCCCCGGGACAGAGCTGCCAGCAGGACCTGCCCCTCCCAGAGGTGGGTCCATTCCCCACAAACACATCCCGGCCGTGAGGTCACAGAGCCCCGAGGTCCCACAGCACCACAATGACCGCCCGCTCGGTCCCTGACTACAACTGTGGCGTTTGGACAGTGATTACCGGACAGAGCCTATTGAACAGCAGTGCCAGGACAGCGGTGCCAGGACAGCAGCAGCAGCAGGAGCTGCGGGACGGTGTGAGGGCAGGGCCATGGCCCTTG
>JAWWES010000024.1:18957867-18989936 GCA_035583135.1 Lophotriccus pileatus | reverse complement strand
CTCCTCCTCCTCCTCCTCCTCCTCCCCCCCCGAGCCTGCTCACCTAGTCCTCCAGCCAGGACTGAAAGGGGCTTGGGCCCACCAACAGCTTTGGGCATCTGTTCCTCTGTACAAATAATATGTGTTAGACATAAGCCAGGTTCAGTTTCCATTTTGTTATACCTTCAACAGGAAGGGCTGAAGACTTCTCCAGTGCCCTGGATTCCTTTGCTACTTTCATTTTTGTCCAGCTGGGTGCTGGCTGAGTCTCCTCAAAGAACTTTATTTGCGATAGCTGAAGAACAGGAGGGAAAGAACAGCAGTCTCCCCTCTGTCTGCAAAAAAACAGCTGAGCAGAAATGAAAATGCCAGTGGAATAAAAATATGACTGTCATGAAACACTTTGCTGGTAGACAAAAGCTTCAACATTCCAAGGTGTATTCCGTGAACAAGAGAACACATGGACCCTGTGCGCCATGCCCATATCCACCGCTGCCTTCAGGCATGGCGTTGGTAAATCTCCTTCAGACAAACACAACGAGAGCTCCTGAATTTTTCACAGGAACCCGAAAAGCACATAAAAGCCCAGAAGGACCTAAATCTTGAAACCATTCATCTTGGTGCTCCTTTCATGCCTACACCAGCTCAGGACTCAAATCCCAACAGCCACTTCCGATCACAGGAGCCCTGTAGGGCACCCACCAGGCTGGGCTGCGTCCAAACTGCAACACTTCTGTTTTAAACACAGCTGTGAGGAAATGAAAGGTTGTGGGCAGTGTGCCACACCTCCCTGCATGCTCACCCTGCAGGCAGGAGACCTGTGTCTACCTCTTCCCTTCCCCAAGGCCTTGCTGTACCTGCATCTTCTGACCCCAGGAACAAGACCTGGTGAACCATCAGGGCTGGACATGAGGCAGAGCACAGGGACATCTTCTGCTCTTTCTGCTGAACCTCTACCACTGTGAAAGGAGTTTGAGGTTTGCTGAGCTCAAGAGGAAAAATGAGTCTTCAGGTCTTGCCGTGGTTTATTAAAAGTGCACAAAGAGTCCCATCAAGCAGTGAACAGGACACAGAGTTCCCACTCGATGGCAGAACTGAAACCATCAGCTCCTCACTCACAGCTCCTCTCAGGAAAAGGCTCATGGCTGTCAATCCTCAGCAGTGCCCAAAAACCTCAGAATAACAAGGAACAGGGGACACCCACACTCTTGGTGTCACCTTAACTCAGCACCCTGCCCAGCATGGCATTTTGGGAGACTGTGCACTAAGATGTCCAACTTGCCCATTAGGAAGCTGCTTCTCATTTTCCAGGAATTTTGGGTTCTAGAGTCATGGGAACTAACACAAAATGCAGCTCAAAACCAAGTTTGAAGCCTTCATCACCTTCCTTGCATCTGCTCTTTACAGTGACTGCACCTCCACTCCTTTGCCTGTACACACAAACTTACTAATCTTTGGTATTTAGGGATATCCAGGAGGAAAAGTGCTCTAAAAAGGCAAAACCTAAATCATACGTGTTTATCCTGAGAACCTATAATCTAATTTACAGCAGGAATTAAGGTGGCATGGATGTTGTAGAAAGAAAACACTTTTCTGAAGTAATTGAGATACATGATCTTAAGAGGAGTCAGACCTTGTAGCAGAGGCTCAGATCACATCTGCTCCTTACAGTCTGCAGAGGAACTTCTGCCAAAATCATCAGCTAGAGAAAGAGAAAGCCAGGAGTAAAACTGAAGCACTACAAGCCAAATTCTGGTCCCACTTATCCTATTGTGAATTTCCAATTTTCCCCCTCCATTTACTCCGAAATTTGTTCATGAAAAGGAAATATTTGCCCCATGAGCACCAATAAATAAACTTGAAAGCAGTAGATATCTCTTTTCCAATTACTGTAGGAGAGCCTTTAAACTGTTCCAGATGCTGAATGGCTAAGAAATGTCAAATGCAACACCTGGTTACTGAGAATTGCAGCTGTTTTCTCTGCAGACTACATAACACATCATTTCTTCCCTTAAATAGTTTATGCCAAGACAAAGACCGCAGTCTAAGGGAATATCACTCAGAATAAAACCCAAGTTGCAGTTAGGTCAGGCCTTTTGTTTACCCCTCTGCTTTCCCATCGTCTCCACACCAAGAGGGGCTCCAGAGACTAGTTCTTGTCTGCTTTTTAACAAAGATATTTTCCTTATTTTAGAAGCACCCTGAGGCTCTTTCCTGTAGCCACTCCATGTGCTCTTCATGTTCCTGAGCACACAGAACACCCTTCCAGCACTTCTCAGCAGCAGCTCCACACTCCCTGGAGGCACACCTGAAATCCTGCCTGTGCAGGCACCAAATGAAGCCACGCTGGGGGCAGGAGCAGGATCCAGGCCACATCGGGATGTTCAGTTCCATTTCCCTTCTTTGCCTCACTGCACACACAGAGCTGTCCCAGTAAACAAAAGGACAACACCCAACATTTCTGGAGTTGCGAGTAACTCCGAGAACGCGCCAGGAACAACACCGCACACTAATGTTATGGTAACTCTGCACTGAAGGTCCTCGTGACAGCAACTGTTTCAGAGCCAACAGTTTTTAAAGGATTGATAACACCACAGTATGACTTTGTTGGAAAAGGTTTGGAAAACAAATTTTAGGCACTTAGCACGACATTTTCACTTTTCTCCTTGACAGTAGGACAGAGTCTGGAAGGAATAAAATATATTTTTTACTGTAATAAAGTGATCTTTCTGGCAAGATGAGCATCTTCCACAGCCCCACAGTTCTGGCTGCCTCTGTGCACTGACCAACTTGCCACACAAATGAGACCAGACTACTGATATCCTGGAATGTCAGACATAAATGCAAACTGGGCTGATCCTCAGTCCTGAGACAACTATGAACCATGGAATAAAATATAAGTGTGGTTAACTTAAGCTCAAGCCTCTTTCTATAAATGTAATTTATATCTCTTAACTAACCCCACGGCTGGTAATGCAATTTAAGACATTATTCCATCAATGAGTTGCCAAACAAACTAAAGTCTGAGCATGGCACCTTTTAGCCTTTTACAATAAAAGTATCCAGTTAAATTATTTCAAAATCAGCATTTTAATATACTTCTGATTTCCAACTATTCCCACAGCACTGTAGAAAGAGTCATTCCACTCAGATCCTGCTTTCCCATCAATCAGCTCTCTCTACAACTGGGTCACCTTCAAGACAGTTTCATGCTCAAGTGCACCTCCAGAACTGGGAACAACTTAGAAAAAGTCCTTGATTCCCTGATAAAATTCCCCTGTGTCTCTAAGCAGGTTTAGAGAGTAAGTCAAGGAACAGACAAATCTTGTCTGGGTAGGGAGTAAAATCTTAGTCTTGCTATAGTTGGGAGTAAAACAAAAGTCATTGTAATTACACTGTGACAGGCTTTCGTGTACCTCTGGTATCAGAAGCATGGACAAGAAGGTAAAGTGTGGGGCAATTAATAGCTTGGTTGTAAAGAAAATCAGGCCAAGGGAAAGAAGTTTCCTTTTACCTGTAAGCTTTTGCCTTTTACCTTTTACCAAACAGCCCCCTTGTCACAGAGGGGTTGAAGTGACAGAGTTTTCTCTGGTCCAACTGCTTTCACACTTGTGTTTAAAAGTCTTGGGGCAGGTGGTTGTTTTTTAAGTACACATGATGCATGACCCAACTGTCCCCAGTTAGAGCTTTTACTGAGAAACCAAACGAAACCCAAGAGCCAAGGATTTGGGATATTTTGCTGGTATCAAGAATCTGCCTTTTCTCAAAGATGAAACGTTGGTGAAGGTGAACTGATGTCATTATGGCATTCTCGTGTCCCTGTGGCAGTGTTAACACAGAAAGTCAAAGATCTGTGATGCCTTTATGCCCTTTGCTCATTCAAACCAGAAGCCCTTCAGGTGGACAACAAGGAATTCAACAGAGCCCCAGATGTTCCCCAGTATTCCCAGTGATGCTGCCCTTCCATCCAGAGACACCACCAAGACACCCAACTGGAAGCCATAGGTGCTAAGCACAATTTACACTGACAGGTTTATAGCCTGTACAGATTCTGGAAGTTTTCAACTGATTAGGTCCACTTGGTAAATATTTTTACAATGAAACTAGCCAGCCCAAAATAAGTTTAGATTGTTGCATTGACTAAACTCTGGGCCCTTGATGCTTTAGCTGGTGTTTGGGGTCAGTGCTACCGTATTCAGATCTTGCTGTCACCTGTGGCTCGTAGCATGTCCCTGCTGGTGGAGGAGCCCTGCTCGTAGCTGCATTCAACAACGCAGGTCTTACTCCACAGCCAGGGAGAGACTAAAATCACTGCTTTGGAAAGCTCAGACATTTGAACTGCTCTAACATTCATCTCTATCACAGAAGACTTAAAAAACACATACCAATATCATAAAGTCAGCACGTCTACAGAGATGAGGAAGCCTGAGTGAACAAAAAGGTGATTGTCTTTTAAGCACGTTAGTTTTGTTCATTTGGTGGAACCACTCAGTTACTTGTCAGACTGGATTCTGCTATCCTATCGCTTTGCTCGCGCTAAAGAGGAACCCGAGATACATTAGTTATCAAGTTAGAAACAAACCTGGAACTCAGGCTCGGCTGGAATCCTTTTCCCGACAGACAAATGGAGCAGGGTCGCACCTGCCCGCTCCGCCTGAAGCGCTTTTCCTGACAGACAAAGCCGAACGCGGCTCCCGCTGAGGGGCGAGCCCGGAGCTCCGCGTGGGGATCAGCCCGGCCCCTCTCCCGTCCCGTCCCGCCCCGCCGCGGGCGCGGAGCTGTGCGGGGCCGGGCGGGGCTGTGCGGGGCCGGGCGGAGCTGTGCGGGGCCGGGCGGGGCTGTGCGGGGCCGGGCGGAGCGGGCTCGGCGGGCTCGGGATGCTCGGGGAGCGCGATGGAGCCGGCTGAGGGCTGGGACCCCTACGGGCGGCCGGCCCGGCGCACGCAGTGGCTGGTGAGCGCCCTCGCCTACCACTACGGGCTGGACCGCGGCGTGGAGAACGAGATCGTGGTGCTGGCCACCGGGCTGGACCAGTACCTGCAGGAGATCTTCCACCACCTGGACTGCGCCGGGGCCGGCCGCATCCCCGGCGAGGATTTCCGCACGCTGTGCCAGGTGCTGGGGCTGGAGGAGGCGGCGGAGCCCGAGGAGTGCGCGGGGCTGTGGGACGGGCTGGCGGCCGGGCTCACCTTCCGCCAGTTCCACGCGCGGCTCTGCGGGCTCTTCAGCACCCGGGCGGGCGGGGCCGAGCCGCGCCTGCCGCTCGGCCGGGACAGCGAGCACATCGAGACCCAGATCCGGCTGCGCAGCCCCCGCCGCCGCCGCCGAGGGCACCCCCCGGCCGGGCGGGCGGCGCCGGAGCGGCGGCCGGCCGGGCCCTGCTCCCCGGAGTGCTACGAGGAGATCGTGGCGCTGGAGCAGGCCGAGGACCGCATCGCCAAGCTGGAGGAGGAGAACGGCAGCCTGCGGGAGCTGGTGGAGGACATGCGGGCCGCCCTGCAGAGCAGCGACGCGCGGTGCCTGGCGCTGCAGGTGAGTGCGGGGCTCTCCCGCTCCCCTCTGCGGCTGGCAGAAAAGGGTTTCGGGGTAAGCTCCGTTTGGCCGTCGGGAAAAGGATTCCAGCCGAGCCCGAGCTCCAAGTGTGTTTCTGACTTCATAACTAACTTATCTCTGGTTCCTCTTTAACGCGAAATGACAGCACGACAGAATCCAGTCTGACAAGTAACGCTAGTGAACAAGTGACTGGTTCAGTCTATTAAGAAAGATGCTGCTCTCGGAAACCCAGTGTTGATAAGCTCTGTGCCCCCAGCGTGATGGATAAAACGAGTATGGCATAGACGGAGGTTGCTCTTTCATCCTCGGCATTAACTTTTTAGCAAAGTTTGGTTACATGGAGGCTTTAAAGACAAACGCTGCGCTTTTCACCAGTGTGACATTATATATGGTTAAGGAATAGGCTGAAAAGCACTCTGCTAAAAGTGTAGGGGACTTCAAGTGTGTAATACCACTCTTCAAGTGCACATGCACAGGCAGGTATATACTGGTTATGCATCATTACAGGGCTTTCTCCTAAAGTCAGAAAGAACTTTTGGGTTCTTACCTGTACAAGCACATGCAGTGTCCCAATCATAAATGCCTTGGAAACATTAGGAGTGTGTTTTATTCATAGTGTGGTCACGAGAGTTCAGAGCTGGAGCCAGTTCTGCAGACGGGCTGGTGAATAGTCTCTGGCTCCTCTGCAGAGCCCCATTAATTCTGGGGCTGGTTCCTGGTGGTTCTGCTGTACTGGCCATACATACTTAGCAGCAGTTAAGTTACTCTGGCATGAAATAGCACGGAACAGGCAAAGCAGTGAAGGGCAGAGTTCCCCGGTTGCTCTGGTGGGTCTGATCAGGTCAGATTTCACACTAACACAGCTCTCACAGAACTCTGCTCCACATGTGACACTGCCATTTCCATGGCTGGCTGTGCCTCCTCACAGCGTCCAGCATGGCAGGTCAAAGCCACTTCTACATTTTCATCTGAAAAGGGAAAGGAAATCAGAAGCAAACACGAAGTCACCAGTTAGAGAACCCAGAAAGAATCAGAAGGCCATAGATGAGAGCTTGAGAACTCCCCCAGCTGCTCCCCGCTCGCTTCTGATGAGCTATATGTGATTGAAAAATTCCAAAAAACTACAATCCAGAGATTTTTCAGTCTTGATAAAGTGTCAGCTGCTTTAGGACGCGTTAATTTCTCCTGCTCTCTGCTCCTGGTGGTTACAGGTGGGACTTCGGAAGAGCCATGCGAACCACAAGGAAGAGGGGACCTGTTCCATAGGGAGTAAGAGACCATTCACACAGAACCACTCCCAGAGCAAGTGCCTCCAAAGTGTCCTGAAGGAAATGGAGCTCATCCGGAGCTCCAGGGATGGGCAAATCGAGGAAGCAATCAGGTTCAACCAGGAGCTGGAGAGGGAGCTGAGGAGCTCCCAGGAAGCCCTGGTCAGTCTGGAGGACTGCAACCGTAACCTGAAGAGGGAACAGGCAGAAATGAGGAGGAAGGTGGAAGAGGCGAGACACGCCGTCCTGAACAGCCTTGGCAAAGTGAGGGAGCTGGAAGTGAAAGCCAACGAGGTGCCACGTCTGCAAACACACATCCAGCAGCTGGAATCGGAACTGCAGCACTACAGGTAAGCCTGAGTCCATCCAAAGTGCCTGTGAAGTCACAAAGTTAGTTTGAAAATCACTGTTTCTGCCTTATTAAATGTCTCCAAGTACATCTTGTAAAATCTAGCCCAGAGGGAAATTGGAAGCTGCTTATCCATTTTCTTGGTGGGGATCCGTGAGAGAGCTGGGAGCGTTCAGTGGGAGGGAGGCCAAAGTAAGGATGCTGATCTGCAGAGAGCTGAAGTTACTCCTCAAACTCACAGCAACAGGACTCAGTAATGTCTCAGAAGGACATCATAATGCCTCAAGAAAGCCCAAAACAAATTGCTGCCACTCCTTCAGAAAGCATTTCCAGCACACTTCTTTTTTTTCCAGCAACACACTTCTTTTTTTTCCAGTATTTCCTGCTCATTGGGTCACATCCAAAGCCAGCTGTAAGCAGATGGCTGACACTCCATGTCTAGGGAGAGCTCTTCAGCTTCTCATAGGAACCTGGGGAAAGCACACAGGGCCAACCTTTGGCCAGTGCTTTTAAACTGCTGTGTCTTCTCTGCTGCTTCACTGACAGAATAGGTAATACTCCAGAAGAGAGAAGCTGAAGCTTTCTAAATCCACAAAGTAATACAATGGGAATCTCAAACAAAAAAATACATTAACCAACTAACCCCCACTTTTGTAATAACATAAATAAATGTTTCCAAAAGTCAGAAAGTTGGTCATGAATTTAATAGTTAACTGGTTTTGTTGCTTTTTATCTCAGGCAAAACTTGGACTCATTGAGGTTATTATGTGTGTTAGGTTTTTCTGCCCAAGTTTCAGATTGACCTATGGATCAATTTATATTTTCACCGACCCAAAGCAAAGCCAGTATTTATATGTATTTTTACTAACTCTACTAAAGCTAGTATTTTAATACATTGTGTCTTCTGAAGTCTCTTCTTAAACTTACACTTCCTCTGTTTGCGCCTAAGAAGAATTCGTAGCGAGTTATTTGTGGCTTCGTAGCTATTGTACTGTTTTATGAAGTGAGGAAATTCTAAAAATAACCATTTTATCCAGTGTCTTTCAGTAAGCATTGTGTATCTTAACACCTGTGTGGTTGCAGAAGATAAAAGCATTTATTTAAACATCTATAGGATTTAAAAAACACTGTGAGGGCACGTAATGTCCAAGATGACTGTCAGGGATATCTGGATAAATGGGGAAACTCTCAGTGTTAGGAGGGACTGCACTACTTGTCATGTTCTCCCTGGCATGAGCACCAAACACTTCTTGTCCTGCAGAATTGCTTTTCCCAAGTATGATGAAGGATAAAAGAATCCTCTTTAAACAGGTAGTGATGAGTGAGTTGAAGGCAAAAATGAATGTCAGCTGGGCCTCGCAGAGCAGGAACTTTGTGGGTTACATCAACGCATACACTGTGAGTTTAAAAATGTAAATTACATGTTCCTTGTCAGATAACCTTCATTTGTAATATTTATTTTTAAATTGCATGCTAATTTAAAGGGAGTGTAAAGCTCAGGAATGGTGCTGGACCGACCACTGGGGAACTACACCCCTTCTTTAATCCCATGGTACATTGACCAGGCCAGTTTCCACCCTTTCAGAGTCTCTTGGCCTTAAAGCACTTCCATCTCCCCATCCATGTAATACAGCTCTTGGCTCAAGCAGTTCCAGAGGCACTGACTGAGGACTCTGACTTGCATGCCTGTGCTCATATTCCACGACAAGAAAGTTGGACAAGTCCCACTTTTATGCAGTGCTGCCCATGGAGTTATTCTCATTTTGTACTGGGGCACTTGATTTCATTTTCCCAGGTGCAGTTCTTTTCAGCTGTTATTACTGACACTCAGCTGTTCCATTTATGGATTACTTTTCCAGTTTCTCAGGATCTACTGGGACTAACCTCCAAACTGCTCATTCCCTCCCAGCTTCGAGTCCGTTGCACACTTGTAATTTCTCTTTCAAAAGCTGGAAGCCCAAATGAACACACTGGTGAGGTCCCAGGCCAGATTCTGGTGGCCTTCCCTTGATAGACTCTATCTGAGGACAAATCATTACCAACTATTTCCCTGAACTCCCCTTTTTTCCCACTAAGGTTTGCTCCAGGTCAAGGTGACACCATCCATGTATTCTAATATAGTCCTATGACTTATAAGTATTATTTATAGGAATGCCACATGTAACAATGATTTACTACAATTAAAACATCACATCTCCTCCTTCTTATTATCCATTCAGCCATTTTCCCTGTCAGAAAAGGAAATCAGATTGTTTTGACACGAATTGTTCTTGCCAAATATAAGTTGGCTCTGTTTTCTATACTACATTGTAGGTGGCTTAAAAATTGATCACTTAATAAAGTTTATGGATTCTTTTTCTCTTTAATAACATTGGAGAGAATAAAAGAATTGAACAACCTGTTTTTTTTTTTTTATCCCAGCATAACAAATAGAAAGAAAGGTCATTTAGAACTGAAATACACTTCATAATAGAGACTTCACAGAGGGTTTATGTTTCTGCATTAATCAGCAGCAGAGTAATTACATAGGTCAGTGGAAAGGGTCATAAAATACCAAAAATGCTTCCCATATGCATGGTCTGTCTCCCAAATTACTTAATTATCCATCAGCGTTTATATGTGTTAATGAGTAGGAATCCTTTATGCATGGAATGCAGAGACTTGTTTCCTCCCCTCATATTCTTCTATAAATATGAAGATTGAGGCCTCTGGCATAATCTTTTCCATTTATTTATTTCATCAGTGTTACAGTTTTCTAAAAACTTATTCTTTAGGTTATCTTATATTGGAAATAGTTCCATTTTTCTTTTCTTTCAGGAGACAGTGTCCTGATCTTTTCAATAATTCCTCAGGTTGTCATTTACTCTGTAAAATATAACAGGATGGACCAAATCAGTAATCCAAGAACAGGAGAGGAGTATGGAAATATTCCTAACTGGTACAGAATCAGCTCCATTAAGTGAAGAAGGAAAAGCCCTAGGAAGGACACACTAATGCACAAAAGAAGGTGTCTATAGCAGGTTATTTCCAGTTGGAATGATAATGCATGTTTTATACTTAGGCATTCTAGAACTGTTCTATTTTAAAAATTAGACATTAAATAAAAAAAATCTGGACAATTTCTGCCTGACTGTTGTCATCAATCCCGAGTATTTGCTGGTTGTGAGGTGGAACGTGGCAAGTTGTTTCAGATGGCACCAAACTTGAATGGAGGCAGTGGGTGTTGATGTTCACCACACAAAAGGCTGGGCAGACCTGCAGATGATAAACATGTCCTTGGCCAAGAGCAGGGGCAGGCAGGGAGCAGGGACTGATGGCAGCAGGAATGAGGACAGGCGGGGAACTGAGCTCATGGAGAGTACAGTGAAATGTTACTTGGCAGAACCTCATCTGTAAAAGCGCTCAGATGGTTTGGGGTGAACTCATGTCATTGCATTTTATTTCCTAATTCTGCTTGTGCTCGTTATTGTTTTCTACTTAGCACTGTGGGAAGTTATGTGTTACATAGAACTCTGCCCAAAAACCCCAGAACTTCAAGTTTTTAGAGAAGTTAATAGTAACTGGTGAATATGTTATCATCATCTGAAGCTTACACTACTGGCATGTCTCATAGTAGAATTGTAAGCTAAGCAAGCAAATCAGATTACTCTCATTGGGAACACTTCAAAGGTACTTTAAACACTTTAAAGTTTGATTTCCCAAAAAGGGATAATGGAGGATATTGTTATATATGGTAGAGAGAACTGTACAGAGCAATTTAAGTTCATTAACTTGGCACTGAGGAAAATGTGTAGCATCTCTTTCTACCTTTTCTATCTACCCTCTGGAAGGGGTAGTTTTATTTCAGATGCAAATGTGCAGAATTTGCATCATTCTGACCCCTCCTGTACCAGGGAGGTTATTTTCTCCCCAGAAGGTGTGTATTCAGCGTTTCTGCAGCCTTGGATTAGTGCCTGGAAGTTCAGCCAGCAGCTTGGTGGCCCCCACGGTGGCAGCCGTGCACCTCCCTCCTTGCTCTGGCTTTAGATAGTCTTTGCCCAAGAAAATACACACTTACTGCACTTACTTTCTAGGTGATCAATATATTAATTAGATATCTTGACTCATGCTAGCAAAACAGAAAGATTAATTTCATACACAAACATAACTTTAAAGAGAAAGGTTACTCCCACATGCCTTTCAAACCCAAGGACTGGACTCCCCCTCAGAGGCTGGGAAGTAACTAGGTGTGTTACTCTGAGAGCAGAGCTGCTGGATCCAGCAGCATTCCTTTGCTTCCAGGAGTAGCAGGTCAGTTTTGTAAGATCAAGTAGTAATACATAACTTCAGAGTGTAACCCGTGGTTTACCCGTGGTGTATTTATGTTTTATCTCCCTGGATGTCACAGATATGGACAAAAATCCGAACTAAAACCAGCAGGGCAAGATCCTGAGAGGGTCAGAGTAGTGACAAGTGCTTCAGTCAGGCACTTCAACACACATTTTGTATAAAATAGTTAAGGACTCCTCTGAGTTAAGGGCTCTAGAGAGAAAATTAAAACAACTCAGCCACCCGTATCTCAGCTGGGTTTAGCACACGTCATTTTGTGTCCTTTCCCATAAGTGACTCTGCAAATCAAACACTGCTGATCATCCCTCAGGCATGGGAAGAATTCTGCATTCTTTTAAGCTTTTTTTTTTCTGCTGGAGGAATAAAAGGGAAGACATTCAATTTTTTGTTTTCTTCAAAAAACTTGAAAATCACTTCATGAAAACAAGGAGGGAAGTTCTGCTAAAGAGATAAGAAGCGGTTGTTCACTTTCTGCTCTTCATCTCACTTTCCTTCAGGACACAAACCAGACAAGGTGTTTGTAAGAATATAAGCTGAGGACCCAAGTTTTCAAACAGATTAAGCTAATTTGTCTTGCTAAACCAGTCTGCTCTCAGAACATGGAAGGATTAATGATCTGCAGGGGAGGAGGCCTTATCTCTTGAGTACCTCCCAGAACAGACAATGATGTAACAAGATGAGTGAAGTCACCCTTTTTTTGAGGAAAAATTTGTGGACGTTACGCAAAACAACCCCCAAATTCACTGAAAAACCTGTTAAATTTATTACCAAGGGGAAAAAAAAAAAAAGAAGGATGGAATCATGAAATCTGGACCAGTGCCCTCAAACCTGTGCCTTGATTTGCAGTAATATGTTCTGTCTCAGCAGCTTGCTTCAAACAGGTGTCTGATAGAGCTGGCCACCCAGAGAAAGGAATACCAGATGCACAGGCAACCATTCTCCTGCATCATAACTTCAGTTCTCAAAGTTGCTGCTCTGTGCAATATAAACACTAAATCATCTGGAGACCTGGGAAAATGTTTAGAAAGTCAGTGAATTGACTCCGTGGCTTCACTGGGAAGTTGCCGTAATACAAACTCACAGCCAAGAGAAGTTCTTAAACCCCATCCCTGGGATAGCACAGCCAAGATCAAAAGGCTTTAAATCCCAGCGTGTTCCTTAGGAACTGCCAGGAACTGAGGGAGGCAGGCGGTATTTAAAGCTGCCTGGACTCTCAGCAGGTTGGGGGGTGAGCTAATAAATGGCACTGAGGTGAGGAAATACAGTAAAGGCAATTTCTGTGCTTTCAGTGACACGGTTATTTCACAGTCCTGCAAATATTTGTTCGTTTTGCTGCTCCCCAGAGCCTGGATTCCTGCTGAATCACTGCCCCTGGTTACTGTACTTTCTCTTCCCTTCCTTCTCCGGTGTATCTTTTCAGCTTTATCAGCATCTCATCTGCCTGCTTAGCAGAGTGATTCAAACCCAGGTTGGGCTTTGCCTCTCTCATGGGTGGTTTATCTTTGAGGTAGCTGGCATTTCCCTGGGTTTGCCTGGCTCTCTGTGTCCCAGCTGTCCAGAGCTGCAGCCACTGAGACAGCCCAAGGAAAACTGCAGTCACAACCGGAGAGACAGCTGGAAAATAATGCCCTGAACCATAAGTAAACCTGATTAAACACATCTGATCCTAAAGATTCACATTCTGAGATCATCCCAAATTGGATTTTCAACTGGAAATTCAAACACAGACTGAGATCTGGGGGGCAGAAGGGAAGGATTTGGAGCTGGTCAACGTATTTGCTTAGGTCCTTCATAGAGAAGAGATATCCAGCTGGCAGCAGGGTTGGAACTACATGATCTTTAAGGTCCCTTCCAACCCAAACCACTCTATAATTCTATGATATTTTCACAATTCCAGATGTGGAACTATCTGTGTGCTCCAGTCAAGCAACCTGAAAGCTGTAAAATACATCAAGAGACTGGCTTTAGTGGAGAGATCATCTTTTATCTTTGAAAAAAAAGGAATTTTGTGGACATTCTTATAGCTTTTCATAATGTCCATCTGAAAATCTGGCAAATTCTGATAAAAATGAATAGATACCCCTTAAAGGATCACAAAGGTGCAGCTGAGCTTTAGAGAAAACAGAAAGCACGGGCTGAAGCTTGACAATTGTTTCAGGTATCTGTATCCCAGGGTGCTGCCTGTGTTCTGTTCACCATTTCAGATTGGAAGGTGCTTTAAAAACCAGAAAGGGTTGGTCAATAAATGCCAGATATCAGCTCTGAGCACGACACATCTTTAGAAATTCACGTCTGTGTAACAGGTAACGTCAGCCTTCACAGCATCCTTCTTAAAACCACGTGAAAAATAAGGTGTAGAGGCTGTGATTGACTGGATGTTGCAGTCCCTCCTTGGCTGGGGAGAAAAATATTCTCTGAAGGGTGTCTGAGCTTCAAGTGCCATCCCAGCACACATCATCCATTTCAGGAGCAGAGGTGGGGAGGGTTTTGGGAATCAGATTTCAGTGGGAAGGGCCCACACCTTTCAGTGACTGTCCAGAATGAAAATCAGGCCCTGTGCTTTGTTTTGTGGAGTCTCTGTTCACAGCAGAGTGTTTCAGGGAAGGTTCATGATATCCCATTAATCACAACACTGAAAATTCTGGAATTCACAGCACATCTGCTCTGCTTTTACTCTCTGTGCTTGACCCCATCACACGTCCTTGGCATTAATTTATGTACCATGACAGTATCTGGGGCTGTGTATGGGGAGATCAGCCAGGGTTAAAGCACTGCACTGGCAAAAGACCCAGGCAAAGTACTCAGGTCGTCCTCCAAAAATATAGTTTAAACCACTTGCATATTTAGGTTACATCAGGCAAGATTTCACGAAGTCAAAAATAAAAGGAAAAGCAGAAAAAGTGGTGGCATTTTATTTGGATGCTTTCTTGCTGAATTGTTTCGATTTTTCCTATCTGAATGACAGTTTAAAGCTTTCTAGGTAAAGACTATGCAGTGTATGAATGACCTAAGCTCTGAATTCATATTAAAAAAATCATCATTAAGGATCTAAGATCCTGAGAGTTCTGAGGTGGTTAGACCTGTACTTTACATAATTCAGAGGAACTGTCAATCTCTAAGGCTTGGCACTTGCTGTGAAGTATTAAAAGTCACTTACATTTAAATTGCAGTTCTCCAAACTTACCAGTTAATGCTCTGCTTCTGCAAGCAGCAGAGCATCAAACAAGGCTTTTCTTCTAGTTAGGGTACAGTTTGCTTATAATCTAAATTACCTCCTTATTAAATGATGTTCTTTTTAGAACAGAACATTATTAATGCTGGAAAGGCAGCAATTATTTCTTCCTCTTCCAAGCAGAGGGAGCTTTTCCATGGCAGGCTCCCCTGGACTGGATGAATTCCTGGAGCTCAGCTTTGTGAACGAGTGCAGAGGTCACCAGCAGGTAATTGAGGCTTTGCTGCCTCAGGTACTCCAGTCAAAACTTTAATTCTACTCACCTGCATTCACCTGTCATTCTGTGGGAAACAAACAGCAAACAGCCCCTAAGCAGAGCTGAACCTCCACCCTTCTCTTCCCGGGGCTCTGGGAAGGAAGGGAAGGCCGTGGGGAGCAGGGGGGGGAAGAAAGAGCAGTTCTGCCCATTACCCTGAAAAAGGAGCTGTCAGAGCCTCGCCTCCTTTCAGCCTCTTCCTGACCCAGGGAGGGGAGGTTTCACTGGAGCAGTTTGGGGTTATCTCTGAACACGAATCTTTAAGATCAGATGCATTTATTTTTTGTAAAGGTAAGCAAACCAATGCTTTTGAATTTTGGTTTGTGTTTTAACCCAGCTTAAAATGAAGCAACCCTTCAGCGACACGAGTCCTCCCAGGACCCTGGGAGCATGTGCTGCTTTGCCATGCTTTGCAAAAATGCATCGGTTTTTCCATTACTCCATAAGTGAAACTGTAAATCCATGATCAGATTCAAAATAAGTGCCAGGTCAGTGCTATAAAACAAGTGTAAAAAAGTTTGTGTGGCTTAGATTGTGTATCCTTAAATTTAAAGGGCTTCCCCTTCCTCCTTGATTAAAAAAATGGGAAAAACCTTGGTGGATGATGTGCATCATATGTGCATTACAGATTTTAGATGTAAAAGATTAATTTGTGCTTAAAAAACTGTTGAAATCCATGATATATCAGGATGTCTGTGTCTCATTAAACACACTGCAGAAGAGACCATCATTCAGAGGTGAGTTTGAATTAATCTCTGGAATTAAAAGCAGGAAAGTTCCAGCTCAGTAATTTGATTCATGTCCCCACTAAAAATGTATTTGAATCACAAAGCTTGGATTCAAATCAGAATATCCACTGAGGGGGAGCTGGATATGTGACTTTGGATTTATCCTAATTCCAACCATGACTGGTAGTCTGGAAACATGTTCTCTTGGGGCTATATTTTAGTTGCCAGGCTTTATATCACATGCTAAGGAAAGCTACAACAATGTGATTATCATTTGATTTTTAGGTAAAATAATAATGAAAATAAAAATTTTAAAATTACCTAATTAGTCAAGGTGTGAAAAAACCAAGATCAGCTGTGAAGAACTGCAGAATAATCTTAGGACGGTGAGTGACCACATACATGAAAACTGCTGCATTTGGGGGCAGGGTGGGAAATGAAACCAAACCCAACCTCAGGCAGCACCTCCAGCTTCAGTGGAACAGATGCAATGATGAACTCAGACCTTATAACTGCTGAAGAATTATACCTTTGAGCTGTATAACTCTAGGAACGCATCATCTGTTCAGTTTTTAAATTGCAGGGAGGAAAGGAAATAAAATTTATTACAACATGAACTGAGAACAATACAAAGAAAATAATTGTGCACATTCAAAGAATGCCTGTGTCAGAGAAAAGGAAACCATGAGCCTTTCACCTAAAACAATTACACTGGAAGAGGCCTAGAGAAGGCAACAAGTGTGAAAAAAGGTATGTGCAGATGTGGAAAAGAGAGAGCTGAGCAGAGAGGTGAAATGGGTCTGCAGAGTTTTCCTCAAGGAGATGGATAGGGCAGGACTGTTCAGCCTCTCAGTGCAGGAACTCTGAGGCAGCTGTTGCCCACATTACTTACTGGTTCTACCCTTCCCTTTCAGATAGCAAAACATGACCTACAAGCTTAGAGATGCTGTTTAATTCTGTTTGCAGCAACCACCTCGTTTAGATGCACAAACATCGCTGATACCCGGAGATTAGCAAGGTTTAAAATGGATTAACTGTCTCTCTGGTAAGAAGGACCTCTGAGCTACAGAGATAAACATCAGCCAGGGCTTGGGAAAACCTCTGAACCCTCCAGTGCAGCGTGAGAGCCAAACTCTGAGCCCAGCTCCAGACAAAACTCCCCCCTGGCAGCAACCTCACGCAGGGTTTCTTGCCCACCCCTCCCAATGCTCGTGGGACATAACGAGTAGAATACAGGATTAGATAGCTGAAGAGCCCAACCAAAATCTAGTCTGACAAAACCCTGCACAAGTCCCTGCCTTTAGGTCAGGCTTTGCCATCCCAGATGCTGCCTGGGGATGCCTATTGTCCATCTCCAACTACTTAATTCGATCCCATCCCGCCCTCGGGGCTGGGAACCAGCACAGCCATTCGATGGAGATGTCAGGTTTGGTGCAACAGCCAGCAAGGAGCCTTTTTATCCCTTCATCATCTGAAAAGCCAGGCTTAGTGTTTCTGGCATGCTGGCACAGCAAATATTTCCCCACATAATTGAAGAAGATCATTTGTCAGAGTGCTGGCCCAGTGGTTACCAAGACAGCTGAGATCTGGGGGGGACAAGCAGAGCATTTCCAAAATACTGTGTGTTTATCAGAAAGCAAATATGGACTTCAGTATTTCCATTCCTTTGCCCTTCATACTGGTTGAGGTCAGTTGGTATTTCTCTGTTCACATTTTCTCACTTCACTCCAAGCTGCTTGGTATGTGCATATATATGGAATATTAAAGATTCTGTTCAGTAATGCAGAGGGCTGTGTGATATCTGGGTGATACCATTCCCCCTGTGTGAGGCAAGTGCCTCACCCATATCTGCCCATAAAGGCATGTTAAACTTGGTTTCTCACGCTCTGTTGGGCCTGTCAGGGAGAGAAAATGGTGTTCTGGAACCCTGGAAAGAGGGATTTTTCACATTTCTAGTCCAGGTAGTCCTGAGATAGAAACACAACACTATATCTCCTTGGAAAAAAAAAGGAATGAAGTATTACTGGGGAATCCTCTTTTCCTTTCAGAGCCCTGCAAGGATATAAGAACAGCCTGACTGGAGCAGTGGAAGAGAGCCAGGCAGGGAAGCTGGGCTGTAAAACACAGAGCTGAAGCAGATTACACGGCTCCAGTTATTAACTGCATGGCCTCGCATTGTTCGCTTCCAACGGGAGCCAAGCCCTCCTCCCAAACTTCCCCCAACAATCGCTCTGGGACACAGAGGGTCGTGTTTCCAGCAGTGCTGCTGCTCCCTCAGACTGGGATTTTGGTCATCCATGTCCCACAACCCTCCAGCTGCAGCATTAGACTCGTTTTAGCCACTGGAGTAACTCGTGTCCCCTGGTCGATTCAGGCGGTTTAAATGGTAAGACGAGAGAGTAACTCTGTGAAATAGATCTTATTGCTTTGTTCTGTGCAGGTGTGGGCCAGGACTGGTGTGTATTTTGAACTCTGACATTCATTTTGTTTGTTATTGAAGAAATCTGTTATTTATAGGGGTTACTCTGTCCTTGCCAGAACCAAACACATAAAATACAGGCTATACCCTAAGTATTCCAGTCCCAGATAAATGTATATATGATAAAGGAGCATGATGAAATTGGATTATTAAGAAAAACCTCATTGAAAATCTATTCCCATCAATGTGTGTGCTATTCTTGGCTGTGTGCTATGAGTTCTAGAGAACTCTGTCAAGAATGTCAAATACAGACTATTTAAAAAGCAAACAGTGGTTTGGAAGAGTTACACTTGGACTAGATGATGGCTGTAGGTCTATTCCAGCTGAACTGTTCTAGTCTACAAGGAGAATGTGTCAATTTTTTAAGCACAGCATTGTAGTTTCCCCTTTCAGGAAATTTAGTTTTTTAAAAATAAACCCTGTTTAATCAGATTTCAAAGTTGCAGGTCTAATCCCCACCAGGGGACAGGAGAAGTTTTCCTTTAAGGACTGTTTTGTGCTTTTAACTTCAGAGACTTTTTTTCCCATTGTTAGAGGTGCTGTGCTGGCAAGTAAGTATAAAAACATAAACCTGTAAATTATAAAAAGTTGCAGGTACTGAATCCTTGGAAAGCTTTTAATGGCTAGAGAGTGAATATCTTTCAAGCTGTCATCTCATGAGTTGTTAGGACTTTTCAGGTAAGATTTTCTCCTGGAATAATGCAGTGCCATGAGCAGTTTAACCACAACAACATCATTCTCCCTGGGGAGCAGTAATGCTGTCAAAATTAATAATGCAGCCTGTGAAATGGGGAAACTGTTTAAATACTCAGATAAGCTTTTACATGTCTATAAGGATGAGCTTTTATATGTCAGTAAACACCACAGAAGTCCATATCCGTAGTCTGTGTGTGAAAACATCCACATACTGGTTACTGGGACCTGGCAAAAGATTGCTCAAGACTTGCTCTGTGTCTGCCCTTCTTTTTTTGAAGCACCTGTGTCAGAGACAGGACAGTGGGCAAGATGAAACTCAAAGCATATTGTTCCTAATTCCCTCTTATGTCCACTTAAAGCTCAGTATGTTTTTGTAAGCCTTACATTTGGTTTTGGGTTTCTGTGGCTTGTGTGGGCTGGTGATGTAACATCACGAGTCGGACTTGAACCAGGCTCTGAGCAGCTTAAATCAAGCCCCTGATATCACTTTCATGATATCAGATTTGGATTCTACCTGGTGAAGGTCCAATTTGTGGACTTATCTCTGTTAAAGAAGGTGCAGAAATTTGATTGCCACTTTTATTACGGGAGCAGCTGAAAATCCCAGTAAGAAGTGGCTCCTCATTCAGCTTTGTCAGCAACTTCTGCTTCAGGTCACTTCTGAAATTCTGAAATTCAATTCAGTCCTTCAGAAAAAATGTCTTTGCTATTTGACAACGCATTAAAACCTGGCCAGAGGTTGAGTGTCACATCATTTTGGGGTTCTCTGTAAACATTTGGTCCCCAGAGGTCTCGGTGCCCCCTCTGAGTTATCGAGGAAATCACGCTGATTTTGGCACACCAGCAGCACAGCCTCGTCGTTTCATGAGCTGTGTGTCGCTGTGGACTCTCCTCCCTGGCTTTGGAGAACAAATCCAGGTCACTGCAGAGGTTACAGACACCAGAATTTCCAGTGGGATGGGTAGGGCTGTGCTGAGTTAGCAGGGAAGGGCAGATCCAGGGGACAGCCCTGCACTGTCCCCAGCTGCAAACACAGGTTAGTCCCAGTCAGCAGCAGTCACAGTAAAGAAGCTGCTCTTGTTCCCAGCCCAGCTCTCAGACCCACATGTAGGCCCCAATTCCATAGGGAAAGGTGGAATATACAATCACTGAACAGCAGCAGACTGGCAGTGCCAAATCACACGTGGCCAGAAGAAACTACTCCCTAGAACCTTGCTCAGTGTAATAGGAAAATCCAGCAACACATCCACAGAATCCCATTGCCTGGACCCCATCAAAAGGCTGCCTTTGGAATAAAGGCAGGCTGGAAGTTGTGCCCTGGGCTGGGATCTTGCTAAGCCCTTTCTCAAACAGCAGTGATACACTCTGAAATAACCTCTGATCCTGCATGGCCTTTCTGAGAACAGGAGCAAACAGTGGGCTTAAGGGATACTGGGAATTGTATGCATGGCATTGTGCCTGCCCTACAAGATCCTAAATTGCCATGATTCTGGTAAGTGTGTTGAAATAACAGTGTTTGAAGCAGGTGCCACCTCACACAAGATGCTCTCTCTGCCATCCCTGGTGCAGACCTGGAGGCTGCTCGAGGCAGTGGTGCATGACAAGCTTTAACAGTCATTAAACACATCTGCCCGTGCTATATCCTTTCTGTCTGCTGCTGATGAAGTGTTGGGGTCTGAACTGGAGATCTGGGAACAATCTGGCATTTTAAACAAATGCTTCTGCTAGGAAATCAAATTTATGCCCTGGTTGGGGTTTTTTTACTGGCTGAGACCCTCCATCAAATCTGGAGTCTGTCACTTCTCAAACCAGCAGTAATGCTGGCCCTCACATCTGACACCGAGGTCCTTTGTGTTCCCAGTGGGATGTGGATCTGAAAATAACAATATTTATACTAAATATCCCAGTTCTGGGCAGAATCAGTGCAACTCAGGGAGCCTTTGGTAATGCAAACCAGACTTGTGCAAGCTCGTGGAGTGCTGTCATTAATCCTTCGAGGACATAAACCTACAGCTGCCTTAGTTTACTGCCAGCAGCTTTTTTTAATGACCCTCCAGATATATGATGTTTAGTGTCCTTATGCCCTGTTTAGAGGAATTTGCAATCCAAAAGGCAGGCAGAGCATGTGAAATCCTACCTTCAGCTGCTATTCCCAGCCTGATCACTGCAGAGGATGGAAATTCACCCCCAGAGCCTCTCTCAGTCACCAAAAAACATGGCACAGACAGAGCAGCAAACACTCCTGCAATGAAAGACTGTACTGGTCACTTGGGCTTTCAACAATCCAGATCACTTTAAAGAACATGAATGATTGTTTGGAGGGAGAAGGGCACTCTGCTGAGAAATCTCAGCTTCACACTGCAAGAGTTGTGCTTTGCACACACTGTATTGATTCTTTTCCCCATTTAGTTGTTTAAAGTATCCACAGAAAACAAAACCAAGAAGGATCTGCATTCTCAAATACAAACAACATACCATGAATCCATCTTCTTCCTGATGTTTGGCTTTGTGAAATGTAGAAAGTGGCAGTAAAAGTAAGGTCAAATTTCCTTTGAAGGATTTACAAATTTCAGGGTTTCTTCCTCAAAAATTCTCATCTCACATGTTATATCCCCATTTTCTAATGGGCCACCTTCACCCACCTAAGACTCCGTGGGCTAAGGAGCTTCCCAGTGCAACCAGACATCAACTGGAACTGCTTGACTATACTTGCTTTTGAGGGGGACAGCCACAAATTTCCCCTCCCTTTTCAGTGCTTGCAGTAAAAGCTGGAAAAGTTTATAGCTGGATCACAAAGGATCAGTGCAAAATTTCTAGAGGGTTTTAATTAACAAACTTTTCTGCAGGTCAGATTTTGTCAGGGTTTATCCTGCCCTGTCTTCCTTCTAATGCATAAATCTCAGCATTTGAAACTGAATTGCAGGACATCGAAAAGTCTTCTATTTGGGGCAAGAGGAATGGATCAGCATTAGAAAGTTTGGGATCTCTTCCAAGACTGAGGCAGATGGGAAGTTTTCCAAAAGAGCTGCCCGGGGCAATAAAGTGTAAATAGAAAATGCCTGGTTGTAGAAGTTGCAATATTAGTCACCTACTCTCAACTAAAACGAAAAGCTAAATACAGTTTATGAATACCTGAGGTTTTTAACTCTACTAAAGCCCTGTGATGTTAAATTGAATCACTGTTTGGACATTAAGATAACACAAATGGTATCCCCTACTGCTTCAAACAGCCACATTTATTTTAAGTCTTCCTCTCCGTGCTGCATTGCAGAAAACTTCTGAGAACTGCTTCCTGTTTTTCATACAGGTTTCACTCTTTTCCTGTGGAAATCTGTTGAGGAAGCTCTTTGCAAACAAGAGGAAGTATCTGTTTCTAAACACCTGCGGGACCGTGCAGAGGAACCGTCTCTGGGCTCCTGTGCAGGCAGGGCTGTGTGACGGGCCGTGTCCCACAGAGGGCACGGGGAGCCCCAGACCAGCTGCACCCACTCACACACAGCCAGGCTGCCCGAAAAACAGGGGGAAACTGCAATGAAGCACTGGCTGAAAAAAAAAAAAAGGGGGGGGGTGGGATGTGGAATAAAGAAGAAAAGAGCCAAAGCCTTCTGTCAGAATAATTTAGAGTCATGTTGATTGGGAAAAGAGGAATCCTGGTTATCAACGTTCCTATAAGGAACTTTCCTAGTAACAAGGTCCATTTCTCCTCTTCTCCTCATTTATTAGCTCTTTTACTGAAGAGGAACCACTGCAGCCTGTGATGGCCACATGGCATGAGGGAGTAAAACAGCAGCACTGAGCCACATAGAATTAAAGATCTTACCTACATGATGTTCCTTTTTAATAACCCACTGTACTTGTAACACCTTAAATATACAACAGCTGAATCAGAATCACCCTCACAACTGGGGTTTCCATCACTTAATTACCTTTAAGGCTGCTTTGATTTGCTTTAGACCTGATGTTTTCTAGACTGGGGAGTTAGAAAATGCAATGCACAAGTAGAAAGGCCACTTAATGTATTTCAACATAATTAAATGTCCAGTCCTGTTTGCTGACAGTGCCAGGCTCTCTGGAACCTGGATATTGTCCCCCCCCAGTGCTGCAGTTCTGCTGCATGGCTGAGCATTCCAAAGAGAAACTGAGCCCCAGGCAGTGTTAAAGGATGGAAGGGGGCTTTGTTTCAATTCTTCATACCCTTGTTAAATGATCTGTGTGCAATTTCCAGGGCAGTAAGTACTTGCTCAATCAAGTGTTTTGCTTGCTCAGTTATAGCATACCTGAAAACCCAGGGGGGAGTGTGGGGCAGGAGTGAGAGTTATTTGAAGTTATTAATAAAATCTACCTGCTCCTTTGTCCTGCAGGAAGAAGTCCTATTACCATTTATGTCCCAGTTGTTTCCAAGGGCTCCTGTCAGGATTTCACTGTGCCTTGTGCTGACTAACAGGGAGCACCCCTGGGTGGCTCTGAAGGCTCTCTGTAAAGCCATTTTAGAACATTATCCCACGTCAGTGCTGAATAAATTACACCACCACCAGGTTTTACTCTAATAGAGACCATTATTGACCTTGTTTTCATCCCAGTAATACTTCTGATGTCAAACCTGTCACGAGTCCCTTGTGCTGACACAAGACACATCTGTGGTGTTCCATCAGTGATGTCCTCCACCAACAGTCCTGTGCTCTAAGCACATTTCAGAAGCAGACCTGCATGTGAAGGGGTATCAAAAACTGGCCTGGACAGTGCAACAGCATTTCAACAAATGAGAAGCCATCATATTGGTTTTATATGACCATCATTGCATTCTTAGGCTCTCTTTGCTGGCCTGCTGTGCGCCCCAGTTGCATTTCTTAAATGTATTTTAATATCTGTTTATTCCCACAGCCTAGTTGCTTGACCATTTTAGCTTAAAGTACCTTAAAATACCGTAATCATCCATAAACCTGGAGGTTTTATGGACATCCCTACAGTAACCTGTATTTATGACATCTCTTTTTTCCCCTCCACTAAATATCTGTATTAATTTATTTTGTCTTTCTGCACATGTTCAGTGCAGTTGCCTGTGGCCACCCTGCAAATTCCCGGTGGGAGAGGAGAGGAGAGCCCTCCCAGGGGAGTATAAAGACTGGCTAAGCCCCACATGAATCCTGATTTTATGCTGTTAAATCCTCATGGAAATGAATACAGTGTAATCATATTGCAGGAACTGAAAAATGGCCTATAAAGCAAAAGCTTGAGGAAAGCTGTAAATGAACTTGTATAAACCATAACGTGAACCTGGACTGAGTCAACTGTTTGAAAATGCTAATACCAAAATCTTGACTTAGGAAAACGTTTAAGGAGCTGTGTAGCTGTATTTATGTAAGGATTGAAACTGGTACAATGAAACTAAACTGTAATTAAACTGGTCTGTGTTAACTAGAGCCCATACTTGGCTAAAATTATGCACCTACTTAAGTATTTGCTGCAGCAGGAAAGGTACCATGTAAAGTTTAGTCTTAGATTAAGTTTAAGTGAATGTGGAGATAAATACAACCCAAACCTGCTTGGGCTGAGGTTCATCAGATAAGGAAGTGGGACAAGAAAATAAAGAAATGAAATAATAATAAAAATAAAGTAATAAAAATAAAGAGATAAGACAAGCAGAGCCTTGTCACCCATGGAGAAGAGAGGTGAGATAAACATAATATTAGATATAATATGTTCATACATTTAAGGAGTAGCTACATATGGTTACACTTCTGACACTGGCTTTTTGACCTCCAAGTCGTGTTTCCTATTTAACCTTCTCACCAATAAAAGTCAAAATAGCAGCTGTTATATTTGCTGTCAGAATATAGCCAGGACCCCGATAAATGCAGAGTCACCAGGTGATATTTTGTAGTCTCCATGAACTGGCAAATAACTTGGAAATATTTGCAGAGGAAAATAACTAATTTGGGATTACTCCAAAGGCAGAGTCATTTTTCACCAAATGGGTGAAATTACCGTCAGATTTTCCCAAATGCTTGGTAAGAGCCGGTCAGGAGCGACTTGCAGCCAGCTTAAGGCACACTGATGCTGTTAGGTGAGCCATCCTCCTTTTCTGTCACTCCAAATCCACCAGGCTCTAAGTCTAGGAGGTCCTGCAGTAAATCCTGAAGGAATTTACAGGCCAGTAAACAGGTCCTTTGGCAGTTTGCACCGCTGGTACCTGCAGTTTTGCATACACCCCAGAGAACTGAGAAACAGCTTTGTCGGGGGCTTTAGGCTTTCAGAGTTGAACTCACGGGCTCTGCTCCCTGCCTCTGTTAGGAAGAACAGTTTTCTTGATCCAGGAGACATGAAAAGGTTCCCTGGACGTTTGATCTTCGCTGACACAGCACAGAGGAGGTAATGGGAGGGTTCCTGGGGATTAAACACCACAGGGCTACGTGGAGGAACACACAGGGGGGTGGTTGTTACACAGCAGGGGCAGAAGGAAACGATCTGCAGGAGCACAGCTCTGCTGCTCCTCTTTCTCTGCCTTCCATGCCTGATGGCCTGGTCAGAGCTAGCAGTGCTTTTGAACGCATTTTGAATGATTTTAGTTATTAATTTTTTATTATAGGCTTTTGAGCATCTTTCTTGTGAAATACAAGTCAGGACCTCAGCACACAGACTCTGCTGCTCAGCATTATTGGGGGGGTCCAGCACCAGCCCCAAGTCCAGGTACAGAATCTTGTGAGCTTTTGGAGTAAATCTGACACTTCCAGCTTAACACAAACTTCTGGTAAACGAAATTAATTGTTCCACTGTGGAACAAAGGGAAACTGGAGAGCAGAGCTGTGCAACAGATAAGGAGGAGCCACAGATCCATGACTTCCAATTCCAGGACGAGGAGGAAAATTGAATCCAGGTGTTTAACTCAGACTTCAAAGCAATCCTGTGCAAGGTTTAGCAAGTGGCTTTTGTGCTAATAGGTCAATCAAGAACAGGTGATGCTTGAATTTGTCTAGCTTTATCTAGGTCTGTGTTGTGTGCATCCAGGCTTCCAGTGCAAATGTCAGAATTTGAGGCCAGCAGGGTGTGGCAGAAGAGTTCTTTATTCCCATGGAACAACAGCTGCAAAACATTTCCTTTCTTTTGCCAGAAAAGAATTCATTAAGGGGCAGGAATATCTGAGTGACATAATTCCAGAGTGATGTATGTTCCTCCTGGGTAGTGCAGGGACTGTTAACCACAAAATACCCCACACAGCAAAGAGCAGCCTGGTTCAGCCCAGATACACCCAAGAGCTATGGCCATGCAGTGTAATCCCTTGCTAGGTGCAGGATTTATGAAAGCACTATAATTACTTCATCTGTTTAGCCTAATTGTCAAATGTTATCTTCCATGGAGCAGCCCAAGTGACTAAGAGCTTATTAAGAACGGTAAACTAAAGTTTCAAGGCCAAAAAAGGTCAAGGAAAACACCAAACAGCGAGACTCAGAGATCCTGAGCTGCTTTTCAGAGCTGAAAAGAAGATATTCTGTAAGTCACAGAATGAAACCTGCCCATGCAGCTTTAATTCAGCTTCCTTAATCATTAATTTGTCAGAGGTGTATGTCTGCATGAGTGTGTGTCCTTCTCTCTCCAGCTGCTGTCCATCCACAGAAATCATTCAGCCCCTGCCTGAGGCAAAGCTCACCCAGGACAGATTTCCCAGATAACAACCACACTGGAGTGCATGTGCTCCAGGGACATCGTGGGAATTAAGAACCTTAAAAATTAAAAAACCAACCAAATACACATAAAACACATGAATTTGTGTCAGCTGGCACCTTCACATCTGTGTTTTCCACCAAGAGGGTCAGATTCCCCACGTTCTCTGCCCAGATTCCTGCTCTGAGGTGACAGCCCAGCACGTTATCACCCTGCATGTGGCCCTGCTTTTGGTTTTTCCAAATATTTACTGACAGGAGAGTGATGGCAAGACTTCTAGAACTTGGACAGCATCCCAGGTTTTATCAGCGAGTGTGTTTGGGCCTCGAGCACTTTTTTCTGCGTATTTTATCTTCTGTCCTTTTAGTCCTCTATGTTGAAATCTGCTGTTGCTGCAGTTCCCAATCCCACTCTAACCACTGTACCTGTCCAGGGTGTAACTCAATCCCACGTTTCCATCAGCAGGGAAACTCCATGCAGAAATCTCAGTCCTGTCACAGCTCTGCATTCTGCCATCCCCCAAAGGATGCAGCTCTTGGGGCTGTGCTTTGACTCGCATTTTAAACTTCTCTCCAGAAATGAGACAGGAATGAGATATTTTAAACACAGACTAAGGACCTACAAGGACCATTAAAAATCCATTTACTTCTGCTATTTTTGCTTACCTGAAAACTAAAAGATCACCACAAGGGCTGTGAGACATTCAACCCAAACGTCATGGAAAAGCAATGTGCAATGGAAGATCTTCGCATCTAAATCTCTGAGAATCAGAAGTGTCAGGAACAGCAGGAAATGCGTTTTTCCAATCTGACCTCTGATTTTAAGCAGCAGAGTAACAAGGAGGCAGCTGACAAACAAACAGCAAAGACCTGTGCTAAGAGAGCAGCCAATTTCCAAAAAACAACTCCCTCCAAACAGCCCGAGCTTACAGCACTTGCTCTTTGGAATGGGACAGTGAAAGGCACTGTCCAGCCTGGAATTTAATTCTCTCTGCACAAAGGTTTGTGCAGTCATCACAGGAAGGACAGCAAGGCCCAGCTCTGTGTGTGTGACAGCACCATTCCAGGGTTCGCCTGCTTGTGTCCAACCTGCAGGAAGATGGGAAGGTTCTGCAAGAAAACACATGGCCCTCAGTTAAATGACTTTTTTCTAAAGGATGGGGATTTTGGCATGAGAAGGAAAATCAGCAGCCAACAACAGGAAACCTCCCAGGACTGTAACCATTATCCAGCTGTAGTTGTAACTGTACTTTATAAGTACCCATATAAACCCAGGACACCTAGGCATCTTTACTATTGCCACTATGACTTTTTGCAAGTTTATATTTAATGCCTTACAGATCAAGCTATTCAAAGCCTGAGATTAAGCATCTGGATTGATCACAGGAAGCTCATTCATATGATTTCTGCTGGAGAGGAGTTCACAACCCACAGCACCAACCAGAGACAGATGGATTCAGAAAAACCACACACTTAGAGCCAGTGTGAAAACATATTTGATCTCAACAGTAAAAGAAAAGTCCTAAATAAATCAAAAATGTGCACACCTTCTCAACTCTGTCATTTCCTGGAGGAGATAAACCAAAATGGAACCATTCTGAGTTCCCTGGACTCTGACAGTTTGGGTAAAATAGTACAAAACCAAGAATCACACCTCATTTTGGTTAAACAACACAAGTCACACTCACTGAAAATAAAGCATAGCTTAGTTTGTGTGACTGTACTCAAGGTAATGTTATTACACAGCTCTTTGATCTGCTGCAAACAAGTCTCTAAAAGAGACGAGTTAAAGGCTATGCAAGTTAATAATTCCTCAGAGCTATTTTATGATTAGTGAGGAATTATTTAAGTTCAAGATTTGCTTGGCACCAGAGGCAGGTGGGGTTTGCTGCAGTTGGATGTTTCCATAACAATACAGGAGAGCCAATTAAAAGCCAATTAGTCACGGGCATTTCTTTAAGGTCCAGTACTTTGCAGACTCTCCCCCCTTCAATGTTCCTTCCCTGGGCTGCCCTTTATGCTCAGCACAAAGGCTGGAGATGAATGGGGGCTCTTTGCCTGTCTCCATAGAAGCCTCCCCACGCTGACACAAACCCTTCCCAGGCAGCTCCAGCCCTGCTCCCCTCTGATCTTTGCCCTAAACAAATGTGCTGTTTATTCACTCTTCTCCTCGTTTATGAAGAACCATTGGATGCTGTAGGAATACTAATGAGAAAAGAATTAAACCTGTGTTTAAGAGGGACTGAGGATTCCTCCCTTCAGCGTTTACCATGACAGCCAAAGCCCCGGCCTCTCTTGTCATGCTCTTCTTTGAATCCCCAAACCTCTGTCACTTGAAAATTAACAGTGCAGATTTGGCACTAAAGAAAAGAAAGCTCCCAGACAGAAAAAGATGACCTAGTGGTTAAATGACATGATGAGAAATCGGGAAATCACGGTGTTTCGTTGTTCTGCTGCCAAAGAGCACCACCACGACTCCATCCATGCCCCCATCACCTCCCCTGAGAATGAGGATGAAACCCTGTGTGCTCCAACAGTGGGACCTAAGCAGCCTTAAGAAATTAAACCTTCTGTCCTGTGTGGTTTCATCTGCTTTAAAGACCAAAAAACAGAGAAAATCCAGCCAGAAATCTGAAATATCCTCCAAAGTGGATGTAGGATCCTACGTCATGGCAAAACTAAAAGAAGGAAACAGCCCCTTTCTTCCAACAGACAGCAAAGATCCATTAATATCCTTAATGCTGTTCTTGTTCTGTGTGATATTTCTGATTAGAATCTTCTTCAATCCATCTAATTGTTAGCTCCAGTTCAAAGACACACCAAGTCTTGCCTTTGCATCTACGTGAGCAGCATCAGCAGCCCCTCTGCCCCTCTCAATTTCTGTACAGCCAAAACCACCTCCAGCTCTGCCTCTCGACCTTTGGCACCAAACTTGGCAGATTAATGCCTTAAACTGTGTTTGGGTGATGCCAATGAAAATTCCCTGTGTTTATAGATCCCTGTTTTGGGACTCCACTGCACAGACACTGCCCCTCCCTTTGCCTCTGTCACCAGGCTCTTGGTGCTGTCCCTTCCTGCCACCTTCCCTGGGCACTGCTGTGGATAAACACTGGACTCCAGGCAAGACACACCAAACCAACAAATTCCCATTTTCATTGTTTCCAACGGATCCTTGCCATGGTATTTCAGCTGATCAAACACAAAATCCCTTGGGTTTTAGAAGTTTCCACCTCTACTCGTGCTGCTGCTGCTTTTTTCCCTTCATTTTTATCTGGCTCTGAAATTCCAGCTTGCCTGGCCACATGTTCCTTCTCACACATTTCAAATCTGCCCCTTTCCTGAACACCTTGAAATAATTTCAATGTGTGGGGCAAGAAAAGAAGGCTGTGTTTTCATCTGCCTTTTTAGTCAGGTGTAAGGGACACTGACTGTTGTATTTCTTCTTGGGGAAACTGAAGCACAACATGATTTGATGCGAAGGACAGAGCTTGTGCCACCTGGGTCTGAAAACCCTGGCTGAAAACTTACCTTTCTGTCCAGTTTTCCAGCTGAACATCTCCAGAGCAGACAGGGCTGTCTTTAATCCAGATATTGGGCAGAGACTCAACAAAACACATCATCCATGTGGCTCCCTTAGTTTCTCCACATTAGGGGAGAGCTGACGAGTCCTCTCAAGATAATTACTACAGAATAGTAAGTTTTTACTTTGTATTTCATCAGCTTCCCTTATCAGAACAACAGAGAAGTGACAGTTAATATTTAGGTTTGCCTTGAATGTCATCTAAGTAAGAGGGAGTTTCTAAGTCCTGAATTATATGGGAGGGGTTTTTTTGTCCCACCAAACTTCTTAATGTTCCTCAGACTGCACCTCAGTTGACACCAGGCTGCCAGATGTCAGAAGTCAATACCACCAGCACACCTCCTGTTAAACATCACAGCCTTTACCCACACTTGCTAGAGAAGATTTTCATCATACTTGAATATTCTCAATATTTTATAGGTTAAAATCTTAACCAGCTCCGTAACTGGATTCATACAATGAATACAATATTCATACAATGAATATTTACTGAAATGGCATCTCTGTATCATGTGAACTAACTCTGGGAATCCCTAAATTATGCTGCAGCTCAAAACTAAGAGAGCAATCTGCTAAATAGCAGCTCCAGTGCTCAAGAAATAATAAAGGATTCTTATTGAGTACAAAACCCAAAATACGCCTGTCTCCACGGCGAAGGAAACCAGCACATTTCAGAACAATAAAATGTAATATTCTCGTGGCAGGAACGTCCCCCAGTAGCTGTCCAGAGCTCTGCTGCTTCCCAGAGCCCCCATTGGGAATGCCCAAGCTGAACAGTGCATTTTGTTTGGGCACAATTCCATAATGACTTCTTCCAGAACCCGCGGAGCTGGAACGACTGGCCAGGCTCCATTCTGGGGATTTCTGTGTCCCTTGACTTTACAGGAGATCCAGTTGTTGCTGAGCTAAATGATGCCAGGAATTGCAGATGCAATAAGTCACTGGTTTTTTATGCAGTCAGCTCTGCTCAGGGGGGTCAAGTGAGTGCTGGTTTCTAAGCAGGGCTTAGCTCAGCTTCTGTCCCCGCTGATGTTTTCAAATGCTGGCTCTTTTGTTAAATCCATGATCTGATTTACCTCATCCCCTTTCACGGGCCGCAAGGGAAGCAGCACTGGTGTGGCTCTGCAGGAGCAGCTGTGTGGGATTAAAGCAGAGCTCTGCAAGGCTGATCTCCAGCTCAGCATCAGCTGCCCTGTTACACAGCTCGGGCCTGTTTCTGGCTGCAGCTGAGTTTACAAATCACAACACCTAAAGGAAGGATTTAGAAGATTTGTACAAAAAGGTCATGTTATGCAACTTGTTGCAGCAGGACCAATTTGCTAAGTGTTTGAACTCTCACTTTTGATGACTATTTGATGTGTTAAGCACAAGGAATATTCAATATTTGCCAGACCCAAAGTAATCTTAGGAAGAATTTGGAGGAACTTAATTCACTACAGAACTCTTGAATGTGGTTTGTTTTCTTCTGCAAGTAGATTCTTGGTGAACTACACAACAGCCCCTCTTGGCAATATGAGCTTCTTACTACATTATAAAAGTCTAATTTCTTAAATTCTCCACAGGTCTTATTTCAGTATGATTTTATGGAAATAAGGAGCATATTATGTCTACTATGTGAAAAAAAACCAACAAGATCTTTAGAATAAATTTAGCATTATGTGTTGCCTTTCAATTTCATAGACTTTATTTACTATTTTGCATGTAAATAGGAGTCATAGAATTAATTGTCAACTATATTGTTTGCTTCCATTGCATTCCCCTGGCATGGCCAGGGGAGGCTGTTCCATACATAGGTTCTGGATGTCTTTAAATAATGTAAGGAAGATCTGAAGCCACTGGGGAGGTTCAAAGAAGGGCAATGAAGATAGGAAGCCGTGTGAGGACACTGAGGGCACTTGGTGTGTTCACCTGGAGGAGACTGAGGGGAGAGCTCAGTGCAGTTCCAAGTGCCTGGGCAGGGGC
>JAWWES010000024.1:18925794-18953805 GCA_035583135.1 Lophotriccus pileatus | reverse complement strand
GAGCTCAGTCCTGCCCCTCCTCTGCCCCTGCCCAGGCACTTGGAACTGCACTGAGCTCTCCCCTCAGTCTCCTCCAGCTGAACACACCAAGTGCCCTCAGCGTCCTCACATGGCCCTTCCCCGTCTCCACTGGTGTCACTGACCTTCTGCTTTTAATGCATGTGTAGGTGTGATGAAAAGACCTGGAAAAAGCTGATGTGTTACTTGGAGAGCAGCAGCACTGCTGGCTGTGTGACAGCCCCTGCAGAGCTCCCGGAGAGGCTCACAGAGCCCCTGGGGCAGCTGGAGCCCAGGGGCCACGGAGGGAGAAACCTGGAACCAGCCATGGAAGAGGTAACGGGTGTGAAGGAGTTATTTGTGTATCTTTAAGTAGCTGAATGTTTATATGTCTGTATTTATTCTGGTCATTCTGCTCCCTGTTGCTGGTGTCTCATTTGTCAGCTCCAACATCTCATGCTTTCTTCTCGCACTGCGTTTGCGGTTTGGTTCCTGCCTGAAGCGGCCTTTGGAGGGTGGGATGTTACCCAGTTTGCAGTATTCACTGACAGCTTCCCCCTGCAATATTCCTTAGAGCAACACAAAGCTTCCTTCTGTGCACCTTAACACCAGCCCGCAGAAAAACCTTCCTCTAGGTCGTGCCATTTTCAATCCCTTTTTTCCGGAGTTCCCTTCCTCTGCAGTACCACATTGCCCCCTCCTTCATCTCTGCTGGTGGATATCAGTTCTGTGCACCTTGCTTGGAAAAGCACCGTTATCAATAGATTGGTACAAAATTCTGGAAGGAAAATGGAATCTGCTGCTCTCGATTTCAAGACAAGCAGGGAGGCACCAACTCACTGCATCAGGAATTAGGTATCAGCAGGGTGAATCATTCTGAGCCTGTTAGGAATTTATTCTTAAGCCCTTCTACTTTTATTAAGCCACTATTTATACTTGTGTGCAGTTATAGGGGAGGGGGTTGATGCTACAAAACAGACACACAAATAATAAGTTAATTCCTTTTAAAAAGGTGACTGTTCCTATAATCAACAGAAAGCAAATTGGAAGGCTGAGAAATGCTCTGTATCAAGTACCTTGGAAATAAATATCTTGACTTAATAAATAGACCACCAACACTTTTCTCTGAACCTGACAAAATTACCTTATACATTGTTCTATATCCTTCTATTTGTGCCTGCTCAGGGCTCAGAATTAGACAAGTACCAACCTCAGCAGGCAAGTGAAGGGCAGCACTCCCAAATGCTCCTTAGTAATTGCTTCAATCTAAGGCCTGTAAAACCAGAGGATGAAAGAGCTCTGAGATTTGTCATGTCTAGAAAGTTCTACTTTCCAGCAGCCCAACATTTAAAAATAGCTTCTGCTGGAGACAGGGTGTTGACCTGGGGATAATGGATGGAGAAAACATGAGTGAGTTCTGAGAACAAAGGGATGTGCTGCCAAGGGTGGTGTTGCAAAGAAATGCCAGTTATTTTCTATAAATGCTTGCAACACAAACTGCCAGCTTAATTAAAAAGACAATTAGTTTATGACCCATGGAGGGTCAAATGAAATGGAGCAGCATGTTGAATGGCCAGGGCTGGAGTTGTTTGCCATGGATTTACCTTCCCTTGCCTTAAAGCTGGCAATGCCTCTGGTGTCTCAGGGCAAGGTTTGGAGGATTTGGTTTTGTTGGCTTTAAATCTGCTGCCTGAGCATCCACCACCACCTCGGGTTTGTACTTGGGAACCAGCAAATAATCCCTGCATTCCTACAGCATGGTGTGCCTTTCCTGCCTGCCTCACTTTGCAGTATTGACACTGAGTTTCATCTGATCTTTTATTGCCCAGAGCTGTTCCATATTCATGAACTCCTGCTCTAATTCTTCACAGGCAGCTTTGGTTTTGATTGCCCCACAGAAAATTGTATTGACAGCAAACTTAACCACTTTGCCATTCACCTTTTTAGTGTATGAATATGCTGAACAGCTCAGGTCTTAGCTCAGCTCCTTGTGAGACCCTGAGAATTACCAAGGCACCCTCAGTCCTGGTCTCTGTGCTCTGCCCCACGGTTTAACCAGCCCTGAGTCTGGCAGGATCTGTGCTACTGCCCTGTGGCAATTAATATTTTAATGGTTTTAGTCTTTGGGGATGAATCTTACCCAAAGCTTTTTGCAGATTTGAAACACACCCCATCAACTGAGTTAACGTTATTCACATATATTCATAAACCCTCCCAAAGAAATCTAATATATTCTTCACTATGTTCCTCTGTGGATTCACCAAGTGCCTCCTCTGTTCCAGTTCCTATCAATTTGCCTGGCAGATTTACTGATTTGAGGGGATTTGCTATTCCTCAGACCATCTCTGCACCCTGCCAAGAACTGGTGCTCCATTTGCCACTCTCCAGTCCTCTGAGGGGGACATGATTTAGAAGATAAATTGCACAGCACAGTGCAGCACTTCATTCTGTCCTTCTGCTACTGTTTTCTTACCATCTTGAAAATGTTTCTCAGGTCACTCCATGTAAAAATGGCCCTGATGGAGAGCCTGCTCCACTTCTGTGCCAAGCACAACAGAATGATTTTATCTCACATTCCTTGGGGAATTTTGGCATCTTAACTATCAATTTTCCTGAACCTATTTGTACACACAACTCCAGAGCTCAGATTTTCCCTGTGATATTCCCCCCCTTTCAGAAGAGGTTGGGTCCCAGCAGCTGACTTCTCCTCAGAGCTGGGGTTTGGCACAGTAATATTTGCATTTCACAAACAAGGCTCAGATCCCCAACCAGGCTTTGCTGAGGGACTTGGACAGGGCTAAGAACAAAACTCCTCTGAGTCCTGTGGCTTAACTACTGACCCTCCTGATCCCCTCAGGATCCAGGTTTTAAAAACAGGTTATGCTTCATTATTTCCAGTATCATAATACAAGTGTTGAGGTGACATCAGGTGCCTGGCTGGGGAGAGCAGGGTGGGAGAATGTTTTAATGGTGCACTGAGCTGCTTTCTCCAAGCATTTAAAGACCAGCATTGCACACCCATGTGTGTAAATGAAGCACAGGTAGCAGGGAATCAGCAGCCTCAGAGGTGGCTGCCAAGGTGTAATTGCTGGGGAAAGCAGTTTAGGAGCTACAGCTCAGGAAAAACGGGTACAGAGGGCTCTGCAGGAGCAGTGGAAACCAAGAGGAAGAAGAGGCAGCAGTAACAGGAACAAATGCTGTCCTTTTTCCGTCTCTGGTATCTGATATGACACTGCCTTGGCTGCACAGGGGACCATAACAGCTCCCTGTGGGTGTAGAATCACAGAATAGAAACAGAGAATCGTTTAGGTTGGAAAAACCCTCTGTTAAAATTCATTAGTATATAATTCACACACATACACACACAAATCTACTCTCTCCTTGTTTCTAAATCTACAAGGAAGATAAAAGATGACAACAAAAAGGTATTATCAAAGCCAGCACATTTGGCATTTACCCTACATGATTTTATTTCTCAGTGTAAAATTAATGAATACACGTAGATTGTGTTTGCAACAAGAAACTGAAGAAAAAAAGGTATGATTTTAGAATCAACAATGACTGGTAGGTTTACTTTTATTAATAAACCTGAAATCTCTCAGTGCTCTCAGCAGTTTAAAATTAATAATTTAAGTGCTGTATTTTTTCACAGAGAGGTCTGAGATAACTGACAGGTCAGTTCAGCTTTGGAAGGTCCAGGTCTGAGGAGACTCCTCTTGCCCAGAATTTCTCAGCTGTCCAGGTTTTGTTGAATCTGGACTTTTCCGTGCTCAGCTGCAAATTACCCCTGGGCCAAGCACACGCTGCCAGAGTTTAGCAGAGCCAAAATCTCTCAGTTTTTTTATTTCTTTTACCAAAATTCATTAAAGACAACAGCTTTAAAGACATAACCTTCTTGTTTCACCGCACGTACGGGTGATTGCTGTGTGGGATTGCAAGACAAAGATATGACAACCTTGGTGAGGGCACACGAGTGGGGGACAAGGGGAATAAAAAAGATTGGGAAGCTGAAATAGCAATGGGAGTATTTAAAACTTCTGAATGATCTGCCTGCACCCAGTGCTGAGTGAGCTGCCACAAGAGCGGAGCATCCATTTCCCAGCAGCTACGGATTCCTGGGGCATGTTAAAGAAATGTCCTTCCTTCCCAAGAGGCTCTTCTGGAGGGAACTGGCACTGACCACACAGAGGGGGAAACTCAGCTTTGCAATTCTTGGGCAAGAAAGGAAAGGCTCCAGAGCTTGTCACTGCCTGTGTCCCCGTGCAGGTGAAGGGCCCACTGCTGGGGGAGCTGCAGCAGAAGGTGGAGGAGGCCGAGCTGCTGAAGATGGAGCTGCAGATGCTGGAGACGGAGAGGGTGAGGCTGTCGCTGGTGGAGGAAAAGCTCCTGGATGTTTTACAGCTTCTTCAACAACTCCGAGACTTGGTATGGCAAGGAAGCAGTTCTGAGACTTAGAGCTGGGTTTTGTAGTGTCCTCAGGACTGCTTTTTGTAGTGTCCTTCCCCAACTAAAAAGTACGTTCTTCCCTTCTATTGAGTGCAAAGTCCTTTATGCCGGGGCATGTTCTTCCATGTGTCTGCCCTGGCAAGTGCCTGGTGATTGCAGAAAGCTGGGGCTGACTTTCTAAGAGAAGCCCAGAGATCTCCTTGAAGCTGAATCTCAGGGCTTGTTATCCTCGAAACAAACATTCGGAGGAAATGAGGAAAACAAGGAAGTGAGGAATCAGATTCTAACTGATTTATTTTTCCTTCTAGAACAGGGCATCCTAATGTAAGACTGAGTCAGTATTAAAGGGATAACACCCCCCTCCCCCCTCTTATATAGCAATAAGGTATTTTTTGAACAAAGTTTCTTACCCAACTAATAATCCAAACATCAGCTTACCAAAACTGATGCAATAACACCTCAGAAATTCAGGGCCAGTACAGCAGCTCAGCCCTTTGGAAGAGAAGTTTAAATCTCCTGCTTGGGACTGGTAATGGTAAAGGCTCACCAAAAGAGAGGGAAATTGAATGATCTGCAGGACACTGAGTATGTTGGGAGCTGCACTGAACTGCCACAAACTGATTCTTTGGATAATCAGTTCTGAGCAGAGCTCTGCCCAGTCTGTGTGAGGTGAGACTGGTTCCTCAGACCATCACTTGACTTTGTTTGAGGTCCACTAATGTTCCACTGGTGAATCCAAGGAACAAGTGCAATCCCTCATCATTTTGTCACCTTTTTTAGCACTTGAGATGGAAATTCTACTTTCATACTGCAAGTCTGACACGTGTGTCAATAAGAATCCGGTGAAGGATTAAACTAGTAAAGGCTGTGACTGGCAGCAAGCATAACAACCTTTTGTGTCAGGCCTTCAGCATGTCATTCACTGGTCAGTTGTGTTATTTATGGACAGCCCATCACACACCGAGCCCTGTCTCAGTGATAGCAGCACCTACTGCTAATCCCTGCTGGCAGGTGCTGTGTGCTGCCAGCTCCCACAGCACCCCTCAGCATGGGGCTGGCAGCCAACAGGATCACTCCCAGCACCCCCAGGGGAGCTCACAAGAGCACCCTGCGTCCCTGATGGGAGGTACTTCAGGCAACACAAAGCTTTTCCATCAGAACCTGTGGGTTTTGGGGTCACTGCCTCACCATATTTGTGTTTTAAGTATCCCAAGCCCCTCACTTGCAACAGGAGGTTGTCCAGAGGCACACACAGCCCTGGAAGGGCTGTTTAAGCCTCCCCCTGTGCTGCAGAGCCCACGTGTGAGCCCAGCCTGACCCCAAGTGCTCTGCAGAAGGCCCAGGAGCAGTGGCAGTGCTGCAGGGGATGCATCCTCCTCCTCCCAGAACTGCTGCCATCCATTTCCACCTCCTGCAGCTGGAACAGGAACGAGCTGTCCCTGCAGACCCAGGCTCTCCAAGTGCTCATTGAAGTGGTTGCCAGCCCATCCCCCAGCAAGCACACAGCAGTGTGTCCTCAGCACACGATGACACGGCCCAGCAGATTTCTTATATAAAACTACCACTGGAACAGACCATCCAAATCCTAAGCAGGCTTTGCAGTGCTCTCACTGTGGCTGATATTTATTGCATCCCAAGACACCTCAGTGGCACTGCCCCTGACACACACAGCCTCTCTCCCAAGGCTCCAAGCAGCCCCTTTCTGCAGTTACACCACCATCCACCCAGGCCTGCCAGAGACTGTTGTGCATGCTGTGCATGCCCTGTTTACATTTCTTGCCCTCCAGATTTCTTTGGGCACAGCTCTGGGAAACTCTGTATTTGCCACTGAACAGTTGCTGTTTCTCTTTCTGCAGCCACATGAACACACTGCAGCCCTCCACAGCCTGCTATTATCTGAGCAGTGCCTAAGATAAAAACGCTTGAAAGGGAAGCAAATACCAAGTCTTGTGTTACTCAGGGCTCAGTTCCATTTTGGTTTGCCTTTCCAGTGCAAATGCCCTGCAGACAGGTTTTGTTGCACACGTGTGGGACCTGTTTGTGCCATTCCATTGTTTTGTTTTCCACAGAACATCTCCAAGAGAGCCCTGGGGAAAATCCTGCTGAGCACTTTGGAATCCTGTCATGCCCCTCAACCTGGTAAGCAAATCAATCATGTGTAAGGATCCTTTTGGGACAAAAACCAGATAATACACAGATGAAGAGGAAAAAGGTGTTTCAAATACTGGGCTACAGGTTGGGGAGAATGAAGTACTATCCAAGGAGACTGCCTGTAGAAAGTGATGCTTTCTAGTCTGTGACACATTAAAAACATCCAGAGCACTTGTTTAGACAAATTTTAGGCAGAATTTTGCCTTAGGAGAGCAACTCAGAACCCCACTGACGTTTGTAGAGCTTCACTGATATGAGCAAATGGAAAACATGACCAAGTGTGTAAGGCAGCTGTTTATTGGTTTGCCATCCCGCTGTGTGTTGAACTCCTCTGCTGCCACACTAACCAGATACACAAATCAGAACAGTCCTGGACAGAAACCAGGTCAGACCTGCACTCCTCTAGTAATAACCTTTTGTGTTGCTCTTGTGAAGATTAAACTTGCAGGCTCTGTTGACAGTGCTCTGTTGTGCCAGAGCTGCCTTTGCAGGAGCCACACAGAGATCACAGCCCCGAGGATGAGGTTTGATTACTCTGTTCCTTTTAGCAGAACATTTGTACTCACCTTCAAGAAATGAACAGCCTGTACCAAGAACATGGCTTGGAGGTGCTTTTAATAGGCAGGCAGGAGTCTCTGCACTCTGCACCACCAGTGCCACGAACAGCTCACCTTCTCTGCTCCCACTGTCTGGCCCTGCACCTGACTGGAGTTAAGCAGCTCTCCTAAGTCTTTGTAATCAAACACCTTCCTTTGGCCATCCAAGTGGATGGCTGGAATGGCAGCTCTCAATGGTGACATGAAATACTCTTTGTTCACACCGTGTTTGTTGACACCTCAGCAGGCAGAGTACCAAGCAGGAGAACAAGCAGAGAGAACAGTCAAGCACAGTTTTGCTCACATTTTTTTTATGGACAGGAATTCATTGTTTGGTAGCAAAATTTAGACATTTCACGATAATTACTTGAAATGGCACCTGTGAAGAAAAGAGCTTGTTACGATTGTGAAACTCAGCTTTCTGTCTTTGTTCGAGTGATAACGTTTGCAATTTTCTCTCCAAAGGCAAAGCCCACCTCTTTGAAGTCCTGGATACCCTCCAGCAGGAGCTGGCAGGCTGTGAACTCCTCCACCAGGAGCCCGTGGAGCAGGGGCAGAGCCCCCAGTCCCTGTCCAACCCCCTGGTGATCTCGTGCTGAGCGACTGCAGCTCCCTGGGCATCAGCAGAGGGGATCCAGCCCTGCCACCCGAGCTCCGGTGCCCTGGGAAGGCCAGCACTTCCTTGGCTGATTCCCAGCCCTGTGGGTTCAGAGCCTGTCTCCGTGGATCCTCCCTGTCCCTGGAGGTGGGACTGTCCTGGTTCACCAAATAAAACTGTTCCAGACACACTCACCTGAGCACTGAGCTTGGCAACCCTAGATTTGTTATTGCTCTGCTGAATTTTATATTTGCAATTACAGGGATGCCTTAGAAATCTGCAACGGTCTCTCCTGACAATAGTCAGACTTTTGACGTGAAAAGTCAAATTTAACTGCTGGAAAAATGTCCAAAGCAGTCTTGTTCCTAGGCTCTCAGGGAAAGGAAGGCTTGGAAAATTCCCTGTGCAGCAGCTGTTGTTGCCCTGTTGGCAAACGACACATGCAGGCACAACTTGGTTCTCCAGTTTAATTTCTCTCAATGACACTGAACAGACCCCAGGTGCAGGAGAATTAGTGTCAAAAGCTGGGCCTGATCATAGTGCCACACAACATTTTAACCAGCAATAAAATAATTCCTGGGGACAAAAGTACAAAAAAAAAAGGTGGATTCCAAGATGCTTTTGCTGTTTCGTTCAGCTGTCAAACACAGAAGATAAAGCAGCAGAGTTCCTAAATGATCCCACTGAATTTGTGTTTTTAAAGGATGCACTGTAGATCATTTAAGAATTGGAATGATTTGCCTGAGAGAATGCCAGCCAGGAAATAGGACCATTCAACTGTGCCTGTGTGATTTTCTCCCATGAAAATGGTTTTACACAGGAAAAAGGTCCCCAATGCAATCTGGGGAATAAGAAGATTTCTGTTCTTTCTCTTCAGAATATTCTGTGTAGCTCACACACAACTCCATTAAAAATTCTGCTACATCAGAGCCCTGTTGGTAACCAAAATTTGCATTATTTTCATTTTACAGGAGGAAAAACAACAAAGATGTTTTGCAAACAATGAAACAAACTATTCAATGGTGTTTTCCCTGGTCGGGTGTTTGGGGTTTGGGGTTTTTGTAGTTCACCAGAGGAAGAATTTAAGAACAGATGGATGTTAATGTACGTTTCTCATAAAGATTAATTAGACAGGACTTAGAGCAATATTCACATAACACCAGAGCATCACTATTACTTGGTGTATAGTGAGGTATATGCTCATATCATATACCACAACCCCCCCCCACTGAATGTGTCGAGGGAGATGCAGCTGAGATAAAAGGAAGCTTTTGTGAATAAATAAACAGCATTTCACTGACACAAGAAGCAGCAAAACCCTCTCTTGCTAAGTTAGCTTCAAATCCTGTAACATTATTATTTCTTTAAGAACTGCCTGTGTCAGAGTAATTTGTGATACATCAGCATGAGCCGATTAACTTTCTAACGATAAAAGCTGATTATTTTCACTCCAAAAAGTAATTCATATGGAGCAAATCAGACTTGCAGTTCTTCAGGATGGATCAAGAAACAGCCCTCAGCCAAATTCTTGCTGGAAGCCAAAGGCAATGCAAAAGCACACAACTGATTTTTTCTTCTGTCTCTTACCTTCGTGCTTTACCCTGATCTTGTCAGTAGTGCTGCTGAGGCTGCTAAATATTTCATACAACCCTGTCTAAATATGTGGCTTGAAATCAATGGGACTGAGAAATTTCTAGCCCTGCCTCAAAAGCAGGTGGGTTTCCATGGGGTGATGTACAATGTGAACAGGGAACATCATCCCAGTTTGAACAGATCTGGTAATAAAAAAGATCCCCATATGGCAAAACCTGAAAAGATAAAGCACAATCACAAGCCTTCCTTTTAAAAAGTACAAGCACAAATCCAGTGTTTCCAATCTCTGCAAACACTTTGGTGTTTTCTTGCATCTTGGCTTCTCAGGAAGGAAAAAACCATCCCAGGGAGAGTCCACGTGCTGTAAACGTGTTTTCCAGCTGCAGCTTAGGAGGTTTTCCTCAGGGATTGCCTCTGGAAGGACCCTGTACTGCTTTTGCTGTTAAAAAGCCAAGGGACATCTATGGAAGGGCAAAAGCAACCTAATTATGTTGGTTTTGAGCCACTCTGGTGGGCTCTGGCCTGATACCACGGCTGAGATTTTATCCCTCCCCCTCATGCTTGTTCCTCATTTCTGTAGAATTTTTTCCTCAGGGAAAACTTACAGAAAGGGCAGTTTGTTTCATCCCAGTTGTGCCTGCTGGAGATTCCATAATGGAATTTACCATCACCCCTTCCGTATGCCCTCTCCTGCAGAGCCACAGATCCCCCAGGCTCCCCAGTTCTGAAAGGCTGGTGTCCATCCTCCCTCAGAGGAGCTGCCTGGAGTATGGTCAGCACCCTCACCCCTCCAGGTCTCCAGGGCTGTGACTGCTCACACCTCCCCTAAACCTGGCAGTCTGTTCTCACAGGATCTGCATTTCCTTACCCTTACCAGTTCAGCACCAGCTCCCCACGAACTGGGGTCAAACTTGCTTTCCTAGCAGTCACCATCTTCATTTATTAGTTTTCCATTAAAACTGCAAACTGGCCCGAAAAGGAAGCTGGGACATGTCCTCTGCTATGTTTCCACAAAAGCTTTCTGATGTGACTTCATTCTCCACCTCCCTCCCCTCCCAATGCCCTCCTCACTCACCCTTTCACTGTTTCCCACTGGGGCACCCTCAGGGTCTGCACACCTTTTACATTGTCCAAGAGGAGGCTCCTCGTCCCATTATTTTTTACTTTATATGAGCTATGAACTATTATTACATCAAATCCCACCTGTTCTATAACGTTATTCAATAATTACCCCCTTTATGTCCACTGGGGCTCTCTCTGGAGTGTTTGGCAGTGACCACTCAGCACAGATTCAGTGTGGGACAATCACTGAATAACTTCATATATCAGGAGTCCCCCTGCAGTGATGGAAAGCACTTTGGGTTAAGAAGAAGGGAACACTTTTAAACAGCGCTGCATAAAATAGAATTGCTTGGTATGAGCCAGTGACAATAGACTGTCCCAGCATGTGTGTGGCACTCTTACCAGCCAGAGGGTGTCTTCTCAGATTTGTAATTTCATGGAGTTTAAGGCACTAAATCCTTTAGTATGTGCACTGTCTTACTTTCTTAAGAGTTTTATGCATAATTCCACAAACCATAAAACCTAGAAAGTGTGTTTCTTAGCCTGAAATTCAATCTAAATCATCCTTATTCCCTTAATTACACTTTACTTTCAAGCTACCAGAATTTTCAGAGTTCCTTTTTGGTTTCTGTTCTACTTTCCTGCCTCTTCTTTTTGCCTCAGGATGCCAAAACAGCTCAACTTTTTTTTGTCCCCTTGACTTTTTCAAATTTTTCCTTGAGGATGAAAGCATCAGACACCACAGCTGGACTGAGGACCTCGGGTTCTTAGGAGAGCTCAGCTTAGCAAGGCCAAATCTCCTTGTTCTGTGCAGCTCACTCTCTTCTTCACTGAGAAACACACTTCCCTAAGTGAGACTCGCTTCTTCAGTGGCATTTCTGCCTAAAATGCTTGGATTTTTCTAAACTGCAACTATTTCAGACTGTCTGAAGACCTGCCTGCTCCTGGACTTAATTTGTGGGAGCACAAAACAAACTACATTGTAAATTTACTGGTTAGTGATTCTGGCTCAAAGAACTACGAGACAACTTATCTTTGTCAAGGAGTAAACAAGGGCTGTAGGATGACACTGAAAAATGATCAGCATTCAAGTGGGCTCACCCACATCCTCACAGCAAGGCAAAAAGGTCGTTGGAGTCTTGGAGCGTCACAATTCGACGTAATTTCTGTACTTCAAGGTTTTATTGTTTGATAGTTTGGGGTTTGCTGATTACTTCTCAGTGATTTTTTTTTTCACAATTACCAATGGAAAAAAGTTCTCTAACAAAGGCGAGGTCTGGTCTTTTGTAAGGGATTTTCTACCTCTGAAGGTTGCCAAAAATTAGGGGGGAAAAAGGGGAGAATATGTGGAGGGTGAGACGATTCAACGTAAAAAAAAATCATTTAGATAAAAAATGTTATTTTAAAATAAAGAACATGCAATAGCCATGGGAGGATCTTTGTTCTGTTTTCACATGACTTGTGGAAATCAAAGCCCTTGCACAGGCAGTGCCAGCCCAGCACAGGCAGCAGCACCGCTCCCGCCAGCACAGAGCGGCTCTGGGGACAGCAGGAGGAGGCAGCTCGGCTGCTGATTGCTCCTGAACAAACATCTGTCATGCCCAGGGCTCAGACACCACTGACTCATCCTCCAAAGGATTGATGGTCACCCAAAAATGCCGCCAGGCTTTGAGAGTCATTTGAAAGTCGCTCCCGAATGGGCTGAAATTTTCGACGTGCTTGTGTTCTGGGCCCTCCTCTGAGCCCTGGGCCAGCACCACAGAGCACATCCCACTGCCATGGAAACCATTTCTAGGTCACCTTTGTGCAACAGTGCAGAGAAAACACCTCCTCACCAGCTCCACCACTGCAGAACACTCCTTTAGCGCGAGGATTGCAGTAACCACCCGAACACTGCCTGCGGCACGGGCAAAAGGACACCCTCTCCAGCACCAGGATGGGAATAAACACACCATGCAGGAGGGCTTGGCTCACACTCTGCTGTGACACTCTGAGGGAAGCAAAACGAGTGCCTGACCCTGGGTATCCATTCTGTAACTGGAGTACAACAGCCTGGGTCAAAGTGACTCTGCAGAGAAGCCACCGGGAGGGAGAACACTGCTGGAGCTGCCTTCCCAGAGCTGCCTGGAACTGCCTTCCCAGAGCTGCCTGGAGCTGCCCAGGAACAGCTCTGACAGAACCAAGGGGTCAAGTCACAGAATCAGATTTAAGGAGCTCTTGAAGTGAACAGCAATGCATGGAGTCGAGGTAGAAAAGCGACGGGAAGGATTTCAGGTCCTGAAGTACAGAAATATTTCAGGACATCAGAAGTAAGTAATTACATGGGGGAGTCTTTTCTGGTCAGGAGGCACCAAAGAGTAACCAGTGCAGGAAGAAGCTGAATTTTTACAGCAATTGTTAGCAAACACTCTCACCTACTTCTTTTGAGTACGGAATCACAACGTTCGGATCTGCAAAGGAAGTGTCTTCAGCAAGGTTCTATTTGGAAAGGGAAGAGAAACAGAAAGACAGCCAAAGTTTCCACATTACATTGATGAACCTGGAAATTCTAATGCTGTGGTGATAATTTGAACCACAATGAGTTGCTCCCAAGAACTAAAGTCTGAATTCATCCTGCAGGTTTTCAGCTGATGTGCAGGGCACAGTCCAGCCCGAAGCCACAGAAAGGTGTTATTTGTAGCTATCAGTTGTTTTCCTTTTCTGTAACTGTGGAGTTTGTGGTGTGTGTTCCCCCAGTCGAGAAGCAGAATAGTGTATCCAGCAACTGCCATTTCATATAAGGAAATGTTTACAAGTCATGGTAGACTGACCTCACCTCTCCTGTTATTTCATTGACTGTACAAGTCACTCCCAAACTCTCGAGAGCTGGGCATGACAAAGATCACAAACAACCAAAAAGTGCAGGAGGAGTGGGAAAAAATATGGCTGAGATTCTGAAATAAATCATAATTGACAATTCTGAGTCTACAGAAAAGGTTTTACTGACAAGAACTGCACAAGAAAAAGCTCTCCAGAACATGTAGGAGAAATCTCTGTCCCTGAATTACCAGAACTTCTACCTCAGACAAAACACCTTTTGAAGTTCACTTAAACTGTTCCACTTCAACTGAATCCCATTGTGTGGTGGAAAAGAACCCAATGTCGTGGGAATCCTAACCTGTTTTATGATGTAGAGACCTTTAAAACTTAAAGAATTAATAATACAAACCCCTTATCTTCTTTATTCTTTTGTTCATGCAAGAAAACAGCAACTCCAATCTACGAATCTGTTCAGACTTTTTAAGAAAAAAGCAGCCTAGAACTAAAAAGCAGTAAGACCTTTTAAAGCCCTTTCAAATCTTACAAGACATTTGACACTGTCTTATAGACAGAAACAAACTTATTAACAGAAATAGGTCCCTAAACTGCTGCTACTGAAAATGGAAGAACTAATTCCAGCCCTTCATATAAAACCTTTGGAAATTCCTTTTCACAGATTCACCTCATTCCTGCACAGATGAATAAACCCTGTAAATAGTTTTAAAGCTGCATCTGCTGTTGAGTGATAACATTATGGAGACCTGGCCATACCTTCTGCTGAAAATAAACAGCTGGACATCTCTGAAGGAGAGTTTAGGCTTTGACTGGCTCATAAATTGTCACACAAGCAAATAGCAAATAGAAGTCACATTTTCCTTTCTTTCTTTCTTCCCCATCACTCCTTCTCCAGCCATTGCCACATCAAAATTTCCATACAAATTATGGCAGGTATGGACACAGGAATGCTGATAAATCACTTCATGGCCCCACTACAACCACGTTACAGCGCTATATAGACCCTAAAAATGCCTTTGGAAGCATTTTGCACAATTATGAGAAGAAAAAATGACCCATAATAGACAAGCCATTCAGATTCAAGGTTAATTTTTCATAGTAATAAACGGATAAAAAGGATTCCCAAAACACCCTTAACAGTTGGTATCTTGTGTTGACACCTCCCCCACCGTTACTAAACACGAGGTAGTTTTGCTGCTCAAACAGTCTGAGCGTTGCACGTGCATATTTGTTCTGTTTGACCTGCCAGTTGGTGATGAATTCCACGGCTGCATCAGGAGCATTTTGTCACCCAGTGCCTCTGCCCTTCCTCAGCCCCATGTCCTCCAGGACTCCCTGGTTCCCGTGACCTCCTGCTTTGCACTGGGGGAATAAATGGCTGTGTGCCTGGCAGAACGCAGAGAAGGGATATTTCCCAACCAGCAGCTTCTCCCTGTCCTGATCAAGGGCACCTGCCTGGGTCAGTGCTTTACATTCCCTGCCCAGTCCCATCACTCCCCTTTGTCTTTGTGCCCCTCAGTGCCCGTGGTGTTCAGTGGGAACCAACCCATAAAACTCCCACCCTCCTCGTAACAGGGTGCCTGGGAAATCAGCTCCTCACGGGTGAGCTCTCCCTAACTGTGCTTCACCAGTCCATAGTCACTTATTCCTCTGAGTTAAATAAAAGTGGGATATGCAAGAACAAGAGCACATTTCTTCCCACAGCATGTGCAGAAACTGTGTTTGGGAGGCATGGGAACCAAGAGACTTGAACGTGAAAAGTCAGTGCCAGATGAGGAGGACAAGCCTGTGCCTTTTCTGGGCTCACTGGTGGCACTGACACGTCCCAAATTCCCAGAACTCTGTCAGCAGGTCAGTCACATCACTCCAAGTGTCTTGGAGTTTTGAGAGTCCTGGTGAGAGGCACCAGGTGATGCCTGCAAGAGCTTGTTGAGCTGTTCTTTTTGCTGCTCATCCAGAGCAAGCCTTGCCATGCAGAAATCCAGACTCTGGCCTGGCCTGAGCACTGCTGGACATGCTGCAAAGTCCTCCCCCTGTTCCAGGGGAGCCCAGCACGCTCCAAAACCCCAGGGGAGTTCTTTAGGCCACAGCAATCCTCCAGAACTGCTTCTGGCCGAGGTGCTGAACGTTTACCCCTCTAAATATCGCAGGGGGAAATGGATAAGAACTCAAACAAACAACCAGTTTCAATAAGCTTTCTGAATAAAGGATAAGTTATCATCTGAATCAGAGCAAAACAAATCTGAAATAATCAGATGCTCCCAATTATCTTCCTATTGTTTCCAGTATTTTAGATATTTCTGGGTTTGAGACAGATGTCAGTCTATTAATGGCAATACACACATCCCTAAGCCAAAGCACTCGAAAAATTATAATCTAGAACTTCAAAATTAGCAAAGTGGAGTAAAAACTCCCCTTTCCTTTGCTACCTTACTGAAAATGGTTTTGCAAAAAAAGCAGCAAAAATGTTGCAGAGGGTGTTATTTGGGAAGGTAGGTCTTAAATATCTAAAACAAAGAGTAAAATCAAGAAAATAAATCACTTAGGAAGATAGTGAAAGAAAAGAGAAAGAGGTGTATGAGGAGAAGCTTGTATTTCTCCACCTAAACAATGTGGTTTGGAATGAAAGACTTAATGCAGAAATAAAGGTTAGTAAAAATATTACAGTAGCAAACATAAACTTCTATTTTCCCTTCTTCACAATCTGATCCCACACAGTATTTCGTCTCTACGTGTCTGTGCTACAATGTTCTCATGGCTTGGAAATTATCCTCTTCCAGGCTGAACTTTCTTTCTATTTTCTCCAGTTTTACCCCAGGACCTGGGAATTATTTTTGCCTTTGTTCCCTTTTTTTCCCTTATGAATGAAGAAAAATCAGTATGTCAAGTATTTAAAGAGCTAAAGGAACTTGCTCGAGGCTTGCAATATCAACATCAGTGGTTTAAAGCTGTGAAAGCCCTGAGCCCACGGATTTTTGGCTGAAGGGGTGGGTGATGGGTTGCTTTTTTTGTGAGAGGTATCGCCAAAGTCAAAGTGTGAGGGGGAATTTGGTTTTTTTGCCTTTCAGACAGAAGATATTGTCCCTGCTCATGTTCTCTGCAGTTATTCCAGCAGTCTGAGACAGTCTGGTGGGTGAAATATCAGAAGCCAGAAGATTTATCCCTCTTTCAAAAGTCCAGTGCAAAACACAGCCTCAGTAATCTGCTTTTCTCTTGCTCTAAGACATTCCCAACCCTTCCTGGCATCCCAGCTCCCACAGCACCCAGGCCAAGCCAACCAACCCTTCCCATTCCAGGAGAGGAACTGCATCCAGGCTTTAAAACACTCCAGAGAAGGCCCTTCTTTACTGCTTTTCCCCCCTTAAATTGTAAGATTTGGAATCATTACCACCAGTATTGTCATTATCAGCTAACTTGAGACCACCTCCCACATCTGCTCCAAAGGTCCCTCACTGGACAGCTTCGTCAGCAGGTGCCAACTTCTCATAAATGTGTTAAAATACAGATTCCAGCAGACCCAGTCACTTGCCATCCACATGGAAATGTCTTTCCTTTATTTCTCAAGGTGAACTGCCTCAGGTCAAGTTAGATAAACTGGGCAAAAATGGGAAGATTTCAGCAATAGGAGTCAATCCTTATCTTCTCACAGAATTCGCCAAGCCAATACAGTTCACACTGATGAAACTCCACCATGGAAAGGTCATTGAATGGCAGGTTTCTTTTGGCCACTTAACTCTAATGGGAGAATAACAGCAGGTGGATTGTTTCTGGCTTATGAAGAAGTTTTGGAGGAAAACTACCACCTACCACACACAAACCCCCAGCTCTCAAGCTGTGATATGTTGGGGTTCAGATATGCAAGAGGCCCAGTGGATCTTTGCTGGCTGTGGGTTCATTTGCTTTAGAATATCCCCCAGCCACGGGTTTGGCAGGGCTCTGAGCCAGGGCTTTTCTGGACAGCCCTTACACACACTCTCACTGAATGAACCCTTCAAATGAAGGCTGAACCAGGCTGTTCACCAACCCAAACCGTGATTCCTGCCCCCAGCAGGACAATACCTGCAGGGATGTGTCTGCATATCCCATATCCCGGCACTGGGAATGATGGAGCTGGAATAGGGGGAACAGATGGCAGGACCAAGACCTTTGAAGTCCTTCAAAGATGAATCTCAAGAACATTTGTTCAGTCGTGAGTATCTTCACCCACTTCAAGATGCTGCTTCATGTGCTGACTCCAAACAAAATAGACAGGTACTGACTTTCAGCTTACAGGCATTCTTAGAAGCAATAAAAGCTTAAAAAGAAGGTGACATCTGCACTATTTATTAATTGTATCCAATCTCCTGAAGGCTGAGAAAATCTGAGTCCTCACTGAGTTGAGAATCAGAGTCTGTTCAATTTATGTCCAGCAGGAACTTTGCCCTGAGGAAAATTGCTGACTGCTCTGTGTGTTCTTTTATTCCACTACCATCAAAATAAGACGCTTCTCGAACAAGTATTTCCAAACACAGGGGTTTCACAGCCCTGCTTAACACATCGGGGAAAAAACAGTAAATTTGGAACTCTGGAAACAAATGGATTCCCATTTTTCTCAACCCACAGGAAGCACACCCTTTTTTCACCCGTTCCCTACATATATCCTGGCTGTTTACTGACTGTGTCTGTGTGCAGGTGGCTCAGGGAAGCCCTGGCCACTCAAGCCAGACATGGAAGTGGCCACAGATTCTGGAAAGGGGGCCTCACTACTCCAAGTTTGATCTTTATTCAGAGAGATTTATCAGAAACGCCACAGACTTCGGAGAAGAAAAGGAAAAATAATTGGGTTCACCAGGAAACAAATTGAAACACCCAAAGGCAGAAAGGGAAGCAGGGAAGCAAAATCTCAGGCAAAGCACTCTGATCTCACTGACTCAGATCGTAACTTACTTAGATCATAATGAGAGGCTCTTTAGAACAGCAAAGGGGGTAAAATACTACTGAAAAGAGCCAGTGAGAAAGACTTGATGGGAAGGGCAATCCCATGGAGTTTTCTTTCCTCGCCCTGTTATCTGAAGACACCTAATATTTCAGGATAGTTCAGGTGATGACTCCTCATTAATTAAAAACAAAGAAAAAGTAAACCTCTGAGGATTTCTGTAGTCATAACCCTGAGCACTGCTCTCCAGCCCTGGCAGAGGAAGGTGCTGCACCAAGAGCAGCAGGAGCAGCCAGCCCAGGCTGGAGGGAAATGCTGAGGGACTGCAGACACATCCTCAGGGGAGCTGCTGCTTAAAGAGCACGCACAGCCCTCCTCTCCCTCCGGGCTCGGGTTTTTCTGTGGGAGGCAGAGGCACTGCGGGTGTTCTGTGCCTGTCAGTGTGCAGACAATGACACCACTGCAGGACAACATCAGACCACCAGCACTTATCAAAACTGATGAGGAAATGAATTATAAATCACCTCCGACTGGCTCCATTAAATGTAAGTTTCAGCGACTACAGTCATCAACACTGGGCTAGAGAGACCAAACGAGGGCAAAGGCAGAATGAGATTATGCAGGAAGAGACTTGCAGCATCTTTTAATGAGAGTACAATCCTCCTCAGAGGAACTCTGCCTATTTATACCCCAGTATAAGTGACCATGTGATTAATTCAGCTGCCAGCTTGATAAAACTGACCCTTCCAATTGTTTGTGTATCAGGATCCAGGGATAGGAAATAATTAGGATTAGCACAGCAGCATTTTCAGCCCTTGTGATTTTATCACAGGGCACACTGTTTAAAGGCTTTTCTTCAGAACCCAGCTCTAGGAGGCAGGTGATCAGCCCTCATCAGCAATATCCAGCCTTAAGGACTATGAGCAGAGCATAAAAACTAACCCTCTTATCCCTTGTGGACAGTGAGTGCAAGCCTCCAGTGAGTTGCCATGGTGAAGTCATCACCTGGGCTCTTCCAATGGGCTCTTTTATGTCAGACACTAATTAATTTCTAATTGATCTTTCCAAGAACAACTGCTCAGTGTGGCCATAAAGTTCAGTGTCCTGCCTTCAACATTCCCAACCCTTCAAGCAGAAAATAGCAGGAATTAATAGGTCTGAAGGCTGCTTTTGTTTATCACCAAACTCCTTACACAGGGACAATACCACAGCACTCCGAGTGCTGAGTAATTCCGTGCATTTTACAATCCTACTACAGCTGGGATGCAATAACTTGCTAAAGATGCTTCAGTATTTTTAGCAGGTTGCCTGCACAGTGAGCAGGGAGTTGGAACAAGGTACATCCACGGAGAGATCTTTGTCACACTGGCAGTGTCTGTATCAACAAACAGAATGGCCCAAAGAGCTGGATCCGGGCAGGGAAACAATCTGGAACTGAGGACACCACGGCCAACCATCTATTCTGGAGAGGAGGGGCTATTTTGGACTATCCTCAGTCTGGTCCCAAGCTCTGAACCTCCATCAGCACCTGCAGCAAACCCCGGGTATTTGCACAGCGAATGTTGCAGTTCAGTGTCATCTAAAAGGCACGCAGGAAAAACGGAGAAGACGGTGAGATTTGCTCTGAAAGCCAAATCCCAGCCCTAAATAAAACATTCCCACAAATGCAGAGCTGTGCTGTGTTTGACTGGAACGTGGCACCGTATTTTGCATGGCAGAGACTGCGCACAAAGAGCTAGAGATGGAACTGCTTTTCATCAGAGCAAGGCAAGCAAGGCAGGGAGGGGCACAGTGCCCCCAGCTCACCCACCCAGGGCCGTGGGAATCCACCTTAGGATTCCCTGAGGAACATTTCCTTTCATTAACAGGCTCAAACCCCTACAAGTTCCACAAAACACAAACACATGATTAGCCATCTGATTGAGACACACGGCTCAACACATACATTTTGCACCTTGGATATATTTTCACCTTGGAGCCCATAGAAAAGCTAATATCCTAAAAGAACATAGCATTTCTTTCAGGCAATCCTTTGAGTGGCTAAATTATAGCTGAGGGGTTGGTTCAGAGAGGGGATGCTCGATATTTCAGAACAAAATAACCTGAATGACACCTAGTGGGAAGATAAGCAACGGCTGGGGATGGCACAGGGACTGAGCAAGGAGGGAGGTTCTGCATCACGATGGGTGGGAGGAGAGAGAGTGACCCGATAAAACGGGTGGAGTACAATTTAGAAGAATGTCCTAAGTGACAACAGTTCATCTGCCCTCTGGGGAAATGGGATATTTAATTTGACAGAGACAAAATTACATCAGCTGAAACCACAACAAATGTGCTGCAGGAAACAGTACAACGAGCAGAATATGGACAGGAGGAAATTCAGAGTCCTCCTCTCTATAAATACCCAAAAGGCTTTAACGGGCCAGTTCTCCACTGGGTAAGAGGAATTTTTTGGCCCTGGGTTAACAATAACTCCTGATTTGAGAGGAACCAGTTGTTCTTTAATTCATTTCTGCAAGCAATATTCCTCAATGTATGAATGAATTTCATGATTGATCTTTTTTTTTTTCCTTCTTCTTGCTTCTTTATGTAATTCATTAATTACCAGTGACTCACATCCAACTGTAACGATATATTTTGGTTACTCTCTTCTCACCAACCCATTTGAAAGTACAAAAGAACACATTTAATCAAGGTGACAGACCTGAAATGAGAAGCACTTTTGCTGTGCAATGACAATGTGGTGTGGCCAGTTTTTTTCAGCATTGGAAATGGAAACAGTGCTTGAGAAAACTTCAGTGTTTCTAGATCAGGAACAGGTCATGGACAGCAATGAATGACTGTAACTCCTTATGAGTGACTATAAAAGATAATCCCATCTTCTGCCTGAGTTTCCTCTTAGCGGGTCACGTGTTTGAACAGCACGTTTATCTATAACTTGCAGCTTGTGTCCTTAACCACAAGGAAACCAGTAATGTCCCCTCAACTCTTCCTCTGCCTGTAAAAGCAGATGCAGCACCCACGTGAGTCCCTGGAAAAGCCAAGGCCTCCGAGGAGAGCTGCTCCAGGGAAATGTGCTTGCAGGGGTGAGGTGCTGAGAGGGGGCTGTTTGGTAAACAGCAGCATTCACAAATACCTCTCCCCTGAGAGGAGGGAGAGTCTCTCTCATTCACAAAAACTTCAAAGGCATCCACTCCGTGCAAAAAATACTTTCGGACCATAACAAGATTATAGCAGATTATAACTATTTTTTTTCAGATTGGCTCTTAATAAATCCTCTTAGATGAAGAATCCTCGTCTGGCCTACAAAAAGATAGAGCCCTAAAATCATAAATGCAAATGCCTTGTTCTTCTGCCAGACACTTTCCAAAAGCAACGAAGCAATCCCTAAGACACAAGGATCTTTCCATTTTCAGTCCACTCACAGGTCCAGCCGTTGACCATCTGACTGGCAGATGGAACAGTCTTTCCAACGAGGAATCACTCTCCTCATCTCACAGAAGAGATTGAAATTCCAATGAGGACTTTTGCCTTTTCCCTCGGGCACTGTCTTTTAAATGCTAAAGAGCAGAGAAACACTGTTAAGGCCTTTTCTTAAGGAAGTTCCTGACAAACTTCAGGCCCCTGGGAATTGATTAGACTTAACGAAGAAAAGCCCCTGACATATAAGCGAGAATTAAGCAACAAGAATTGCTACCAGAATAATTTATATGTCAGAAATTTCCCTTCCTCCCAGGAACACGTGTGGTAAAGGAACAACAGCTCAGAAACACGGCTCTGCTGCACATCTGCAACACCAGAACCTCAGCTGGCTTTCATTCCCCAGTGCAGAACCCAGCTCAAAGCCTGGCCCCAACACAACACACTACACAGAGCTGGCCTGAATTAAACATCAGCTCCACAACCAACCGTGTTCCAAATGTCAGCTGCTACCTCAGTTCTAGTGTGTTCATGACTGGTAGCTTGGAAAGGAAAGCAAAGCAAAGGAAAACTTAGTTCAATTCTATCCCAAAATTTTGCATGCTGGAAGAAAAGTGAAAAGAAAATCCTATTTTTGTTTTTCTTTTACGCAACCAGATGAAGAGGTACATGTACATTATGAACCTGCATCCTGCTGAATTCCTGCCTTTCCAGTTAGAGGGTGGACATGGATATTATTTAGCAGTTGATATCCTCCAGCAACCTGAGTGTGAAGAATCTGCAGGATCATAGTCCTGCTCTGAGCTATCCCCAGCTCCTGGATTGGGAAGACAGGCTATTGCTGTGCCAAGGCTGTCCCTGTGCCCTGGGCTCTGCCGGCTGAGGGGAACCTTGACCTGGAGCCTTTCCCAGGGCATCTTTTCTGACTATCTTGGAATCCATGTCTGAACTCCAAACCAAGCTAGAACACTGCAGAGAAATTAAATTCCATAAAATATGGACCAAACCAGGGATTATTGCTTTGATACACACCCACCCCTTCCTTCTGCACACCTGAGGTGTGTCTGAGTCCTTCCAGCTCGGGTTTCTCTGCATTGCTGACACTGAAGGTACAGGTCACTCTCTCCCTCCTCACACAGAATCATCTCTCCAAGCCCTTGATCATCACAGAAACCTTCCTTTCACTTGTTAGCTGGAACTTTTCAGAACATGGGTGACCATAACTCCTGTATTTTGGGTGACTTCAACACTATTTCAACTCCTTCAATTCAAGCCAGTGGCATGAATATTTCTCCATCCGTCAGTGAGCTCGTCTGCCCAGTGTGAGCTGAGCTCATCTCACTGTCACAGTTACTCTGATGTTGTGGTGTGTTTGAGCAGTGGGCAGGCAGATGTCAAACCCACCTGACTGACAAAAACTGAAGCTCCCTTTCGTGGGCAAACTTCGGCAGCCTCGTGTCCTGCTGGGGCTTGTGTGTGTCAGCACCTGGAGCCCAGAGTAACTTTTATACCCGTGGGTTTTTATAGCTGAGGAAAAAAACCCTCACTAGATTTCAGGTGAGGCTCTCCAGGTGTCATCAGATGTGACAGGACAAACACATCAGCAGCAAAGTGAGGATCCCAAAGCATCTCCTCCTGTCCGCAGCAGTGCACAGACCGCCCCAAGCACTGTGGGCTGGGACAAAGCCAACCAGCCACGGGTGTCCCAGTGGGAGGGTTTCCCACCAGGCACAGAAAGAGCTGTTTCTCTCCACAGCTCCCTGGTTCCCGGAGCAGCCCGCACTGCTCCCGCCCAGCGCCGCGAGGAGCCGAGAGCAAGCCCCGCAGGGTGAGTGCACTCAGCCCTTCCCAGCTCTGCCCTGCTGCACTTCTGCCCCGCTTCTTGGTCCTGTCTGAGCCTGGCTTTCTTGCTGTTTCCATATCAAATCAGCAGAGGACATCTTTTCTCTAGGTATCGCTTAACCTTTTTTTTATCAGGTGGCATAGTCTGTCCTTTTAAGATGTTTACCTGGAAAAAAACCACTTGAGAAATCACAGATCAGTATCTGGAATCAGAGCAAAGACAGAATAACCACTTGCTGGCAGACATGGGTGAAAAGCAGTGTTTCAGCTTGTCTGTGAGGTTTATAACTTTATGCAGCGTTAAGCCAACTCAAAATATAGGAATGTAGTATTTAGGTGAGGAATCTAAACCTGCCTAAATTCATTTTGAAAAGCTAATTACATATTCCTTGAAAGTAAATAGAAGCAAATTAATTTAAAACAAAATCAATCCACTTTTCCTTATACTTTCAGTCTTTATTAAATGATCCTTATTGGAGAAAAAATTGTCTCACCTTATTTTAAGAGGAAAACTTCTTTTTTTTTTTTTTTTTTTTTTTAGTTATAAAATTTGTTTACACTTGAAAAAATTTTGAGCAATTATTTTTCTACATTTCATTCTATGTTAGTGTAATTTTATCTCATTATTGCCTTAGTGTGTAAAAAAACCACACTGTATTCTTTCACTCTGTATTTGGTTTATTTGGTGGAAAAAAGGAGGAACTACATTTTAATTCTAGGATGTATTAAAATCATAAGGAAAGATGGTTTCAAATTGGAAATTCCCCAACCTATTCAAATGATTTTGTGTTTCAAATTCCAGTCCCGTGCCAAGATTTGCAATGTATTTTTAAATGCAGAGAAGTAGGGAATGCAGGAAGGGAATAGTTTTAGGGGTATTAAACTGCCAAACAGAAGGGACCAAGATGCAAGTCTAGTGGGATCCACCCTCCAGGAGTGGGAATGACATAGCAAAAGGCGTAATTACCTGCTGCATGTTCATTTATTTATTCCCTAAAGGACAAGCAGTAACAGATACGCAAAATTTCCAATTCTCTATTCAACCAAATCTTAAACTGTCTGTTATCAGAGATGCATGAAGCTACAAGGTGGCAATAAAGGACTTTTTGTCACATAAAAATAGGTGTTTCCTGGTTAGAACCTCCATACTGTCAGAAAAAAAGATATTTAGATATTTACAATAATTCAATCCCTAAAACCTCATTTTGAAAACTGATTCCAACACACAATTTTAACACTAGATCTGTGAAGATACCAAATGAAAAACCTTTGCCTGAAACTAACCTAGATTTTACCGTTGTCTTTTGGTGACAACGTGTTCCAGGACCTGGAACAGCAATCTGTTCTGTACAATTAGGAAGGAAAGGCAAAGACCCAGAGACAAAAGGGCAGCGCTGCGCTCTGTGCAGGGCGTTTGTGTGATGCCAGGAGGGACGCAGGGCGTTTGTGTGATGCCAGGAGGGACGCAGGGCGTTTGTGTGATGCCAGGAGGGACGCGGGCAGCTAAAGATGGTGTTGTGAAAACCGAAGCCTTGGGGGCAGCCCTGGGAAGGCAGCGGCGCTGTAGCCGCGCCCCTGGGGCGATGCCGGGCAGGACGATGTCTGACGGGCTGCCTCTCGTTCTCCCCGGGCAGGATGAGCAGGCTGGCGGTGCTCGCCGCCCTGGCTCTCTCGGCGTGGCCGTGGCCGGCGGTGCGGGCCGGAGCGTGTCCCGCGCCCTGCAGCTGCGGGGCCGCGGCGGGGCTGCGCGTGGATTGCAGCTCGCGGGGGCTGCGGGCGCTGCCCGACCTGCCCCGCCACACCCGCAGCCTGGACCTCCGCAACAACAGCCTGAGCCGCCTCCCCGCGGGCGCCCTGGACGGGCTGGCCGGCCTGGAGCGGCTGGACGTGGCCGGGAACCCCTGGCACTGCGACTGCCGGCTCCTGTACCTGAAGCTGTGGCTGCAGGACCTGCCCGCGGCCTCCCCGGGCAGCGCCAGGTGCGCCAGCCCCGCCGCCCTCAGGATGAAACCCCTGGCACAGCTGACCGGCAACGAGCTGGGGACGTGCAAGAGGCTCCTCCCGCTCGGCTGTCTGGAGTTCTTCTGGCGAGACCTCATTTTAATCGCCGCAGCGATAATTACGCTCCTTTTAGCAGGGTGGGCTCTGAAATTCTCCAGGAAGCTTGTCTGCCAGCTGAACCTCGGCCCTTACGGTCCCAGGGGCCGCCTGCTGAGGAGACACCCCCCCAAAAACCACAAGGCACGCTGAGCCGGGCACTCCACGGCTGCAACAGAAACATCCAACTCCTCTAGGACCGAAGCAAGGGCTCTGGTTTCGATGGTGACTGCAAAAACAGGTCCCAGGGTCAAAGGCTGGGGCCTGAACGAGGGGCTCCTGCTGAGCTGTGGGCAGGCGAGGGTCATTCTGCTGCCACTGCTCACGTGAAGAGCTAAATTTGGACTGAAATTTGTTCTAAATTTGTTCCTGATTTTTTTTAGATCATCCAACTTAGCGTTTTCCACGGAATTCTCAGCTCTTGTAGCAAGAAGATTTACGTCCCCAAATCCTACACTCTTTAAGAGACGAACACCAATTGCACTATTTTAGCAATTCTTTTCTCATTCACAAGTTCTGTGAGCTTGCAACCTCTGACCCTTTCTGTGTCCCAGTGGGCTTGGTAGGACCATTCTTGTGTGCAAACTCAGCCATCTCTTCACCAGGGTCAGGAGTTTCTTGCCAGCAAAGCCATTATGATCATACAGATCAGCCACTGAATGCACCCCTTACTGAATACATTTAAAGATGGATTGGTAAAGAGAATATAACCAGTAAAAGTAATTTTAAATATTATTGAATTTCCTGGAGAGTGAGCAATAAAAAAGCATGTTATGTGAAATCGAAATAATGGATGCTTATTGCATATTCGTATTCACCCAACTTTCTCTTTCACAATTCTAAACACTTTGATTAAAATTTTAAGAAATTTCCAGAACTCGTCTTGCAGTTTTACTACAGACATTTGATCTCAGGTATGACATTGCAGCAAGGGGCTAACATCACCTTTCCTTGTTAAAATAGGGATAGAAAGATTTATTTACTTCCATGTTTAGATAAGCTGCAGTAATTCAGCATCAGTGTCTACAAATCAGGAAGAATCAGCTGCAGAAGAATCAGAAAAACAACAGTAATATAAATAAAGGATCAGAAAACACATCTTAAAAGGAGATTAATTTCTTTCAATGAAGAGAAATTTGAGGAGTTCCAAGATCACGGCTTGTATGAAGCTACAGGAAGAGAAATTTCTTAACAAATGACCAGGAGCAGAAATTAAAACATCAAACTAGGAAAAGGGCTCAAAATCTAACAGTGAAAATAATTATACAAGGAAATAGTGTGTCAGCCATCCCTCACTTCTCTAGCTTTATTCTACATCAATAACCTCTTCAGGAGAGAATTTCAAATAAACACAAAGGGATGTAGTGCTGTACACACCAAGATAACTTTAGAACATTCTCCTTCACTGAGCTGTCCAATTTTTTAAAAGACAACCACATTTTTGTATGAATGCAGAATATTGCACTCTGCAAACTCCTATGGAGAGTCTCCTCAATGATATTTCTTGTTTCCCCAAAATAAAATAAATCATTAACACTATATGTTTACCACTCCCTTTTGTGCCTATAAACCAGATATGCATAAAATAGTAAACTGTTTACTGGATGGCTTCATGGTACAAATACACAGTAATAAGCAAATTAGCAAACATTTCTGCTTGCAGCAACCACCACATTAAATAAGATGCACAGAACACAGGGGAAAAAAAAATGAGAGAACGTGTTTTCTGTCCTTATAAGAGGAAAGAAGAGGGAATGTGCTCAGTGTTTATCTGGCAAGGCCGCCGTGTCCTGCCACATCCCCCGTCGAAGGGCACAAAGAACAGCACGCCAGGAAAACACAGCAGCTATCTCGGTGGAACACGCAGGCAGCGTCCCCAAAGAGCTCTGGGGAGAGCCCAGGACCTGTTCCTGCATCGTGCCTGCAAGAGGGCAAACTGCTGACTACATCTGCTTCCACATTCTCTGCTGACAGAGGGGGAACTGCTGGGAGAGAGCACAGGTAAAAAGTTAGGAGGTTTGGGTCCACATTTGCCAAGACAAGTAATCAGGCTCGGGGTTACTGGGCAAAAGCAGCTCACTGCAGTGCACAGAGCAGGTTTGTGTAAGCTGCAATTCAGTTCATGGGAAAAATAGTTACAGGTTTCATTTATTACATGGAAAGGCATGTGAATCACCTTCTTTTTCTTGAAATGCTCGATATTTTCTTAACACTGTAGCCAACAGCACTGCTCAAGCCAAACAATTTCTGATTAGCTTTGTGCTTGGTTTCTGCCTGGCATCTGTAGTTAAGTTTTTTCCAGGTCTGTTGTTTGAGTTCAGAGATCAGGGAGGTTTGAGGGGCTGGCACACATCATGCAGTGCTGTGCTGAAGGGCCACCATATTATTGATGGAAGGTAATTAACTGAGCTCTGCTCTGGGGGGACCAGGGACAGCCCCAGGGAATGGCTGGAGCTGTGTCAGGGCAGGCTCAGGGTGGA
>JAWWES010000024.1:18913128-18925694 GCA_035583135.1 Lophotriccus pileatus | reverse complement strand
GGCACAGCCCCAAGGCTGCCAGAGCTCCAGGAGGGTTTGGATGATCCTCTGGGGCACAGGGGGGGACTCTGGGGATGTTCCTGTGCAGGGCTGAGGGTTGGACTGGATGGTCCCTGTGGGTCCCTTCCAGCTCAGCACGTTCTGGCATTCTGTAATTTTCCCACCAACTTTCGTGTGGAGATCTCTTGGTTTCCAGGATCAGGACTGGGAGCAGTGTCTGGGAGCTTTGGGTGCTGTTCCATCCTGTGAGCAGTGAGGCCTTTAACCCTCCCAGGAACTCATTTAGCATCAAACCCTTGTTTTGTGCACCCGATCTGTGATCCTTGTGTGATCCCCACTTCTAAGTGTGGTGTGCCCAGGGTATCCTGGAACGAGTACAGCCACCACACTGTCCTGGGCCCATGACATTCCACAGCTCCACAATGCAGGAATGGCTCCCATGAAGTTTTAGTGTGTAGCCATTGAAATATTTCACCCTGAAGCCATGAAAGACTCACAGAAAACAGTTTTCTTATTTCAAACAGTTCCTGTGTTCCACCCAAGCAGGTGGATACACTGTTTTTCTGTGCAAGTGAAATATTTTCAGGAATATTCCTGGCATATCACTACGAGGGTTTAAGTAAGTAAGTAAATAACAGTACTTCAATATATGTATTTAATATATATTTTAAATATGTAGTCTATATTTTATCTATTTAAAAATTTATAGTGTATTATGACATCATTACTATTTTATTTATATACTTAGAAATATTTGTTTAAATTTAGGTATGTGTTTTCTATATTAATATGTTTAATTATATTTTCATTTCTATGTTTATATTTATTTTTACTTATGCATGTAATAGGTATATATAAAATATTTAAGTACTTCAATATATGTGAAGGTTAAAGATTTCTGTAGGTAGACAAGTCAATTGACCTGCTGTCCCCAACTTTTGAAGTCAGTCCACCCTTAACTCCAGCACTGGCTTCCTGCTGGGGTTATTTTATACAAAGTTCTCCCTCCTCAGTGGATTGTTTTCCTTCAGCCTCAGAGCTTCAGGGGTTGGCAGGAAAACCAGCCCTAGAAAAGGAGGTGGTGGACTGGACTATTTCCACTTTGCCCTTTTTTTAGTGGCTGGTTTTGAGAGCCTTGTCAGAGGCTTCACATGCTATGCCAGAGCTGAACTCCTGACTATAGAAATTCTCAGCAAAGCCCTCACAGCTCCAAAAATCCCTTCTCCTGTCAGGCCTGGGAATTCTGAGTCAAAGGTTTCGGAAAATGCCTTTCTGAAAGAACTAGTTCTGTATCCTGGGCGAGCGTGAGATGAAGCTTAATTTGCTTTGTTGTTTTCCTCTGGAAGACAAGGGAAATGGAGAACGTGTGGAGAGTGTGGGGCTTTTCATTTGCAAAAGCCCTAATTAGCATTTTCCCTGCGTGCAGGGCGGGATAATCAGGGTTGGATGCTGTCAGGAAATCCATGGGTACATGGCTTCTGGGCACTGAGAACCCAGTGTTTAGAAAGAAATAATTAAGGTGATAAATAGTGGGGTTTTTTTTCTGGAAAGGATATGATGGTGAGAAAGAAATTGCTTTGTAATGTGAGCAGACAAAGGATAAGTTTTCTGAAAAGTCTCGTTTCAGGATCAAGTGTCTCTTGAGCTTCGTTGTCTCAGGATGACTTTCCCCTTCTTCCTTGATCCTGGGAATAGCTGTTCTTGCTTATAACCTTTTTTTCTTTCTTTTTTTTCCTGCCTTTTTTAAAGGAATATCAAGACATTCAGACATAAGAATGTTCTGATAGGGAAAACTCTTTTTGTTTTCTTTTTGTTTTGGTGTAGTTTGTTCTTGGAAACAAAGGGAAAAGGATTGCATCTTGGCACCACCACAAATGGCCAAACACAGGGCAGAGGCAGTGCCAAGAGGTTTGGGCTCACCAGGAGTCACTGGCTCTCAGGGGCCTTTCCTCAGTTCCTCTTTAGATAAAAGACCCCGGGGAACAGGAGATGAAAAGCTGGGATGGGAGATTTGAATAAGAAAATCTAAATATCCTTACCGTGATGGCATCATTTGAAGATGGCCAGGCTGATGCAGCCCAAGGGAATATGAGTTCAGGAAGGAAGCTGGGCTGGAACTTGGGTGGTATTTTATGTTGTTGGGGGATGATCTTGCTTCTCACCAGTCGTGTTTGCTCAGGAATCCCCAGCTCTGGTGCTGCTCTGAAAGGAATCCCAGGAGTAAGGGCAGGCAGCACAGGGAATTGGGTATTTGAAAGAGGAGCTTCACATGAAATTAGTTTTAAAAAGGCCAAATCAAAGGCAGTTTTTTTATGCAAGTTGCTTTTCTCATGATCTGTTCCTGGACAATGTGTTTTTAGGGAAATACCACACAAAGTGTGACGGGAACATTGCTGGATGTCGTCTGGGCACAACTTACTGACTCCCTTCCTTCACAGAAGAAACTGCCAATTCTTACTCCAATGTATTCATAATTTCATCTCAGTTAAACTTACACAGACCCATTTTCTAAGAAGATGCAAGACACTTTAGTAACTGAACAGTGACAATGAGTAAAGCCAGAAACCCTAAATATAGCTTATATAGATCCCTAAATATAGCTTATTATCCAGGCACTTGGGGGATAGATATGTGCACGTGGAAAAGAGCCTCAGGTTAAGGTTTAGGGGTGTGGTTTTCTTCTCATATTTTTAAAACTCTTGTGGGTTTTTTTGGGAGGGGGTATGGGGGGGTTTTGGTTTTGTTTGTTTGTTTGTTTTGGTTTTTGTTTATTGTTTGATGATTTTATTTTAAACACCCGTCCAAGTGCCAGAATCGTTGGGTTTTGATTATTTCTTCAGATTCTGCTTTTGGTTTGGTTGTTGTAACTGTTGAACTCAAGTTCCTCCCTACTTGTTTGACACTGCTGCAAGCTATAGCCTAAATATTTACTATTAGTGATTTTCAGAAACTAAACGGAATAACAAATAGCCAGATTGTAGTTTCTGGAAAAGCAAACTTACCAGCAAACTGGACACAAGCATTGCTCAGTCTCCACCGGGGCATTTCTTATTTAACACCAGGAAAAAAACTTTCTAAAAAAAATGATAAATTGCTACTGAAGTTCTCTTGTGCCAGTGATGTTTCCTGCAACGTATCAGTTCTGTGCTGTTCACTGTGGGACTGGAGAAGTGGAGGGATGGGCACCAACCTCTTCTGTCTGACCAGGGACAGCCCCAGGGAATGGCTGGAGCTGTGTCAGGGCAGGCTCAGGGTGGATCTCAGCACAAGGTTCTTCCCCCAGAGGGTGGTTGGCACTGCCCAGGCTCCCCAGGGCAGTGGGCACAGCCCCAAGGCTGCCAGAGCTCCAGGAGGGGTTGGATGATCCTCTGGGGCACAGGGGGGGACTCTGGGGATGGTCCTGTGCAGGGCTGGACTCAGTGATCCCTGTGGGTCCCTTCCAGCTCAGCACACCCTGTGACTCTTGAGTATGAGCAGTGTACCACAGTCAGCTTGGCGCTCTAGAAAACACAGAGCAGCTCATCCCCTGAAAATCCCCTGCCTGAGCTCCGAGCTGGCTGAAAGGCACGAGTGCTCTGTCCCTCTGGCACTGTGCAGTCACACTGGCTTGGCACCCGTGATGCCATTCCTGAGCGCAGCCGACTCCTGAACTCAGCTACAAACACTTTTCTTTGCGAGAATGAGACCAGTACTGAAGAATTAAAGCACTTCTGCTTACTTATGAGACTGCAGGCACCAAGGAAACAAACTCTGAAAGAGAAAACAGCTTTTCCTTTCACCTTAGAGTAACTCCAGTGCTTTGAGAACCAGCCCAGGCCTCCCCAGGAGCTCTGGGTAGCTCCATGATATGGGTACATGGCACTTTACAGTTCTGAGGGTCTTCTCTAAGATGTAAGTCTCTGTTAGAAGTAGTTTTGAATTTGCACTAACAACTGGCCTCACAGTGGTATCTAACCTAAGAGGATTTGACTGTAAACCTTTGCCTATCCTAAGGCTTGTTCAGCAACCTGTGGAAAATTAGTTCGCATTAAATTCATCCTACAGTCTAAGTACAGGAATGAAAGACATCACAAAGTTAATGAGCTTTTTCTGCATTTACCATTTGCCATCTCAGTTACACAGATCCTGCTTGCACTGACCACACATGGAACTGCATTAATGCTACTGCAATAACTCCAATAAAAAGAGAATAACTCAGCCAATAGGAAGCTTCAAACAGCAAAAGACCAAGAGTACTCCCAGCCTAAGAGGACTAGAAACAAAGAGGAACTCTCTCAGCTGAACAGGAAATTTCTTTTATTATTGAAATAGCAAACATATATGGTAAGATCTCAATACTAACTGAATATACAAAATGCATGCAGAATGCAGTGAAACGAGCTCGTTAGTTGGTCTAAGCTGCTCCCACTCGTGTACTCTCAACTAATTAGCCAATATACATTCATTCTCATACTGGTGTTATGTGTAAATGCACTGGTTTAGGAATTATTAACACAGAATTGTAGGGTTCACAGAACTGGGACTCTTCAGGCCGACACACTTGTATGTCATGATTTGCACCTGAATTACATGATCTTATTGTTGCCTGCCAACAGGTGAAATGACTGCACTGAAAAATTAATAATTCCTACCCAGTGACTCCTCTGACTCCAAGGTGATTGCAGTGCTTAGTAATGCTAAATTTGCCTTAGTAATGCTGTTTATGCTTTTTCCCTTCAGAGCACTGCACAAACCACTTTTCCAAAGTGCTCCGAGCCATTTGCTAGAAATATTTTGCTATTACATTGGCTCCAATGAAATTTAGATTCCACTCAATAACAGGGGGTGGGTGCCAACCAACTGCTTCAGTTCCACGAGGGCCACATGGCTGCTGTTTGTGCGGAGCTCCTGCCCAGGGGCGCTTCGCTCCTGACCTGGCCTCTCCTGCAGCATTCCCAGTGGATCCAAGGGTTGCCCAGGCAGCAGCACTGATGTCACTGCAGCAGGCACAGCTCCTGACAGCCATGGCAAGGGCACTGGAGGCAAATAAACCCGAGCCACCTCCCAGGAGCTTGGCCAGATCTCACTGGGGTTTGCTCGGCACCTCCTTGTCTGACCGTCGGGCCTCGGACAACCTACAGCTAGGAGTTAATGTTTTCAGGAGGACATTGTCTGGGAAAAGTGGACTGAGGGCTCTTCCCTTGGAAGAATATTAAGGAATAGGAAATTCAGAGCATCCATCTTAGTCCAGGGGGGGAAATTCACACGAAGGCCTTTCTTAAATGGCCTTGATCTCTGGGGAAGGAGGTGTCAGCAGGGGTGGAGCACAGCCTCCCTTTTCTTCCTTGAATCATTTTTCTTGTCTCCTCTTTAGGAGTCAGGAGGGGTTTGCCTCGAAATTAATAATTTATGTTTTGACTAGGATTCACACCTTGCCTCCACAGAGGATTCATACCTTCTCCACAGAGAAGGACTATGGAACCTGACACATCCAAGTACAACCCACCTTTGCAACCCTCTCCTATCAAGAGTGCAAAGCAGCAGAAGGAGGTGGCAATGGCCACACCATCCAAGGCTGCCCTCGGGACAGCAGAGCACTTAGAAGAGGGTGTGTTTGACTTCCCTGAGTCTGCAAGGCAACTGCAAAACCCAGTCCTTTAATTTTCAGGTGCACTCACCAGAACCTGAATTATCGAAAGGCTAAAACTAACCCAGCAGCAATTCCAGCCTTGAGGAAAAGGGGCAGCCTCAGTCCCTGAGAGGACACAAACCGTGCCCAGGCAGAGCCCCTGGAGGGTTCCCTTTCCCTGCAGCTCTGAAAGCGGCCCGACATTGGCACCTAGTGGCTGCTGCAAAGCCTCGGGGAGCAGAGCTGCTCACCTTCCTCGGGAACGCCGGGGGATGGAGCGATGCTCCAAAGGGCTCCTGCCAGAGCCCCACACACAGCTTTTAAGGAACTAAAACAAAATAATGACATCAAATCCCTTTGTGGGTCTTTGTTCCTACCATTCCTTTTCTGTTCCTGAAAGTCTGAGAAGGTCTTCGTGAGGTAGTTTTAAAAAAGAATAAGAAAATCTCGACAAAATCAGTACTAAAAGAAAACAAAATTAAAAGCTCTCTGGCAATCTGTTAGCCATCTTCAAGGAAGTAAGAGAGATTTAGAAATGATGATATATTATTCTATTTTGCATTTAAGTTCATTGGGTATGGTATGGTAAATAAGATAAAGACTTACTGACCTGAGTGGGAACGAGTTTCAGTTCAGAAATTAAATCCAGCATTACTACCTGATGTTGGTCTTTTTTGGAGGAACACATCAGTAACTCCAAGTGCTCAGCAGATTCTCAATATATCCCAAAACTGCAGAGATCTTTTCCATTACAGCCTCGTGTAATGAGACCTGAACTGCATTTGTGCCTCTGTTCCAAATAACTTCCAGCCATCGATGGTGTACAAGTGACACAAAATTGCTCTTCTTCTTATACTAAATGTGCAGTGGATCAAAAATTATGCTGAATATGCTGTCTGTGAAATGAAAGCAAAAATACTTTTCTACACACAGGAAAAAAAAAATTAAATGGCATTTTCTTACCAGATTTTCTCCTTTTACATATTTTCTTGCTCCTTATTTGTCTAAATCTTCCAGAGGCAGCACAGCTAAGGCAAAGAAACCATAGAGAAAGTATTAGAATTTAATAGAAAGATAATTTTGGTTGCATTTTTCCAACATGTTATATCAAAACTCTAATCTACATTTGGGAAAACTGGAATATGTAATTCAACTGAAGCTTTTCTGGCTGTGCCTCAGTTCTATATTTTACATATAACAAAAAATTGTGGGATATATTCTAAAGCTACTTAAGTCACAGGGCTAAAGCAACTCTCCTTGGGAAATAAGAAAGCTGTGGTGTGTAAGACAACTTGGAAAACCTCTTCACAAACTCTTTAGAGCTGAAATAATCCTTGTGGTACAAAAGGAAGAAAATGGGACGTTTCACTTTTTTAACCTCACAGGAGGACATTTCAGACTTCACAAAGCAGCAATTACACCATCAACACTGACACAAAACATGTTGGAAAGAGACAGAGTTATTCCCAGCCCCTATTTAATCTATTTACACAGTTCAGAAGGTATTATATATATGTTTCAAATGGAGACACTGACATACATATGTACAACTATATATATACACACAGACATAAATACATATCTTTATCTCACTCACACACACACACACACATATATATATATTCAAAAACCATATTTGGATATCTGGTATGGGCTTACCAATATAAAGATATCTAGGCTGATACTGATGAGTGCTTTACAGTTTTATTTCAGTTTATCACAACAACACTAAAATATCATTTTGTCAGTTTATCAATTCATCATCACTGAGCTGAAAAGAGAAACAATGAGACTGAGCTAACAAATAATAAAAAAAAAAACCCTATCCATACAAAGGACAATTTACACTGCATAAAACTGATTCCTAAGTTAAATCCACCAGCTCTGAAAACTTGGGCACTCTGAAAACCTTTTCCTAATTGATGTACAGCAGCATCATCATTTTTAAAGGCCCCAGTGTATTAGAATGACCTCAGATCCCTCAGAAATTTGTACCAGGGCAAAGCTACCATCAGAAAATCCAACTACTGTGGCAAGTACCAGGGGATCTCAAACAGACACATGGGGACTGCGCAAGCCCAGATTTTAGGATGTCTGATAAATCTGCAGGTACTACACTAGTCACTCGAAGAATAAAAAGGCAGCAAACTCTGAAGATTTCCAAGGGCTGCCTTCCTGAGCCTTTAGCACTTTAAACTGCATTTCAGGTAGATGCAGCCAGAGGCCAAGTGGTAAATCCTCAGTCCACGTGCACACTGCTGCCCTCCGGCCCTCTGGAAATTCCAGAGAGGAATTCTGACAGACATGGAAGCTGCAGCTGCCCAGTTCCATTGCTGGACCCCGAGGGCAGTGACTATGTACACCCTTCCACTCTCATCTTTCCTTTCCCTTACTCTCCCTTACCCTGATCCTGTCTTTCCTTCCTCTCCCTTATGCATTTCCCCCAAAGCTTATCTTTGTCCCATACTGCTGCAGATGAGAGATATGGATGATAACCCCCAAAATGGCAACATACCTGTTTATCTTCGGAACAGAATTGTTCTAAAATAAACCCTACATTTATGTGTTTTCAAATGCTGATTATTCAGTGTTGTTTCACTCTCATCCACCCCAAGGGATTTATTCATAAGAACCTGGGTTACCCCCCCTTTCTGGGGTGGGTGGTAACAGCCTGGTCTCTGTCTCCTCTTACACCCTGGGAGATGAAACAGGGCAATGACTGGCTTTCATTCCCTGTAGAATGGATGAGGAGAAGGGATGGGGGACTGAGATTGAGAACAGCCTTCAGGAACCAAGCAGAGCAGAATCTGCATTGATCCATTCAGAAGATGATTAAGCCATGTGTATGAGTATAGCATTTTGAGTGACAAAGAAGGCAGTATCCACAGCTGAGTCATCTGAAAGGACTGGAAAGAGCTTATGGCTTCTGATATTCAAAACTCATAACTTGGAAAACTTCACGAATACCATTACAATTTTTTTGTTACTAGCTTGTTCTGAGACTTGGCTGATAACAAATCTGACACCCACACTGGGTAAGAAACGCATCACACATGACAGAGTCATAGACTTTGCCCTACAACTGAATAATAGCAGCTATTTCATTGTTGGGAATCACCACGGAGGAGACACATTTTTTCTCACAGCAAGTGTAGGCTCTGCAGCCTTACAAGGAGAAGTACTCAGTACAAATCCTTGGCTGGAGAAGTTTCAACCCCCAAATTCATCCCTGTTTATTTGACAGCAACTTCCCTATAGCTGAACAGTTTCCTTGCCACTTGTGCTAGTACAGTAACAGAACACCAGGCAGAACCAAAACTTCTTAGAATAGGCCTAAGTGGCATCATTTCTCAAGATTCCAAGAGTCTTCCAAGTGCTGTGGCCACTGCAGCTTGGAGGGACAAAGGGTGGGTGTGGAAAAGAGGGTGTGTTTTTCTCCAGGAAAACCCCATTGTAACAATGAGGGGCTTCCCAATGAATCATGATTGTCACCATTACTTTAAAGAGCATCTCTGTCCATGTGCTGCTCCCCAATTCCTGCTCATATGGAGTACAAACATACAGACATGGAAAAGACAGGTGCCATGGACAGCAGGAATATCTGCTGACCAGTGACAGGCTTCAAAACACCCCTTTCTATTGCCCCTCTGCGAATGAGTTCCATACCCCATCCACAGAGAGGGCAAAATGTCTCTCCTGTAAACATTGAACACTCAGGTAACTGTCCTCAAAAGGGCCCTAGAACACTAACAAATTAAAAATAAAACTCTCAACATTTTAACTGGCAAACATCAGGCACTGCAGAACTTTAAAGAAAAAGTTCTGGACACAAATATCCTTAAATCAGCACGACATTCATTTTGGACTGAATTACTGACCAGTGTACTGTTACAAAGTCCTTCTGGTTGCAGCTCAGAGCAATCCAGTCGTGTAAAAGAACACACCCCATAATACTGCAGGCCACAGTTTGATCTCATAAACTCAACAGTCACAGAGCATGTACAATTTCATATGCACAGCCAGGAATTTATGGTGTCCTGTGCCGGGCCAGGAGTCATTCTCGATGATCCTGATGGGTCCCTCCCAACTCAGCATATTCTGTGATTCTAAATATCTGGGGCTATGTCAGGTAATGCTGAGTATGGGAAGACGATTTAGTACTTAAGGAAAAGAAAAACAACAGCCATACAACAAACAAGTAGATATTTTGCATAAATTATATTTATTGTGAAAAGCAATCATGTAGCTACTCAACTGATATCTCTCTTTTAAAGGAAATTACAATATGTTAGTACTTGTGGTGTGTGAAAGAGCTCGATCCCTTCCAGCTGACTCAGCTGTAAAATCAGCAGCCCATAAAGCCATCCAGAGCTACAGATGCTCAAACATTCTGTCAACCAAAATCCAACCAGAGACGGCCGTGCCACAGAAGGAGCATGAACACGTCAAATGACACGCCTGCGTTACAAATACAAGGAGAAAATGTGGAAATTCGCTGGCAAATTTCTCTTGGAACACAGTATAAACAATGTACCAACCAAGCTGTAACTCAAGGCATCTTGGTTTTCATGAGCAATTTTGGCAATTGTTCTGTATCCCCACGGGAAGTTACTTGGAATGAACACTCGCCACTGCAGAGAACTGCAGCCATCTATAAACTCACTGAGCCATCCCACAGTTCCAGAACTCACTTGGAACCCCTGCCCTCTGCTCCTTCAGACAGTGGGGAACAGATTTTAGGACTCCTCCTCGTGTTTTTTCCATTTCATATGATATGATAAACACTGTCTGTGTTTATTTAGAAGGTCGGAACTTAATGAATTTCCTCTGTCACTCCAAGGGTCCAGCAGCTGCTTTGAAACACAGTCCAGTCTCTCACCTGAATTCCATTATCCACTGTGGAAATTCCCAACAACCCTGCACATCAACCCACTTGTTAGGGTTGAAATTTAACTCCCCCTCTCAAAGAGAATTAGTTGCCTGAAAAGGGAACTGTGAGCAGGGCCAGTGCAGGGGGTCCCTGCCATGTTCTGGTACTGCTTTCTAGGAACTACTAGAGAGGGTTTTCTACTCCTCTCTGCTCTGCTCTGATGAATCACCCTCACATACAGATACAAACAGGAACTGACCCAAACCTACCTTGTTTTTCCTGGTCTTTGCATAAAAGAGGTGTTAGCTGCAAGTTTGGGGATTAATCAAAGAAAATCAAGTATTTTAGCATGTAAACCACTATTTACAGTTTTCACAACGTGAGAGAACTAATCAAAGGTCCCTCACAGAAGCCTAACAACATAATGTGACAATTTGTGGGGTTTGTTTGAAAATTTCTCTGTTTTAGAAGCAGTTAAAGGCTGATGATGACAAGCAGCAACAATTACAGTTAATAAAAATAGGTTTGCAATGATCCATAGCAAGGATAATGGAATGCCTGATTTATAATTATCTTCATGGAAGCAGCACCTTTATTTTTTCACGAAAATGAGGTAACACAAGGAATGATAAATATTAAAGACTGAGCTCTAACAATGTTTCTTCCTAAATAATCTAAATTTCCTGAAGTGCTTTGCCAGTGATGTCTTATTTCCTCTTCAGCACCTTTTCTGTCCTGGCTGATCAATATGCTAGGATTCAGTGGCCTGCTTAATTCAGAGTTGCAGCTGCCAGGAACAGAAAGCCTTTGGTCCTGTTTGACAGAGCACTCAAACCTCTGCTCTTGCTAGAAAGGTTACCGTGGATCATCGAAAATAATTATGCAGACCTGAAAAGGAATAATCATGAGGCCACCCAAAAATACAGAGCAGTTGAAGCCAGGCTGGCCTGGTTGGCTGTGCTGGCTCACTGATACCAGGTTGCTCTACTCCTGCACAGCTACCTGTGGAACAATTTAACTCCCTGTCACAGAACAGTTTAATTTCATAAATTTGTGATTCGAAACTATGAGGATAGAATTTAGCTGGTCTTTGGCACAAAGAACAGAGTAACAAAACGTGCTTCGTCAATGTATTTCATTAGTCATGCTGACTTCCATCAGCATCTTGACTCACCACATTATCTAGAGTGTTCAAGAGCACTTTGTTCAGTAGATAACCCAGTTAGCAGGTAAAATACAAATAATTTCAGACCGCTGAGATACACTTATGTCAATACACATAGGCAGTCACACATACAGAGGTGCCCGTGTAAGACCCTCGCAGGATGTTAACAGCTCTAAAGCTGTCTCCCAGCAGCACAGCACCTCGCAAGGATGAAAAACCGCAGCCCTGAGCCTTGGCCTGTGCCTGCGGAAACAAACCACAGCCCAGCTCAGAGCTGGACACAAAAAGCCAGCGAGGCCAGTCAGCTGCACTTCCTGATGGCAACGGCACCTCTGTGTGTGTGTGTGTGTGTGAGTCACTGCCAAACGCGTGCACAGCACACCCAGCCCAGGGACGCGCGGTGACCCGCCCCCGCAGCGGGGATGCGGGCAGGGCCGCCCGGCGGTGATCCCCCGGCACCGCGGCCCGCCGGCACACCGGCACACCGGCACACCGGCACACCGGCACACCGGCACACCGGCACACCGGCCCGCCGGCACACCGGCCCACCGGCACACCGGCACGGGTGTCTGCCGGGCACGGCCGAGCCCTGCTTGGTGCCGGGGCGGGCGGGGCCAGGGCCGGGTGCGGGGGGTGCCGGGGCGGGGCGGGGGCGGTGCCGGGGGGCCGAGGCGGGGCAGGGGCGGACCGGCTCGGCCCGGGCGGCGGGCGCTGCGCAGAGCAGAGCCGCGCCGAGCCGAGCGGGGCCGGGCCGAGCTGCCGGGGCCGGGCCGAGCCGGCTCCCTCGGCCGCGGGCGGAGGCCGGAGCGCGCCCGCCATGCCCGGGCTGGCCGCGCCGGGCGCCGGCCCCGACCCCGAGGAAGGCTCCGACTTCCTGTTCAAGCGGGTGCGGATCGGGGACGCCAGCGTGGGCAAGACCTGCC
>JAWWES010000024.1:18887207-18913086 GCA_035583135.1 Lophotriccus pileatus | reverse complement strand
CGCCGGGCGCCGGCCCCGACCCCCAGGAACGCTACGACTTCCTGTTAAAGCTGGTGCTGATCGGGGACGCCAGCGGGGGCAAGACCAGCCTGGTGCAGCGCTTAAAGACCGGGGCCTTCGCCGAGCGCCAGGGCAGCACCATCGGCGTGGACTTCACCATGAAGAGCCTGGAGATCCAGGGCAAGCGGGTGAAGGTGAGCGCGGCCCCGGGCCCGGCGGCGGGGCCCAGCCAGCCCCGAGCGGCGCCGGGCCGGGGGGAAGCCCCGGCGGGACACGGCGCAGCTCGGCACCCCCGCGGGCTGCTCGGCAGCCACAGGGCGCGGGGCGGGACCGGCGCGTTTCCAGCGAGGGATGCGGGAACGGGCAGATTGAGAGAAGCGGGGGGAGCCGCTGTTAAATTAGGCGCGTTTAAAGTTATCTTTAACACCCTGTTTACAGTGTCACAGGAAGTACAATTTTTACAGTTCGTCGCAAACCAGAACGAGTAAACCCTAAATCTGACCTCTGCTTTTCTTATGGTTGTTAGGGTTAGAAAGAGGGTAGGACCTGTACCCGGTGGATCGATCCTCGGATTGTTAGTGGCACAGATTCCCGATAACAGACTGGGCCTCTGAGCACGGAAGTGTGAGCAAACTGTGGGGAGAAGAGGATTAAAGCACCTGTGGTTTGTAGGGGGCTGCTGGGATAAATCCCTTCACCAGCCCCTCCAGAATGGAGTCATACAACTGTACTTCTCACCCACTAAAAAGCACTTCGTGCACTCAGTGCCTGGAAAAGATGATGGAATTGTAAAGCTTCTGGTGGCACAGAAATACGGTAATTGCACTTGAATTTTGGCCTGTGTTTACCAAAGTGAGTGTCAAAGTCCTCTATTATCTTTTTACTATAAATTAACTTTGGCGAGCAGAATATTAAGCAGAGAAAGTAGTGGAAAATGGAAGAAATGAAGGCTCACATTTTTTAGGAAAACGGGGGAATTAGAAGTTCCACACCCAGCAAAGGTGTTTGTTTTTCTGGTAGTATGACACCTTTTCCTGTCGTGTCTGGCTGGGGCTAAGGAGCTGAAAAGGAAACTCAGCTTTTCTGTTTGTGCTGTCTGTACCTCTCCTGCACTTTCTAGTAGGAGTGGGGGTTCTCCTTTAAGGTTGAAACCTGGCTCCATTTGAACGCCAGGCACATAAAAAGTGACAGTTGTGCCTGTTCCTCCTGCCAGGGGTCTCAGCCAGGGACTTCAGGAGCAGGGCAGGACTAGCCCAGGAAATAAGCTAAAGTTCCTAGGTGTGCTTTTAAAATCGTCAGTACTTACACCTGAATATTCCTGTATTAGGAGTCAGTCTGTAGAAAAATCTGTGGGTTATCTCCAAGTATTTTACAAAAACCAAGTAAGAAAATGCAAGGTCTTGAGGCTTTCTTTTTTGGGGGGGATTGTTCAGTACTTCCACTTAGAAAAAAAATATAGGGATGCACAGATTGAAGAGTATTTTGAGCAGTACTTTAGACAAATTAATCCAACATTGTTGCTGATTTACCTTACAGACATTTTTTGTCAGCTGCTGAGTGAGGCATACAATTAGAAAATGAAAACATTTGCTTAGAGGGTTTTTTGGGTTTGGTCTGTTAGGGTGTGGGGGGTGTGTGAGGTTGAAGTTGGGCTTTTCCAGCTGGATTGAGGTTTCAGAGCAGTCCATCTGATCGGGTGGGTTTGCTCAGCATGCTGTTGGACACAGAAGAGAAGGAGGCCTTTTGTGACCCTTTGGTGAGCTCCCTGGCAGAGCAGGCAGGTGGGGTGCTGCAGGCTGTGCAGGTCTGGCCGTGGTGCAGGTCGGGGTGATGGCAGGAGGAGCTCTTCAGCTCCCTGCACGGGTCTTTCAGGCCGTTAATAAACAATCCCACACGTGTGCGGGGTGAGAGGTGCGCTGTGGTTCCCCTCCTTCTGCCTCAGGCACCTGAGACACGCTGGTTTGAAAGGCTTTGACGTAAGCTGATGATTGGGATGCCTCAAATCAAGAGATCTTCAGGACGTGTTTAAATAAGTTTGACCTTAGAGAAAGGTCCTTACAAAAGCGTGCAGGGGATTCTCTGCTGCTCCAATATCATGAGGAGTTTATGCTGCTCAAGACAGTACCTTCACAAGGAATGCAGAACTTGTTTTCAGTTTAGCTGCAGGAGTAAGAAAATCCCTGTTTTTATAAGCTCACCTGTAGTAGTCCCTTCGGAGCAAGAGTGTCTACAAAAAGAGTCCCAAGGAGGTTTTGAACACTACTTGCTCCACATCCCCAGTGGCCCAAGGTTCATTTTTAGTCAGGCTAAGGACAGTATCACAACCCAACAACACTTAAATTTTGAGATTGAAACAAACATTTTCAGGTTAATTGTGTCAGTGCTCCCTTCTGCTTCAAATGTTCCCATTACAGTTACATAATGATTCTGAAACGTTTGGAGCCCAAGGATTTTAAGTCTCACTTCCTTTTTGATGCATTTTGTTGGCTAAGGGAAAAACGATGCATGTTGGGATACAGAGGGTTATGGTTCTGCAAATAACTTCTTTTATTATTTATGAAACTTGAGGTTTCCTTGCACCTTAAAGCTGCATTCCTTCGGGTGTCTGCCGTGGAGTTTCATGCACTGCTGCCTCTCCAGCTGCTGGGCCTGGCTGCTGTGAGCTGGGGCTCCTGGAGGTGTGGGAGCTGAGAGGCCCCGTGGCACAGAGCCAGCCGGGGATTTGGCACGGGTAGCACATGAGTGGAACTTCACAGCCAAAGCTACCTGTGCTCAGCACCTGGATTTCTGTCACAGAGGCAAAATCTGACCAGCATGTATCCAGAATTTCCCCATCAGCTTTATGAAATTTCTGCAGGCTGTATTCTTTTAAATGAAATATGCTCTACTGTGTGCTAACTGCTTGACATTGTGGCATAGTGCTCTCTCTAAAATCCATCCTTCTTAGCTGGCTAAATCCTAGAGTACAGACTGGAGTGCCCAAAAGTTGGTCTTGTTAATCACTTAAAAGTGTTTAAAAGTTGTGTTAATCACTTAATGCACAGTGATTAAAGTCCTATTGATAAAATAATTACTTGAGTGATAGAATCTGGTGAATGGAACAAATATGTTTTGTAACTGTTATGTCACTGTAAGAAAAGATATTTATAAAATGCTGGAATCAAGATTTTACATAATGATAGGCAAGGACATTCCTAAGTCTAAGTCGATAAATCATGGTTAGTAATAACAAAATTCCTTTTCTTTTAATGAATTACCTCCTGTGAACTGATAAGTTAATTCTCTTCAGTGTCTACTTTACGCAGTAGTATTTCACATAAACTGAATATTTTTGTCCTCCATGCTGTAGTTTTTCTCCCTCAGTATGTGTTTCAGAAAGTGGCAGGAGAGAAGAACAACTGAAAACACATTCCTTTTATAGCAAGTACTTCTTCATGTGTCATTGCACTTTTTAATTTCCAAGCTTTTCCAGCCCATATGTTATCAAGATTATTGGCTTTTATTCAGGCCTCATGGCTGTAAACTATATTCCTTTCAGAATGGGCCAAAACGTAATGTGTCATTATCTGGCCAAATTGCAAGTAATATAAAGTTATGACTTGTTAACTGTCTTGTCCCCTGACTGTTGATTTAATAATGTTGCTAAACAAATACAGGCAGAGCAATTGGTTATTACATGGAAGCAATATTATTTGATATCCAGAGGAAGTGTAGCTCTCTGTCAGCTGCTTGGGCACATACAAGTCTGGAGCAAATGGAAACACTGCATGCCCAACAAGCAAGGATTCCTCACTCTCTGAAAATTGTGTAGGGAGACAGTTGAATGGAGCAGTTCATCCTGACTGTGTATGAATATCACTTTACATTGAAATACACTGCCACAGAGGTGTTGCTTTTGGCAAAAACTGAACAGATGAAGTTGCAAGGTTTCCAGTAAGTGTTTAGGAGCAAATGTTGTGATTTGCCAGCCTACAGAAATACATATTATCGTTTGCCATTTGAGATGACAGGATTCAGACACGGTCAGGCAGTTAAGATTCTTTTAGCACAGTCTTTGTGCCCAGTATTTCACTGCTGGGAAATCTTATGGAATTTGCTATATTGTGACTAAAGTGGCATTTCTGTTTTTGTAAAAAAAAGGTATCAATTGTAGGATGTACTTACTTATTACTTATGCTGCTTCAGAAGCAAAAGTAAAACTGAACTCCTGTAATGCTTTGGAAGAATCAGGAAGAGTACTTAATAAATTATGTATTATTATAAGGGAGGAAAAATGATTTAATGTGCCCTGAGGCCATCTGTTAAGCATTAACCTTTGATAAACAATATGTTCTTCAGTGGAAGAAGAACCCACGTGGCCCATTGGATAGCTCTCGTTTTCGATGCTCTTTGGTCAGCCTGTCACTCACCATTTTCACCACTCTGTTCCTGGAGTTCAAAACCTGCTTTCTGCAGGCCTAACCAGGCATCCCAGAATGATCTTCCAGAGAGACCCACCATAAACTTTACCACCTGTTTTCCTCAGTACATGCAGCTGAAACATCCTTGTTTCAGTTTTTGTCTCCTGTGCCCCCATGAAGGGCCTGGCCCTGTGTCCGTGGTGCCCTGCCCGTGGTCTGGGCAGCAGCTCCCAGGTGTGTCCATCCCTCCTGTGCCAGGAATGCTGGCTCCTGTCTGCAAGGATCCCCAGGGCCTCTCCAGCACAGCTGCTCCCAGCCACTCACACATACTGCAGGAGGGGGGAATGGCACACACTCCCTGAGGACTCCTCCCCAACAGGAAAAGATGAGAAAGCAAATAGAAAAAGATGGTCAAGACTTTGTCTAATGTACTTATGGGGATTGTATGGAGTCCTGAAAAGTCTCACAGGAGATAATAGTTCAGCACTGTGCTGTTCAGTACCAGCCAGTGCTCAGAGCAGATCAAAATAACCAGCTTTTGGAAGTAAATGTATATGGAATAGTGAAATAATGAGCACAAGAAAGGTGGCTCCTTGTCTTTGTTTACTTGGAGTATTGTGCCCTATTCCTTCTGAACAATGGGTATTCGTTCCCTGGTTTTTATCCTGTCCTCATTTGTTACTGCTGGTGGTCCCCTTGAAGGCCTGGCACCAATCTTTTGTTTCATAGGTGTTTTTTCTTAGTATCCACAGATGAATTCAACACAGTTCTCCAGCAATCCCAACTTCTGTCTTTCTCACACCAGAATTGTTGTGAAAGTAATGACGAAACCAGGAGTTGCTTCGAAGGGTTACTGAGTGACAGATGTGGCTTCCATCATGTTATTTACAAAGCTGAAGCACTTAGATTGAGGAAATAAATAATCAGGCAGGTTTTCAAGCTTCCAAGTTGTGGGAAGCCCTTGCTGACAGTAGTGCCTTGGCTTGGCTTAAAGCAGTCATTCAAGTGTGCCTGTATGTGCTTGGTTTGCCCCGAAACAGGGAGCACTCAGCTGGCTCCTTCTGCCCACAGGGGTGGTGAACAGGGACAGACACCGTGCCAGCTGCTGTGTGTGTCTGCAGACAAGGGTCTAGTGCATCCTGGAGCCTCAGCGAGGAAAGCAAAGCCCCCTAAATTGAAGATCATGTAAAAAGCTCCACGATTCAGAATCCTTACCCAAGAGGAGCACAAAATTCAAGTGCCTCAGCTTACCTGGAGAATGTGGGCTGGGAGGAAAGGTGCTCTTGTTTGCTCTTGGGTGCTGTTTGAGCTCCTGAGAAGGTCAAAATTGTGCTCTCTGCTGTTCCCAGCAGGACTCTGAAGCCTTCAGCAACTTTGTACATTTAGTCCTGTGAACACAGACACAAATGTTTGGGTTAAACATGTGGGGGAGTGCTGTGAGATCTTGCTCGTGACCTTCTGAGGTTGTTCTATCACTACGGTAGAAGTTGGGAAGGACTAGAGAAAGAAAAATGTTGTACTCATCTTCAGAAAGGGCAAGAAATCCTGGGGTGGCTGGTCCAGATTCATTTTGGTCCCTGGGAAAATCATGGAGCAATTCTGTCTGGAAGAGCTAAGTTCTGACTCCACTTCAAAGCAGTTGGCTTTGTCACCCCCCAAAATCTGTTCCAGCCTCAATGATTCTGTGATTCTTATGGAATGTACTTATACAGAGGTTTTCAAAATCCAGCATACAGCACGTGGCCCAGGACTGGCTTGCTGAGTCACTCTGCACTTTCATTTACACCATGTGAAAAGGGTGAGCTAAAACAATGTTATTATTTATTTAAAAAGTTTCTAATTTGTCTGTATGCACAGAATCACCCAGACCTCTCCCAAGAATTGAGTAATCATCATGAGCCTTGTTTTGCACTTGACCTAATCAAGTACTGAGATTTAGAACTACGTAGCAGACACAAAGGTCTAGTGGGAGACTTGAGTACAGAGATCATACAGAAACCTGTCCTGAACTTCCCTGTCTCCAGTAATTGCTTCTGACTGCTCTGAATCATTATCTGTTCCATTAATAATCATTACTTTGTGGTTTTCTGAGTCCATTACAGTCCCTTCCCCTTCTCTGAGAAAACTCTTACCAGAACTGAGAAGTCCTTTCTCACTGGATTGATTCCTTTTAAGCTGTACATATATCATTGGGGAATCTAAATGCTTGGTTGGCACAGGAAATGAGATCTCACCAGTACAGCCTTTTCCAAAGGGAAAGTTACTGCTCAAAAATGCAGGAGTCAGAAGACAGAAAGAAAATGCTGTTGTGCAAAAGAAATAAATAAAAAATTGATTCCTTATTATTTGGTGTAAAATATCACTGACACATTATATTAACTTGTGTCAGCTCTTTAAAATAAGGAGGTTCAGAAAGAGGGGAAACAATAACAGGTCTGTGGGAGGATTAAAAACCCCAGAAGTGTTTGCTTATGCTCTGTCTCATAAGAAGAGATGCAGAGCATAAGGAATGGCACAGAAAGACAAGCAGTGGTCTCTCAGTTCTCATCTGGGGATCGAGAAGTGAAAGTGCAACAGAGGGACCGAAAATATAAAATTTATAAAAGGAAATTCTTTGGTTTCCTTGCTACTATATATTGAAGCCAAGAGCTTTGAAAGATTAAAAAAGAATTAGAGATTTCTGTGGAGGATGAGAACATCCACAATTACTTCAGATTAAAAGATCCTGGAATATGAACCGTCATATTCCAGGACATTGGACAACCTATAAAACAAGAGGATTTAGAAAGAAGTTTTCCCAGTGAGCAGGATATTGTGTTTGTCCACTCTGAATTATTTGGCTTCTTCCTCTGGAACATCTAGTACTGGGAACTCAAACCCTGATACTGAACTCATAATTCTTATGCTGCTGGATTTGGGCAAAACTGTGTAAGCCAAGCATTTCTTCTTCCTGCCCTGATCTAATGTCTGTGCTACCACCTGGAAAAGGACAGGTGACCAGCCTGACTGGATCTCTGACCTTACTGAAACCTAGAACTGCTGGCATTTTGTTTATACCCTTTTATCTATATTCTGTGAATTGTGTCATATTCCCTTCCCAAGCAGCAGCAGTGCTCTCAGTGATGTGACCACATCCTGCTCCAGTCGTTCCTGCCCCCGTAGCAGAACTGGCAAACCCACAGCAGTGCCACAGACGATATTCCAGTGAAAAACCACCTGTAGTTTGGGTGACACGTGTCTCACTGTCCTGTTCCGTGCAGCTGCAGATCTGGGACACGGCCGGCCAGGAGAGGTTCCGCACCATCACGCAGAGTTACTATCGCAGCGCCAACGGGGCCATCCTGGCCTACGACATCAGCAAGAGGGGCTCCTTCCTGTCCATCCCTCGCTGGATCGAGGATGTCAGGAAGTACGCCGGCTCCAACATCGTGCAGTTACTGATTGGTGAGTTCAGAACTTCAGCACCACAGGCTGCTGCTCAGTGTCATTATTTGCAACACTCGTTTAAGGTGGTCACAAGTTTTATCTGTGGTTGAAGTTAAGGTGCAAGCAATAGATCTGATTGGAAATTTGACTCTTTTTTTTTTTAATTAGAAAGCGGTGATTCATCAAAACAGAAATGTTTTGCTTTGATTAACTTCTGTTAAGAAGTAGCCAGCTTTGACTCCTTTGCATCTCCCTTGGTGGAGAACTGAGCGCCCAAGATTTCCAGGTTCTGAGGCACAGCTGCTGTGGAGATGTTCTCATGATAAAGATCCCAAGGTTTTCACAGCCCAGAGAAGCTCCATCACAGCAAGCACTGGAACACTCCCACACTTCAGCAGACAGGGGATTTTGGAAGGCCTGTGGGGCAGTCAGGGTGTGTCAGTTCTCTGCTGGAAGTTCTGCTTCCCACCCCAATGTTTTGGACTCAGCCGTGGCTCTCGGGACCACGTCCATTAGACCTGCTGATGGAACAGCAGACTATTCTCATCTCCCTAGGGCCCAGCAGCCAGCTGCTGCTTTCACAAGATGGTTTCAGCTTTCATTTCTAGCCCATTTTAATTTCGTTAAGGCCTACAGCCACCAGTGTTCAGTTACTTTTTCTGTCCTGTGAGTCACACAGAAGTACAGGTTGGAAGGGGCTTAGGAGATTACGCAGCCCCAATCTGCTGCTCAGAGTGAGGCCAACAGCAGGTTGGGCAGGGCCTTCTCAGTCAAATTTTGAAAACCCCCGGGACTGGAAGTCCTGCAGCTTCCCTGGGCAACCAGAGAACCTCCAGCTACACACTTCCTGTGGCATGAAGAGTCATTATAAATTACTGTGTTGTTTCCTTCTCTTCCAGGAAACAAGTCTGACCTAAGTGACCTTCGAGAGGTTCAGCTGGAAGAGGCCCAGAGCCTGGCTGAACACTATGACAATATCATCTGTGCCATCGAGACCTCTGCGAAGGACTCCAGCAACGTGGAGGAGGCGTTTGTGAAGATGGCCACGGAGCTGATGATGAGGCACGGCGGGCCCATGTTCAGTGAGAAGAACACTGACAGCATCAAGCTGGACAGCAAGGACGTTGTGGAAGGCTGGGGGTGTGGTTGCTGATAAGAGCTAGGTGATATCCCTGACTTCACCGGGATTTAGATGGTGCTTCACCCTAATGCTGAGTAGCATGGTAGCCATACTCTCCTCCTCCTGTGAAACCAGCAATTTTGTAGAAGTTAGACACAATCCTGTTTGCTTTGGTGTCTTATTTTTAAAAAGGGACTTTTGAAAGGTAGTCCTGAAAGTCAAACCCTCTGAAAAGCTTAGTTAACGTTTGTCCCCACCATTTTATTTTCTGTAACCTTCATACGAGTTACAAAAATGGCAGAAACAACTTTTGAACTGGTAGTGTGGGGTGGGGAGACGGGTGGCTGGGGAAGAGACAGGCAAGGCCAAAGCTGTGAAACATTTCACATGGGACTGTTGGCAAAGGAGGTCCCTTTTGGAAAAAGCAGTCTTGACAGTGTCTCTTGAAATCCTCAGCACTCCACCAGTGACCAAAAAGTGACAATGTCTTTGACATAGGTATTTTCAAGTGTCATAATCCCCAGCATTTTGATTACAGGACCAAATAGCAGGTCCCTGTCCTAGGGCACAGACTGCTAGTTACTGTGGAACAGGCCCAGGTGGGGAAGCCTTCTCTCAGGTTTTGGGATGATTTTAAGTTATCATTGTAACAGAAGCAAAATCAGTCCAAGCAATATCACGACTTACAGTCAAGCAGGATTGGACCAGGGTAGTTATTTCAATACAGCCTCGAGGAGAGGGTAAATGCATTTCATTTGTTATAGTTTGCACAGTGATAGCTCCTTTTTCCTAGTGGGTATCACTGAGGTTTTGCCCTCAGGTCTCATAATTTCATTTCACAGTTCAAGACCTGCACCACTGGAAACAGGAACTGGAGAAGCCTTGAGCTGACTGTAGCCACGACCTCTTGCCATGTGCCTAATGGTCATTTACAGGGTTAATTCTGGTCTCACATTTGACATTATGTTACCAGAGTGTTCATTGCTTAAGTGGCATAAGTGAATTTGATTTCTGTATTGGTTTTGTTTTGTAAACCATCTCTTTAAATACCAGATGGGCATATAATGGGAAAGAAGAGCTCAGAGTAGCTGTGAACTGCATGTATTGCAACTTCTTACCTGTAAGAAACCAGCGTCTTTTTGAGTGATTCCCTCCCAACTTTGAACCCAAATGTTTCCCTCTCCCTATCACAAGTTTCATGAAAACATTCATCAGGACAAATCTTTCAATTGTTGATCAAAAGTCTACACTGTTGAGTAAAATTGACTTTGTAATCCAGCCACACCCAGTTCTTTCAGGTTTGGCTCTGCGGTGCGTGGTAGGTGCAGCTGAAGCACCGATGGCAGCACCTCTGGGTTTACAAAAGGCACCTTACAAAAAGGGAGCAGGATCAGGAAGAGTTTTAACTCTGCTGGGAAAGCAGAGGTGTTCAGGGATGGCAAGTGATTTTTGCAGTCCTGATCATATGAAGGAGCTCATTTTCAGAAAGCACCCACTTCAAGTCATCGTTTGTCCCTTTTGAAAAAATCTAGATCAAAAAGGACTTGAATTGTTTTGCTACTGGGGCTGCACCAGTTTAGCCATTCAACATATCCAGTGTCATGAAAATTAGGCAGACTTAGGAAAGGGCTAATGGATACTAATTTTAATACTACTCATCTTCCTGTAGAAAATATTAAACCATCCTCTGGTCTTTCTGTTTTTTTTAAACTATGAGGTAGGTAATTGAGGAGTAACATACGCTTTGTAGCCTATTTGCTTCTAATCTGAGGGGTTAGTTTTCAGGTTTTACAGTTGTAAGAGTGAAAGGGCCTTACCTTTTTCAACTGGTTTTCACAATTCTAATATTTTATGTGGAAGAGCAGGCTGAGCTGCAGTATTTGGTAGTATTTTTGGATAGTTTTCCAGGACATTCCCATCTCTCCTACATCCAAAGATAACAGGCAATAAATTGTCCAGGTAGGCACTGAAAATGAGAATTGTCCAAACTCTGGATTTGTTAGTGTACTCCCTATATCCTACTCTCAGGAGAAACTACGAAGACAGTCCAAGCTAAAACTCAGTCCTGGTGAGTGCTCTTCCTCCTGGTTAGATGGTCCCTGAGATACAGAATACTCAGAAGCATCTGACTTCGTGTCATGACACGTTACAGTTTACATGTTGTAGGTCATAGTCCTGCAGTTCTGTGTGCGCGAACATGGATCCCCAGATAAGCTCAGCCTCCCACTATTTGCAGGATTAGTGCCAAATTATTTAATGCTGATAAAAATTCACAGGCATTTAAGAACAGTATTGCTGCTACTCAGACTGAAATCCGTAGTTTACACTCATGGAGAACTGGAACAAGGTGCAAAATGAACTGAAATCCTGCTTCCAGGGCAGTCAGTGAATGATTGTCTTTTTCTAGTCCATGGAGAGATGAGGAGTTACTGATCCATTTTCTTAGTTTGGAGGTTTGTTTATTAAATAAGTAGAATTAGCCCAGGCACTACACTTCTTACAGTTTGCCTGGACGTGTCTCTTAAACAACCCTTGAAGGATGAGACTGTCTGCAGGTTGGTCTGGTTCAGTCCCAAAATGTGCAGTGCAGCAGCAGGGACTTGTTTGCAGTTTTCATTTTCCAGTGAAGGCACCAATTCTGATTAGCTTGCATTTTTCTATAGAAAACTAAGACTCTGGCTTGGAATCAGTTTTGCCTTTTGGCTCTTCTGTGTTGTAACAAGTGTGATACAAGTTTGCATGCCCTGCTAACTGAGCTCAAGGGAACAAAGAAATAGACTGAAGGCCTGGTTTATTTTTCAGTTGGGGCAGCTCTGAATGATGGTGCTCGGGCTGGGAGCAGTTCAAGTTTATTTGATAACCAAACCTTTTCTCTGTCCATTGCAGTAGCACAGCACTCACTAGACTGAGAACTTTTTGACCCAACACGAACAGTAAGTGTAACTTACAGCTTTTCACTGCCCTGCTGAAGACTTTCCTAAGCCTGTAACTCACACCCAGCTGTGTAATTCAAGCATTAGGAAGACAGTGCTGTTGGTTTAGTTCCACTAATCCTATTGAAACCAAAAGGGTACCTGGGAGAAGAGAGCAGCAATAAACCTGTGATTTACGGGTAAAAACCTGAGTTTCAGATCTTAGGTTACAAATGTGCACTGATGTACATCAAGTGAATAATTCAGTAGTGCGTGTTCAGAGTTCACAGCATAAGCATTTGCCAAGAAACCTGTTTACTGGCAGTTGAATATTAACGAGACTATAGTGCAGTAATTGCTTTTAAGCAGATCTCCTTGGCTGACCATGTGTTTGCATTAGTATTTATCATTTATTTTTGGCAGTGCAAAAATATTACAAAAGCACAGAAGGGGACATTGATCCCTGCCTTGTAACACTTGGGAGTGGAATGCAGAGGCAAATACTGAAATGAAATCATCAGCACAATGGTTCCCAGGAACGTGGGCTTTGTTACCCTGTGTATTGATTTTGTTTTAAGCTGATTTCATCTCCAGTCACTCATCCAGTCCATCATCACGGATGGAACTTGTACAAATGTTTAGATTTTTCTAAATACAATACCAAATAAATGTCAGCCCAGAAACCTGCTAACATTGGCTTTGCAAAACAAAATTTGGAAAGAAATGAAAATACTTAAGATCAGAGGAAATGCCCTAATGATTTTATCCCTGCCACTGGACTGGAAAGCAGGTTATTTTGGGAGGTAACATTGCAAACTGAATGAAGCCTGGATTTCCAAGAACTTCCCCAAACGTGGAGCTCTTGCTCATTTTCTTCCTTTGCCTTTAAAACTCACACTGATTGAGGAACAGAGCCGCAGTACACCTGCACTCCTTACAGTGTTGATCCACCCACACGGTAACTCCCTTGGACACCATTAAAGCCTGCCCTGCTTTGCCCCAGGATCCACTGGCACTCTGTTCATCCCAGTCCCAGCCAGGGGACCACCTGAATGTCTTTTGCTGTCTCACACCAGCACTGAGGGAATTGGCAGGTAATAACATCATTAGTTTTCTCTTTGTGGGATTGTTTTACTCAGTGGTACAGTGAAAGTCTCTTTAAATCAAGAGGAATTAATATGTTATTTCCTCAGTAGAAATGGTTTCTCTTTACCTATCCTGCTGCCAGAACATTTATATATTAACAGACCACTGAAGTTTACCCTATTATTTTGGGCAAACAGTGTGCTGGAGGAAAATGAAGCGAGAACAATACATGCTTTGTGAACTTGAAAAATAAAGTTCCTCTCCGTCTGGTACCTTCCAGCCATGGGGACTGCTCAGTTTAACCCCTGTCAGGCATTCTCACAGAATGGTGGTTCTTGGAACTGAGTGCACGTGAATCCCAAAGTTTGGGCTAATCATCCTAACCACTTAATTATCCTTGCTCAAATGATACTAGGTTGTTTTACCAAATAAAAGGCAGTCTGTATTTACAAATTAGGCAATAAAAGGTGCCAGGTTGTTAAGGTAGATTAATAGTTACATTTTATTACAGTTATATGAAGTATAGTTGACCTCAAGAGTCACAGAGCAGAGTCCTTGACAATGGGGCTGTTCTTAGATTTGACAGTTCTTTTCCAAGCTGTAAGAAGGCATTCATAGATTTGGGAAATGGTGTCTCAGTTTGATTTCTGTACTGTCTGGAGTAGTGCTGACCATCCCACTGTGATTTTACTTAGAGAAGCAGCCTCCTGGGTATCTTGGTTTTTACTGGCCAGGTAATGTTTGATTATTGAACTGGGTTATAGAGCAAAAAATCTCACATGGAAGCATTTCAGTGCAATCTCCACTGCATACTTTAGGAAAAACTCCCAACTATTCCACAGCTAGATGTTCTGGTTTCCAGCACAAGGTTAGCCCTCTGCATCTTCTTTATCATTTCAGTTTAGTGTACTCGGAAAAGAGCAGGGTTACAAAATCACAGCAACCCAAATATATAGTTGCTTTCCATGGAATTGTTGCCAGAGGTTAGATAAAAGTAGCCAGGATACTCTCCTGTCCTGATCTTAGTATGACAAATTTCATCATTTTTTTGGGGTGACTGAAACATGTTAAAATGCACTTTAAAAATAATCCTTTGAAGCATAAAAGGGTTGCAATTTTTTTTCACTGTGTCTTTTTTAACAAGGGTTTCTATTACTTGAATGCTGATAAAGGCAGTTCCCTGCATTACACAGGTAACTTCAGGCATCGCTGAAGACAGACTGTCAACAGTTGTCCTGTTTTTCCATGAGAGTCAGTGGCCATGGAAGACAAGGGAACAGGAGAAGTTCACAAGAATGAGGAAAGGGAAGGCTGAGTGACAGTCAGGGAAGGTTTTCTATTTAGCCTGATGAAATGTGTTCGGTGCAATCAGTGCTTACTCAGTTCAAAGGAGATACTTTCTTTCCCAGAGGTAAAATAAAGCACCACTCAAGGAGTTACAGGTTTTCCTCTTTGCTTTTTGTACCACAGAAAGTTGACTGCTTTCTGTCCTGAAGAAGAGTGGTTTGCTAAGAACTAGTTAAGTGTATGGTAACAACACAGTTAAACATTTGGAGAGCTGTTAAATTGGCTTAAAGTTGTATTTAGGACCTGGTCCTTCCATTATGAGGTTAAAAAACGTCGCTCTCCCCTAGGACACCATTTGAAAACCTTTAGAAGATCCAAGGTTGTACTGTAATAAAAATTTCTTGAGGCTTTCTTTATCATTAAAAAGTCACTTTTCATGTTTCTTTTGGAGGACATTTGTAGACTTTGATTGAGTTATTTCCAGTTTTATTATCCAACTGATCTGCTGACACTCATTGTACTTTTTCCCAGCCTCAAATTAACGGAATAATGAGGATTAACCTTCCTATCACGAAGCATTTAAGCTTTCATAAGAACATGTGAAACACACACCTTAGCATTAACTACTCTGTAGGAATTTAAACCTCAGTTTCCCCCTATAGCTAGATAAAAAAGATCCACGTTGCTGTAAATGTTATCTTAGAGACCAAAATTGTGGCAAGCTAGCAGTTTTAACTTCTAATTGTTCAATCAATAAAAAGAGGATATGGCACAAAGATTATCTTCTCCAGATAAAGGCAGAGGAAAACTTTGAAGACTGTACTTGCTTCGAAACTGTCCTTTTTAAGGCTCCTGCCCCACGTCATCTGTGTCTCTCCAAAAGCCAGTCTCCCAGCCACCACCTTCCCACTGCACTGGGGTGTGGAAATGGGATGATCAGCAGCTCCCTCTCCTCCTGCAGTCGGTTCTCTGAGCAGTGTGGATTCCTCTGCAGATGTGAGGGAGTGATTTTGGGTACCTACACGATCGTATGTGAAAACAAGGGTATGGAAGGCTGTCCTCTGAACACGGCATGCAAACTTGTCTTGACAACTTGAAAGTATTTTTTAAAAGTGAGCCAAGAGCTGCATTTTCAGAGACATTAAAGCTGCAGACAGACGCCTGACAGTGTTCAAAAGCGTCTCGGTACCACTGCAAAAAAAGCACAAAATTTGTATGGAAGTGGTTTTGCACTAAAGGGAATTAGAGGAAAAAAAAAATTGATGTGAAAGGCAGAGCATCCTGATTATTCTGCATTTTTCATGTTCATTCCCTAAATGCTGTGCGTAAGGAAGCTTTTTCCCCCCTTTATAAATTATATTAAAATAGATTATTCTAGGTGTGAAAAGTAGTTTGATACTTGACAAAATAAAATGCTATATACGTTTTCTTGAGAGAGTGATAATATTGCTGAGGAGAAAAACTTTGCAAATGGGGTTTGGTGGTGTAGGATCAGGGATTCCCCAAAGTTGTGTTGGAATGGTGTGACACACACATACCATTCCCAAACCTGGGGAGGCCAGGGGATGAGACCAGACCCTGCCAGACAGAAAGTAGATCCAGACATCTACTGAGCAGAAAGTGAATTTAGTTCTTTGTAAGTGTTTTTAAAGATTTCTATTTTCTAAGTCTGTAAGGAGAAATGATTTCTGACAGTCAGATATGCTCACTGCTGTCAACCAGCTTTTCCCTCTTCTGTGCCTCACTCGGTGACCTGACAGGTACAAAGCCCACGACTCCAGAGACAGGGAGCATTCCAGCCAGGCTGGCTCACACACCTGTTGGGGAGAAGGTGAAAATCTCTAATTCATATTGAATTCATTCACTGCATTCCAAAATTATCTGAAGGGTTTGGATGATAACAGTGTTAAAATGGTTCTGCATTTTCTAGCACAAACGTGTTGCTGTTTTTTGAGGTTCCTTCAAGAGATGCAGGCTGTACATTTCTAATCATCAGTTACTATTTTGCTTTGAAACTTTCGTATCACAATACTGTCTAGATCATTTGGAATAGAGGAGACAAAGGAGCAAGCTTGCATACTACGGTAATTTTTTATACTTTACGTTCATCTATTTATGAATTTATTATGAAAAGTATTTTTAAACATATGAAACCTGCTTTTGTTGTGAATTTTAGCAAAGTAGTGGATACATTGTACTGTGTATCATTAAAAAGGTTTAATTAAAGTAAACTTTGCAATTAATATCTTTTGTTGTTATTTTATGCATGTACCTTGTTGTGATATATTATCAGAAACGAAATCAAGTTTTAAGAAATTATGTGTCCCGTTCTGCAGTGATGTATGGTCTGCTTTTACACCAGATATGACCTAATGTAGTCTTTATTAAACAAATGGTGCTTAACTCTCTTCCTCTTATTCTTACAACTGTCCATCCTTCCAGAAATGCATGCACTTTAAATTGCTTGAGTTAGTAAAGCTCTGCAGCATAACTGTCTGGAAGATTAAGAATTAGAACCAAAATTTTCAGTGTTGGAGAAGTGCAAATAACTTTTTCAGTGCTTGCAATTAAGTGTAAACAATGTAGTTACAACTGTACTTTCCCAAGGGAACATTTAGATCCTGGATTTTATTTAATTGTTGTAAATTAAACAAAGAAACACCCCTTTCTTTTTGCTTGGCTTGTTAATTCTAACGTCAGCAGATGCATATTTTTGATCCGCAGGAGCCAAATACTGAATTGTCTGGTTCTGTATTCAGCCTGTGACTTCAGTAACAGCCTCAGAAATCAAACCAGCAAGTTGTCCATGCAGCGGCCATGCTCTAGAGCCGGTTCCATGGAGTGCTGGAGGCAGCTGAATTTGTTAGTTCTCTTACAATGCCACTTTCTTTGCTGCTGGAACATTCTGATCCGTGTTACTGGTGTGCAGAGTGCTGTACAGAACTGGTGTGGGAGAAATACTGCAGGTGTCATGCTCAGCACAGCACTATTGCAGGGATTGACCTTTATTTTCTCATGTGTTCTGCACATCTATCCTAGAGTTTATAAACGGGGGGAACCTAACTCTTCCCTGTGTTTTTGGTGTGCTGTGAATTCCAAGGCTGTGATATGAGGACAAAGGTAACAATTTACAGAAAGTTGGGTTTCTTTTCTGTAAATACCACCATGACTATAATACAGTCCTGGAACAGAACACGTAGAGCAGTTCTCTCTAAACCCTGTAACACCCCAGGCTGTGCTTTCCCCGCATGCGCCACCGATGAGCCGGTGCCGTGTCAGCTCGGGTGACCCTTGGAACGCGCCTGTCCTGCTGCAATAAGCTCTCCTGGCATCCCAGAGCAGAGAGGACACACACCTGTGTCAACACAACTAACTGGTTCCACAGCTGCTTCCCGGGTCCCCTCCCAGAGCACAGCTCCGACTGAGCAGCAGCACCGTGGGGGCACCGAGGTGTGGCCACATCCCCCCAGGACACCCCAAAAATGTGAACCACTCATAAAAGATGATGTGGAGGGACAAAACCGATCCCCTGCTCTGATCTCTGCTGCCTCATCACCTCTGTGTGTGTGTCAGATTAAATCCCTATCATTAATAGGTCTCAGTAACTTGAATTTCTCATGCAAAACAACCCTGGCAACTGTTTAGTGGCTTATTATAAGTGCATATGACAAACACTTTAAAGTGTCTTTAGTTGCATTTCTAGGAACTCTGCCTTGCATTCTCTAGGAGTATGGAATAGTTTGGATACTGGAGATCTACACACACTACAACCATTTTTGTTTGCTGTTTAGTGAGGTTCAACTGACCTTCATTATGTAGCTTGTACCTGCAAAAAAAATCCAGAGTTTTTTATAGTCTAAATTCACCGAATATTTTTTCTCCCCATAAGTGGTCAGGAACTTGGCTGTTAAACTAGCAGAAAGCATCTTCCCAGATACACTTCCATAAAACAAGACACCAGTCCCAAATCCTGTTGAAAATCCACTTCTGAGATTCTTACCTGTGGAACAGGTGCTGCTTCTGCTTCAGAAAGAGGCCAGTAGATAAACCTGTGTAAACCTTGGTGGATGTTAAATGCAAGGCATGTGTAGCACCATCCTAGATTCCAGTTCTGGATTCTGAGCTTGGCATACAAGACCAACCCAATACAACTTTGAATTGAGACCAGCTGAGTCTCAGGTGGTCTCAATTACACAAAGTAACCCCACCTGTGCTATTTTGAATCAGCACCAATTTATTTTATTCATAGAAACACTTTTTTCCTGAAACATTTAAATTTGCAGACTGTTTCTGTCCACGTTCAAAACAGGATATATTTCATCCCCCAAGAATTCATCCTTGTCTAGACAAAAGATTTTAATACAGACTCTGTACAGATATGCTGTCATACCATACAGTCAAGACTGTTAGTACCCATTTCTCTTCAAGTTACAGAACATACAAGCACACCACTGAGTTTCAAAGAAACTCTTGTCATCCTGGCTTCTTCCCTTTGACACTGAAGGAAAGAGATTTATACCTCTTTCAGCAACTGCCTGCTGTGTAGAGTGTTATTCAGGTCACTATTTCTTCCTTCCTTTAATCCCTGGGGAGACTGGGCAGGGGAACAAAATAGCTACACTGGGCATCATGACATGGAATTCTTGCTTTTAACCAGACAAAGTTCTGCTGACACTGGAGTGCTGAAATCCATGGGCTGAGAAGGCATGACCAGAGTACCAAATCCACCTCTGCCAATCCATCCAGCCACCGAGAAAACAAACACACATGCTCCAGGGTCAGGTCACAGCTTTCAGCTGTGCATCCTTTCCTCATTTTACAGAAATCTCTGGCATGTCGATGCCATGCCACAGGTGATTATTGTCTTGCTGAAGAAAGCCCCGACAAATGGAAATTTTGCAAAGCACAGAAATCCTAAACCTGAAACAGAGTTCTTACTAAAGCCAGCGGCTGGGAAAGGATTCAGAGCACCAAACTCTGAGCTCCCCTCAGACTCCTGGGGCACGATTTGAGTCACTGACAGGAAAAACTCACCAAGGGCTTTGCACTTGTTTTGAAAGGGTGCAAACGAGAGGCTGCCGGAATTATGAATGAACACTCTTCATCTGCTACTTTTTTACTCATTTTGGCTTTTTGAGGTTTGTCAAGCCCATATTGCCACCAAGCTGGAGTTCAGTCCGTGGAGCTGGAGAACCTGAATTACCCTCAGCCTTGGAGAACTGCATGGAGGTGGTGTTTTATATTTTACTACTGGTATGACACAGAAAAAGAAGAAAAATAAAAGAAAAAGGGGAAAAAAAAAACGGGAGACGGAAAGAGAACAAAAGGGAATAAAGGTAGAAAAAAGGGGGAAGGGGGGAAAAGGAGGTAAAGGGGGGGAATAGGGAGGAAGAAGGGGAAAAGGGAGGGGAAGAAGGAGAAAGGGGAAGAAGGGAGGAGAAGAGGGGGGAAAGTGAAAAACAAAAAAAAGGAAAGAGAGGAGGCGGCAGGGAGGGAAAAAAGGAAAAGAGAGGAGGCAGGAGAATAATGCATCAATAGCTGTAGTACACCGATTTTATAAATGTACAGTGTACTACAGGTAGATTATTCCTTTCATTACGAGTATTCAATTTTGACATGATTAATTTGAAATGCAACTTGGGGTTTTTTCATATCAAAAAGGAGGTATCTGAAAATTTGTTTTTCTTAAAATTTCTCATACGTTCCTCAATACAATACCTTTAACTGAAAAAGGTTCCTAAGGAAAAATATGCGATACTGAAGACAATACATGACTGCAGTTTAAAATCCTCTACATTTTGCATTAGCCAACATAATTACAGGATGCATTCTTGAAAGGTTGTTTTTGAGATGTTTTTTGTTTTTAACAGAACAAAAGGTATCAAGAATACAACACACTACTCACAAAGCACGAGTTGTACTTACAAGAGACTTCTGCAAGATCCTCAGAGGTGTTTTTAAAAGTGATTTCAGTGATTACCTTCTGCGCATCCTGGTCACTCAGGTGTTTCACCAGGACAGTTTAAACTCGAAAGCAGTGTTTAACATCCAGGAGCTCCCCTGTGTTCTGACTGAAATACACTGGACAGAACATGTGGGAAACACTCTCCGTTTCAAAGAGGTAAATGTCAAAACTGAAACAAACGTTAAAGAAGGTTAAGTGAAAATCCAAGTAAGAGGAGTCAAGGAAAGGAGAGAAATGTTGAGAGAATTTTGGACAGTACAGGTCTTTTAATGCACAATCCAGTTTCCACACAGGGCACAGACCACGAAACCTTGAACAGCCCATGGGAAAAAGGCTGTGTGTATAAATAAGAGAGGAAAAAAACAGCACCTGGTATTTTTCTGCTAAAAATATTTTGTCTATCTTGTTGTGTGTGACCTTTGAATTTAAGTACCAATAGAAAGGAAGCAACAGGTGCCCTTTAGCCAATGGCATTGCCGAAAAATGATGTGTGCACCCAAAAAAGTTGTATATAAGCCATGTATTTGATGAATGAAGTGAAGCACTTGATACATACTTCTGTGAAGACAATCAGTGACTTCTGAGCTCCACTATGACAGAGAAAATGTTCAGACAGGGTCGTAGTCTTTTTCTTACCCAAGATAATATTAATTCATCTCACTCTTAGCTGAATAATTGGAAAGAATTATACTATACTCAGTTTTACTTCAGAACTCTGAAAAAATCCACCTTTTCCGTACTACAGATTGAGGTTTCTTCAAAGTATTTCCACATCCTAGCCAGACTAATGAAGAATCACAACATTTCATGTTGAAGTACCACAGCAGGAAACATTAGAAATTAGTGGTAGTTCTGATGCACTGTTTTATGGTACTTTTTTTCAATGATAACTCACTATATCCTTTCTTTAAAAATTATTTTTCAGGACATGTCACCAAAATCTTTGCCAGGCCTCCTGGTATAACACAGGTGTCTACTGCACTCACATTTCTCTTGTTTTATAGCAATACCCGTATATATTAATCTATTTTGTCCATCGCCTGTGGCAACAACTGCCTGTTTCTTTTTGTGGTGACGCAGCTGCAGATCCTTCACTCCTGGGGCTCAGTCAGACCTTCATACAAACAATCACATTAAAGGCACTTCCAACATTTTTATTCCTCGCTTCACCAACTCTCGTACTAGTTAGAGCTCTGCAACATGCTTTAGTACTGAAACAACACAACTTCCAGTCATCCTGACATGTTACAAAAGTACAATCATTACTTAGAAAGATTTGGCATACTTTGCAAATAAGTGCTAAAGAAAAGGGAGATATCTGTTTATTGTACCAGGAAAAAGGCAAGAATGTGCTGCTGTAAATACTTTTCCAATGAAGAAACAGGAAATTAACATTTCGAGCAGTGTTCTTAAACTGCATCCAGCAAGATAGGTTGAAAGCTACTTACAAAACGTTATGAGTGATAAATCAACGATCCTGGCAGTGGAGAGGGGGATTAGGGTGGTTTGCAAACAGGGAAAACACACCAAAATGCGACTCCCACAGCAGCTGTGTTCTCTTCATGGTGTGAGTTTTCAGATGTTGCTGCTGGGATAATGAGCAGTGAAGAAGTTGGCCAGGAAGTCATTTCACCCTGTGCCACCATCTGTCTGTCAATGCTTATTAGCACAGAAATATTCTCAAAGACATCTCTTGGATCAAAACATTTAGCAGTATTTTACAAAAATAACATAAATTAAATTAGTTTTTTGGGTTTTTCTAAATGAAAAACTATAAAATCCATGAACCAAACAACATATAACATGGACACAAGATGAAATATATTACATTAAAGGCCAGATAATTACCACAGTGGTATGAGACTTCAAGTAAATTATGAGGCACTTTTTGGCCAAGCAGTAGTCATTCATTCAGTGGCAAAGTCCAACTCACAGAAACACCTGAAACAAAATTGCTAAAGCTTTCTAAGATCTTCAATTCCTCAAAAAAAAGTGCAGATAGAAAGGCAAAGACAAAAAGGCCAGGTATTGCGCCCAGTGTTGGCTGTTTTCCTCACAGGACTGTGCTCAGCTGGAGTTCCAACACGGTGGTACCAAGTCAGCCTTCCCCAACCTCCACGGGCAGTTCTATTAAGGCTTTGCACGTCAGAGAGAAGAAACAGCAACTCCAGACTCATGGGAAAACAAACTGAAAGGCAGCAGCAGGGTTATACGTGAGCAAGCCCCCAGACTGAGCAGAACAGACTGAACTCCACTCTAATTCAGGAGAGCACCCCTTACTTGCAGAAGACCCAGCAGTGTTGTGCTGCACCAGCCCACTTGAAACTGAGAGGCTGATGCCAACAAACCCTGCTGTGATACCCTGACGATCTCAAACACCTACAGGCTAAATCTTCCAGCAAACAAGATCCTGTCATGGGGGAATTTCAGTACCAGTAACATAAACAGCCTACTATGAAATATTGCTATTAAAATACCTAACATAATGAAGAGGAGGACAATAAAGGGCAACTAAAGCCAGAAAGTACATCTTTTAAAGTACTATAAAAAGCATTATTGATATTTAATATAGTTAAATGCACTAATATCTCTATATATACTACTAATAAACATACCTAACATATGATTGCATTAGCGTAGAAGTTAAAAAAGTTTAGAAGGCAGCAGTTTGTGGTGCTACTGTAAAGCACAGCTTGTTCTTTGGGAACAAAAGCACAGCACTGAGTGGTCCTTAAGAAATCACATCACCTCAGTTAGGCGCAAAGTTCTCCAGCTGGAAGACCAGGTCTACAGCAGCATCCACATCTGGCACAATATGATCCGGTTCCACTAAACCAGGGTCGAACCTGAAATCTCTGTGGCCATGGAACACGGCTTCGGTGAGGCTGTCCCTGGCGTCCAAGGGCACCTCGGCGTGGGGGTTGTACACCCCAGTGCAGACCAGGACAGACCTGCAGTGGGCAGCAGCTGCGGGGGCCAGCTGGTTCTCCCAGCCGGGGTCCGCGTCATCGTCCTGAGGCAGCGCAGCAGAGCCCCTGCCACCAGAAACCTGGGCCTGGCGCCGGCACTTGCAGCCCTTCCTGGAGTTCTCTTCAAGGTAGCGGTTGTAGAGGTTGGCACCGTAGACGTCGGTCATGAGATTGTCTCTGCAAACAGAAGGAGGCTGGCTCAGCAGGGCAGGCTTACCTGTCAGGTGTCCACGTAGGAGAGACATGGTTTCAGTTTACAGTTCAATTTATGCTTTCACAGCTCCGTGGGGAGGTACACAGACAGGGGGAATTCCATATCCCACAGCTATTTTATTGCACCGTTGTCACCCAGGGAGGGGGACATGATACAAACGAGTCACTCTCCAGACTGAAACTGCAGATTGGAGCAGGGGGGGAAATCAAGGATAGGTATGAGCAGTGCATGAATGAGCTTATTATATTTCCAAACATCTTGGAGCTTCTGGAACAGTCTTTAATACAATAGAGCTTTATCCCTTTCTGTGAAAAGCATTCTATGATGTGACAGCACAGGCAGTAGCACATGACCAAGCTTAATGACCTCACAGATAAATTCGAGCTCTACATTCTCTAACAAACCGTCATTTACTCAGAGCCAGCTGGTGTTATACCAGTAAACCTAATAAAACAAGTACCCAGGTGAATCCTTTTTGTTAGATTTACACAGCCTATGACAGAAATCAATCAATAAATAAATAAATAATCTGGAGAAATCTTAGTTCCATGTAAACCCCCTTTTTGTGCTCCTATAGAAATTGCACGCAAGAATAGCAAAGTGCTATTAATTCTTGAGATCAGAGACATAAAAAATACACCACGGCACCAAGACCGTTGGGTGGTGCCAGTGAAGGGTTGGGTATCTTTCTCGGCTGGCATTTCTGTGGCCGGGTTCGCTGCTGGCCAGCTCGGCAGCCCTGGCAGCCCTGGCAGCCCTTACCCCACGGCATAGAGGGTGTGGATGGGCTGGTGCCAGGCTCTGGGCAGGGCCTGGGCTTGCAGCAGCTGCTCGGCGTACTGGTAGGTCAGTCTGCTGGGCTTGCCCATCAGCGCCTCGTACTTCAGCTCCTTGCCAGTGATCTTCTTGTAAATGTTCTCCAAACAAACCATGAACGTCCCGTGCCCAAACCTACACAGAGAAGGAAGGCAAATCAAATTAAGTGTAGAGGCTTTTTTAAATCATGATTTTTTAGGAATAAATCATCTCCTACAACTATCAAATTTCCCTCATCGTGCAACATTTCTGCAGCTGTTTCACTGGAAATAAAGTGCTTATTTGCTGAACAACAAAAATCCCACGTTACTGGGATGGCACAACAGATTTATCCAGTTTCAGAACTGCTCACTGTAGATGTCCTAGCTGCCTTACTCTAGCGTGAAACTATCACACATCTTTTGCCAACATGCTAATTAGAGAAAGCCTTTGCTTCCAAGCAAGGATATCTGACAAGATCTTTGACCCAGGATCGAGGCAGCAATCAAGTCACAATAACAAGTTTCTATTTCAGCGTATGTTCAAATTATAGACTGAGAGGAAGGGAGGGGAAACAAGACTGTTAAAGAACTACCTTCTATTGAAAGCAAAATCAAACCAAATCACTATCAGAGGTCATGCCACCTTGTTCTGCGTGTTCTGCTGGTTTCTCTTATGTTCCTTAAGGAGCTCACTGCATTGTCCTCAGCCCAAAACCACTCACTGCTTTCAACAGCAGGGTCAGCTCTTAACCCTACCAGGAATGTAGGGTGGAAAAGAGAAATTCCAAAGGACCTAATGAAATGAGACAATGGCCTTGATAATTTTTTCATTTTTCCCTTTGAACTGAGATTCTGAGGCCCTCAAGCAAAAAACTCTATTTCCTCACTCTTCTGGGAGTGAGGAAACAAAAGGGTTTTGAGCTTAAAAGCAGTTTTTCTCTTGAGTAACTGGTTTCCTGGATGCAATAATGCACACAGCAATAAGGCAGCATTAGCTGGAAGTGCATTGCTGAGAGGCTTTGCATTCAGAGCCAAGACCTGCTGTGAAGCTGCACCAGGCATTTTGTATTCAAGTGTTGACTCTGAGTTTTACTGGAGAAATGAGGAAACCCCAAATAAATCACAATATACGCACGTTATAAATTACTCACCTTGGAGACTGTGCCTCAGCTACCCACATGAGATCCATGTTACAGGCAAGCACAGGAATGTGAGGGTAGTTTTCATGGTGATAGGGATTTCCAGGATAGCCACTGGTCAGCAAAACATCTATTATCAACTGCAGGCTGGTTTCCCATCTGACTGGCTCCCCAAACAACACCACAGCTGTGAGAACCAGAATTATAAAACAGAGTCATGGGATTGCTAAGAGGGAACACACGTGGTCTAAAGAGACTGAACAAGTAACTTAATATAACCACGAACTGATCAAACAGTCACATTAACTTTAATTTAGGTATTAATATTTCATATATCACAGACCCATCCATTCACAGCAAATCTCAGAAGCAACAAGACCCCATTGCAAAAACTATGTGTTTAGGAATTTGGGGTTTTTTATTGCCCAAGTTTCTCCAGAGCACCCCAAAATATTAACTTTTAAATTGTATTTCTAAGTCTGCCACACCTTTGTAAATTCTGTGTTTGCATACAGTAGTTAAGTAATCCATCAGAGATGTTATTTTGTTCATCTTAGAACAAAA
>JAWWES010000024.1:18857096-18887107 GCA_035583135.1 Lophotriccus pileatus | reverse complement strand
GAGAACCAGAATTATAAAACAGAGTCATGGGATTGCTAAGAGGGAACACACGTGGTCTAAAGAGACTGAACAAGTAATTTAATATAACCACGAACTGATCAGTCACATTAACTTTAATTTACGTATTAATATTTCATATATCACAGACCCATCCATTCACAGAAAATCTCAGAAGCAACAAGACCCCACTGCAAAAACTACGTGTTTAGGAATTTGGGGTTTTTTATTGCCCGAGTTTCTCCAGAGCACCCCAAAATATTAACTTTTAAATTGTATTTCTAAGTCTGCCACGCCTTTGTAAATTCTGTGTTTGCATACAGTAGTTAAGTAATCCATCAGAGATGTTATTTTGTTCATCTTAGAACAAAATTTGAATGTGGTTTTTAAACATTTGTCTGGTCTCCAGCAATAATCTGACGTGGATTTTTTTAAATCCTAAGGTGCAGTTTCTACTTTCCTGTAGCTCAGGTGAGAGTGAATACGATGTGCTGAAACAAGATGCTCCTCACACTGCAGCTCTGCAGTGACCATCCTGGCTGCTTGTAAGGACTAGACCAATTATTGCTGAACACATGTCAGTTCATTCCTCATTTTGGACAGGAAGGCACCAGTAGCCTGTTACAGGCAGATGAAAAGGGAAGGAGACCTCCTGTAGCTTTGAAACTTAAAAACACATGGCTGAAAACTGTACACATTAAAAACCAGCTTTACCACACATGATGCATTCCAAATGAATGACAGATGTCATTAACAAGATCTTATCAGTGTCTCAGACAACTTTCTGAAGTGCCCAACAATCTAAAAATACTTCCTGATTATAAAGCACAATAAAGATATTTAATCTATTAATGGATAGTTGCAAGTTAAATAAAGGTAACTGACCCTCAATCTTGGGAAGCTCCACAGCAGAGGGAGACTGCAATAAGAAAAGAGTGAAAGTTTTCTACAAGATTAAACATCTACTACTATTTTTAACAGAATAAATTCAAATATAGCTCCCAGAGCTGCCTTCTGCAGCACTGACAGGAAATACTCTCTCTATTTTGGTAGATACCTGATGTCAGCTCACTCAGAACTCGCATCGCCATTGGGAAGTGAAACCTCGTGCACAGAGACAGCAGACACGTCAGAGTGCTGGACGTGCACCAGCCTCCTGCTTCTTCTCAACTGCCTCTGGAAAGCCTGAAAACTCCAGCTGTGTGATTTACTTGTGTGTGAAAGTGTGGATGTTTAATTTTCCACAGGAGTAAGAGGCCTTTAGCATTATCAAGACATTTGTATAACAGTTTTTGAGGTGTATTTCTTTAACACTGCTAATAAAGAAAACCGCATTGGATAACATGTCATGTATTTGCTACACAATTAAGAGTTTGCACTTCATTATTTACTCTCCGTGGTGACAAACACATTAACAGGTTCCTGACCTCCCCACTCACAGCCAAAGGTGACACACCTGAGTTGTGGATTCTGGGAGCCACAGGGAATGTGTTGGCGTCACGTGGGGCAGACCCGCTGCCCCCAGACATGCCCGGTTCCCCAGGGATTTGCTGTGGAGGTACTCACTTCTCTTGGAAATTCTGCACAATTCAGTTGAAACCATATTGTACAGACTGTAAACATTTCATATATTTGGTATAAACAAGAAAGGGGGTCCTTTGCAGGGAAATTAATTATCTGCAAAGCACTAGTTTACAATCGAAGCAACCTCACAGCCTACAATTGATACCAACACGACCCCGTGCTGAAGGAAAATGCTTGTGTTATCTTCCACACACCTGAAGAAGCCCATCAGCTCTCCAAGACAGATTTGGAATTATCTGTATGAGATTGGAAGTTTTCCCACAACAGTAAGTTACAATATCAAAGACTGGGTTAAAGAATTACCACTGAGAGAAAAAAGACCATGGAGTTGTTCTTGAAAATGTTGTAATAAAACAAATAAGGAAGCAGAAATGCAAAGTCAAAACACCACGTAAGAACAGCAGCATTAGCTTGGTAGTTAAATATTGACCCCTATTGTAGAATGTCATGCAATGAGCAAACAAAGAGCTTTAAAACAAAAATATACACTCACCAGAACGCTGGGTCTCCTGTCATGGTCAACTGCATCCAGGAGCGGGTGTTTCTCCCGCAGAGTCTCGATGGTGATGGGCTGACAGAAACCAAGGCTGGAAACACCAGTTAAGGACAAAGAGCTTCTTATGGGAAAGGATTTTTAAAATCCATAATTCCATTTTAACAACGTGAACAGAGGCAGTTTATCTGGTAAAGCAAATCAGTTAGGAATGAAAGCACCATCAAAGACCGACTTTTTCCTCTGTGAGACAAGAAGATGATCATCCCATTACAGACAAACAGGAGACCAAGGCTTTTCGGGTTTGTATTCAACCTTGTAACACACTTGTCTCTCAGCCAAGCCTAATGGATTTTGAGAGTTAACTGGAATGGTCCTTCAATACCTTTTCCTCATCTTTGTCTAAGCTTATACTTAAAATCTGCATATGCATTTCTCACAGCTTATGATGTGCACCAACTTCAAGTAAAACGCCAATAAAGGCAGAAATGTAGAAGGGACTTACTGGAAGTACGAGCAAAGATTACGTTTGAAACTTTGGTACCACCATTATATACCAAAATTCAAGTTCTTTTGGCCATTAGTATAGAAGCGGCAAAAATATTGAAGTGAAGTTGGTTACAAAGAAGACATGCTTACAAGCAAATCCTGAGCCACTGAGCTAAAAGTCAATGTGATAAATAACAGACAGAATGCCAGGCTCTCCTCCTCAAGGGAGCACAAACCCTGTGTGCTAAAGTGTCACTTGCATATGAATAGAAAAATTCTTTTTTTTTTCCTTACTCAAAACAGACAGAACAAAGTGAAGCAAATACCAGCACACCAAGCACATTCAAAACCTAAATTTGACATCACAGTGAGAACTACCATTTACTGCTTATTACTGCTTTTGTAGGGTTGAGATATTCGGCCTTCACTTGACCCACAGGACTCCCTGACCCGGAGTAAGGAAAGCACTTTGACTGGAAGGTGTTGGTTTTTATTTTTTTTAAAGATACTCTTGAGCAATATCAAGAAGTGGTCCTTGTCCAGACACCAGGACACATTTCTCATGGTAACGCTTGAACATCCGCAGGGGACTGTGTGACATCATCACCTGATCTTGGGAAATCTGGTTGGGATTCAAAAACAAAAGGAGTCTGTTGGTTTTGATTTTCAGGGAAGTTATTTATACAAAGATTCACTTAACAGATGTGACAAAGTCTAGGAATTGCAAGATAATCATACAGATGTACCTAAACCCCTATCACAGCATTTTCTCTTCAGTTTCACAAGGGACCTATGGATAATATGCCAGACAAAAATACATTGCTGCATAAATACACTACAAAAAAATACATTTCAAAAAATACATTAGTGCATTGTCATGCACAGACCTCTTTCAGCTTCCAGATTACTCTATTCAACATGAGCACTCCTTCCACAGGATAGTTATAAACCTTTAAGACCATTATCCTGGAAGGATGCTCTTATGGATCACTACCTATCACCTTTGCAGAAAAATACCGTTAGCTTTAGCTTTCCCACTGGAAAAACCAGTACCTTTACCAAAGGAAACGCCGTGAGCTTTGCACAGCATTTTTTACTCTCTAATACCTCCAGCAGAGCATTTCAGAGGGTTTAAGGGAAAACCAGACCTGATTAATGGAGCAGCATTTAATGGAAGATAATACATTTGACACGTTCAACGCAATAATGAAATAAATGGGATTTAAGGGACTCACTGGAACTCCCAGCAGATGAGACAACTGGTCAGCTTTTTTCTGGCGAAGGCAATTCCCTGCATTGGTGACAAATACCACAGGCACCAAGAACTGTCCCTGAGAGTTCACAAGCTTTTGAAAGGCTGTTCTGGCGGCAGGAATCGGAGTCTTTCCTCGCACCAGTACCCCGTCGATGTCAAACAGGAACCCAAAGGACGGCAGTGCACTGAGCTGTCAGGAGTGCAACACAAAGAGCACATCAGTTCTGCCTGTACTTAAACATGTTTATGGAGCTTTCAGCAGCTACAGCCCAGTGAGAACAGACCCAAGAGCAGGGGATCTTCAACTCAGCACATTGTAAGAGACACATGCACGTGCTAAAATACCTACTGTGACACAAGGAACACAGCTCCCTCTGCCTTATGCACACAGCCCCATGAGCTCTAACTGGCCTTACAAATTGTTCCAGATCAAAAATCAAGTTAAACTGATCAGAAGACTTACAAAATACCTGCTGCTGTGGCAGTGAGTCCCACTTTTGATTGATTTGATTCCCCCCGACCAAAATACACAACAGTCAATATTTCAGCAGTAGGTAGGTCTTGAACTTGGCTCCTCTCTTACAAGGTTTAGATACTAAAACTGTCCCAGCTGTCACCTATACTACCACAGTAGGTTTGATTACAGCCAGATAACTGCTGTGCTCCTTCCACATGGCTCCAGTTGATTCCTATTTTTATGTACAGCAGACTAATACCTATCAGTGAAGTTAACACCTTCTCAGACAAAGGTGCTGCTTGTCACTAAAATGTGTCCCCTTATCTGCCTTTCAGGAAAGAGCTGGACTTCATGAGTTCAGGAAAGAAGAACGAGGCTAAGGAGGGGTAAGAAAGATGAGCTGCTGATAAGCCCAGGCAGCAGAGACAGACAGAGGACTGTTGAGCAACGAAACTGTTAATGAGTCACGCTGGAAAACGACAGGACAAAAATTATCACTTCATTTCTCTCCCAAGCCTAAGATGGAATCTAAGGCTCTTGGGACTTATGATTCCCTCTGTCATTGTTTGACGAAGAGGGAAAGCAAACTAAGCGCCGAGACAGAGCACAAAGAGAACAAGCACAGAAAGGACGCCAGGCACCGTGGTGGGACAGCCTTGGCTGTTGGAGCTGTCCCACCCAGCCCACTGTGTTCCCTAGCAGGGAGAAGGGCATTTTGCCTATTTAAGCAGCACTTTGTTCCCCATCAATTATTCACCGACTGCATTTTTCCTGCAGCTGGTACAGCACAGACACCGCCGCTGTCACGGCTGGGAAGGGAGACGCCGCTGCCCGCACGGCCCCGCTGCTGCCCCTTCCAAACACAGCCTCACACCCAGCTCAACAAAGCCACCGCCGTAAATATATCGATTATCATTGATTTACATCAGGCTGGGCTTGCTGTCAAGCTTTACATGCAAGAACTCCCCCTGAAGCCCTCTTTTTCCTCCTCTATAGAATCATCAGCCTCTCTGTTAAAACAAACCCCCTGCAGCCCTTGCCTCCACATTGCCGGTTTCAGGAACGGCACCTCAGAAACAACCCAATGCCGCAGAAACGCTGCTAAAAGTTGCTGCCAAATGTACAGGAGTCTCCTCAGGCTTTGTGGACTGGCATCTGAAATCGCTGAAACTGAAGTGGTATCGGAACAGTTTTGTAACGGACGCGGTTAATTTTGCTATATACAAATAACAGATGTACAAATAACAGATCGCAAATAAGAATTTTACAGTGAATAACACTAGCAAATAAAAAAGGTATTTTGTTAAGCATACCGGGAGGAAAAAAGCACTAAGGAAGGAACTGAGCATACATCCAGCAGGGAAATAATGAAGTCAACAGCTTTTTTTCCCTTTTGACCCTAAAGAAGCACTCTGCTGGGGACAGGAGAGCTCTGCCCCGCTGCACAGCGAAGGGGGCGGATGGACTCGGAACGATTTTCCCTCGTTCCCACTGCACCGGTACGGAGCAGTCGCTCAGGACGGGAGCTCTGCCCGGCACTGCCCGGGAACCCGTCCCGGCGCCCGGGAGAGCGACGGTCCCCGCTCTCCGCACCCCACACCCCGCACCCCTTTCGCTTTCACTCGGTTTCGTCCGGCGGGTCCCGCCCGCCCCGGTCCCCTCTCATCGGCCCGTCCCCGCTCCCCGCGCTGCCCCCTCTCACCGCTGTGCCCGCTCTGGCCCCGCAGAGCCCGCGGGCGGCCCCGCACAGGGCGCGGAGCGGCTGCACCGCCCGGCGCATGGCGGGCACTGTGCGGGACCCGCCGCCCCGCCCGGCCCGGCCCGGCCCGCCCTGCCCGCGCTGAGCTCACGGCGCGTCACCCCCGCGTCACGGCACGGCACGGCACGGCACGGCACGGCACGGCACGGCACGGCACGGCCCGGCACGGCACGGCACAGCCCGCGGGACACGCGTCCTGCCGGCCCCGCAGCCCCGCGGCCGCACCGGGGGCGCTGCCACGCGAACGGCCATGCGGAGAGCAGCGCAGCATTCCTGGAGGGGAAATAACTGTCTTTTCATTTAATAACAAAGCAGAAGAAACGTTCTCTCTGGTTCTGCCTGTCCAGCAGAGGCCAACAACGATTAAGGGACTGGAACATCTCTCAAGGAAAGGCTGAGGGAGCCCAGCCTGTTCTGCCTGCAGAAGAGACTGAGAGGGGACCTTGTCAACGTGTATAAACATAAAGGAGGGGTGCCAAGAGGATGGGCCAGGCTCTGCTCGGGGGTGCCAACCACTGGGACATGCAATGGGCAGAGACTGGTGTCCAGGAAGTTCCCGCTGAACATGAGGAAGAGTTTCTTCCCGGTGCAGTGACCGAGCACTGAACAGATTGTCTAGAGAGGGTGTGAAGTCTCCTCACTGGAGATATTCCAGCTGGATGCAATGCTGTGCCACGTGCTCTGGGGTGGCCCTGCTGGAGCAGGAAGGTGGGATCAGATGAGCCACTGTGGTCCCTCCCAACTTGACCCATTCTGGAACCGGGGCTTTTGGGGAAAAAAATCCATCAAGCACAACCACCTCAGTATCTCAGCTCTGCACGGCAAAGGCATTCCCCAGCAACTGGACTTGAGACAAGCAGCACAAAATGTCATTAGTTAATGGACACTCTGCAAAGCTCTCGTTTATCTTGCTCATCTACTAATGCAGATTAGGTAAATCCACTTATTTCCTTGTGGTGCCAACAAATTCTCCTCACCACCACTCTGACTGCAGGCAGAAACTGATCCTCCAGCGCTCACCCAGACACAGAGTCACGAAGGTGGCCTTCAAACTGCTCCACTTCGTGGCTGGCACCACATGAAACAACCACATGCATTTCTAAAAGCCAAAAGCAAGCCCGAATCGCTGCACAGACGGCAGGGTTAGGGGGGCTGTCCCCTCCCAGCTCAAGGCAGGCTCACACAGCTGTAAGCCTGACAGCACAGGGCATCCAAGTACAGCTGCACACTCGGGGTTAACACAGAGCCTGCACCCTGTCCCCTCCCCCAGCACACGCAGGATCAGTTCCTGGCTGTGGCCACAGCAGCCTCCCCACCCCGACTGCCCCAGTGATTCCACAGCCCACACACAGCAGGCAGGACACAGCCTTTTTGCTACAGGCCACTGTGGCAAAGAATTCCTCTGCAATTTGTTGGCTCAGGCACAGCCAAAAAGAGCATTCAGCTTAAAAACCCTTTGCACTGAGCTACAGAGAGAGCATTTAGTAGAGAGGGCCAGGCAGCAGAGTTCAGTTTGCCTTGAACAGTTCTGTACTGCATTTTTGTGCATTTATTCCAGTCCTATGTTGGTTGGCAGAATCAGCCCTGCCTTAAAAACTTTCACATCACGAGGTTGGCTAATGCTCAGGGCTGGAAGCTACTCCCTTGAACATGAATGCAATTACAGTCCTGTTGATTTTCTCTCATTCTTTCAATTTATTCCTTTTTTATGCCTGCTTTCATCATCACACTGTCCCTGATTTGTCTTTACCCTTCTGTTTTCCATCTTCCATCTTAGAGATTCACATAGTGCCAGAAGGGATCTACCACTGGTATTATCAAACTGTACAAGACTGTATCAGGCCCTACAACCTAGCTGGGTTTTTTCTCCCTTAAATCTGTTTTTGTCATCTCCAGCCCTCAAAGCCTTCACCCTTCACAGACTGAGATTTTCCACAGCAAAGGATGCCAGTCTGATCCAGAACCAACAGCAAAGGAGCTTATTTTTCCATTCTTGATGGCCAGGATTTTGGGGAAGGAACTCTGGGAAACAGTGTTTCCCTTTTACAGCAATACAGAGAACATGTAAAAAGCACATCACTTCTTGAAACCCAAGAACAGAAAACACTCAAAAGGCAGCACTTTGGAGATGCTTGGAACCCAGAGCACACAAATTATTGTGAGTCATAACAGCCAGAGAGAAGAATGTGTTTGTGATGTTAGGTGTTTGCCTCTACTAATAATTGAGCTTTGGTTTATTCTAAGTTTTGAATTTGGTGGCTACACTTCCCATATTTTCAAGGCTTTTTTGTTTGATCACTTACATCAAGTAAGACAAAGCTTGTCTCTGTAATTTAGAGCTTTGATTGTTCTGGAGTGGACTATTCACAAGAGATAGTAATAGATTAATGCTAAGAGCATTAGAAATAGGTTAAACAGTCCCAGACATGATCACTTGAGTGTTAAATACTCTATTCCTTAGACAGAAATACTCCATGGCTGCAGATGTCCAATTTAGAATGTCATTAATTCGGATCTGTACAACAGTCACCCAGAAGACTCTAAACAGGCTCAGCTGTAACTTGCCTCTTGTCACAGGATACACGAGCCAAGAGCAGCAGGGGATGCAGAGCTTCAAATCCCTACAGGGATGGCTGTTTATGATCCCATTTTCTGGCTACGATTAAGGAATCCCCACAATCCTCTGAGCTAGAATGAAACAAGACATCAGGTTGTAAATAAGTTTTACTAAAAATATTTGACAAGGTATTACAAAGTTTTTTTACAATAGCTGCTGAAATATCCAGCATTTAAACAATCCATCCAGGCACAGTTAAAACACCACAAGAAGGGCAGCAGATTTTAGACACTGTGTGTGTTACAGAAAGAACCAAATCTACTTCAAAGTCACTCATAAGATCTGTCATCCAAGTACCTCTAAACAGGTTCTAGGCTATTCTGGCAAACTAAGCAGGTGTAACTAAGTTAAGTCTGGGCTCAGCTAATCAAAAACCAGCATGACAAGGATGTGCACACTTACAGTCAGGATAGAGCAGAGAGGGTGGCAGGAACGCCATCAGCTTTCCCTGGGGATTTCAGAGGTCGGTGGGTGTGTGGCTCTACCTGTGAGAGGCACCACTGCACAGGCCCTTTTACAGACTGAAGGGACTGATGACCGTTGTAGATGCAGAGACAAGATCTTTGCCAGTCATTCCACTGGATAAACCAAAACAATGGGTTTCCTTGGCAGAACACACTGTAATTCCATCAGTTTACTCTTAACATCCAAAGGACTTTCAGAGCTGAAAGCCATTGCTACCAGAACATAGGAACCTGCTGCTTTTGGGTGGGTTACACCCCACCCCGGCCAAGCTGGTGCAGTGCTACAGTCCCAGCAGTGTCTTCGCCTCCTCGCTCTGTGCCAGGAGGGTCTCACTGGCGTATTTCTGGAGGAGCTCCATCTTCTTCCTCCGCACGAGAGCTTCCTCAATCTGCAAAGAGAAACACAGCACGGCAGTCAGCTTAGCGGAGAGCCTGAAACCCAGGCTGCTCAGCTACAGACAGGAGGAAGGGAAACACGGCAAACAGCCGGGGAAAGGCCTGTGGAATAGTGGAAAAGTAGTGGAACTATGAATCAGCAGTATCCTTTTTAATACTCTGATGAAGCTCCTGGAAGTCAAAAGCAGCAGTAAAACAGATGCCTGTTTCTGATCTATGCTCCTACCCCTGTTACTCAGGGTGTTAGCTGCCATTTCATTTTGATCTGTTCCAAATGATTCCCCAGATACAGCTGTAGGAAATGCAGCACTCGTGGGTCTATGCCACAGGAGTCCAAGCCTCTGAACTAACACTTAGTGAGCGTGCCCTTCACATCAGCCAGGCCAGCAGCCCCTGCCCTGCACTCTGCCTGGAAGTGCCAGTGATACCTGATCCTTTAAGAAGCACGTGCTTTAAAGGGCTGCTAGTAACAACCTGCACGACTTGCTTTAGTCTCAGTAATGATTTTGTATTTGTCCAAATTGCACACAGCATCTCTCAAAATAAGTGCTGTGAACCTTGATTTTTAGTAATTCAGAATCTAGAACACATAATCCTGTAGGCGAGAGGTATGGAGTGATTTGCCACAAAAAAGGAGAAATAGCTACGTAACTCCAGAACCTTTTGGCCTGGGTTGTGCTTCAAACAACCTGTCTAGAGCAGTTTCAAAATATAACAGTCAATTCAAGGTCATGCCACTAAAATAATTTTAGAAAACTTACGAGAACAAACCCTGCAATTCAGAAATCATCCCATTAAATTTAAAAAAGAGCAGACCATCAGCAGAAAGGCACAGGGAAGATATAGTAGGCAATCCTGGTTATCGATCACAGCCCCACAACACTTTTCAATTTATAGAATATTTATGAAGGTTTTGGAAATTCTCAGGTGAAAAGTGTTATAGCAATGTACCAAAACACAACCACAGTGTTTGCAAGAGAAATAACTGCAGAGTCAAGTCACAGAAATAACCAATTTAGGGCACTTTTACTGATGATGTGATATAAAAGAAGATCTGCCTTGCAAAAGCCAGCGTGCATCTCTGCAACCGCATTTTGTTATGTCTTACCTCCTGCTGAGTTGGCACAGGAACATGTGCAATGAATTTCTGTTGGCCTTCTTCTCCTTCTCTTTCCTTGCCACCTTCCTCATCAGACTAAAAGGTGAACAAATTAAGGCACATCAAGTTTATTTTCTACAGAGGTCATAAAAGAAACCCAAACCTTTTTACTTGCTTTTTCAGAAGGAACCAGATAGAGCATGATCAACACACCTTGACAAACACAGAATTCCAGGCAGTCCCAGTTAAATCACAGCAAGGGCTCAGCAGCTGGTTCTCACTTGAGTGAAGGCTCTTCCCTAGGTGCCAGCCCTCAGTACTCTCTAAGCTTGGGCCAAGTGTACTCCCTACTACTGATTCTTACTGAGCAGGGCCAATGGTGCAGAGAAGGGCAGGGCACAGCACACAGGTTCTCACACAGTAACTCCACATCCAAGAAGGCAGCAGAGAAGGTATTACATGAAATGTCACTTCAACCTTAGCCATCACCTACCTCATCATCGTTGACAGCATAGATATTTTCCTCCTCCTCCTCCTCACCTCTTGCAAGTCGTGCTTCCCTCTCCATTTTCCATTTTTCCACTGCTTCTGCTATAACTGGTTAGCAAAGGAAAACGGCAAGAGTATCTGAGAGCCAGTCAAAGCAGTGTGGTCTGATTTCCAAAGCTTTTTTAAGTGGACTTAAACTTCTTGCCTAAATCCCCTACATCAATGACACACATTTACTGTAGAACCTCGATGTACCATCTATAAAACACAGCAGTGCAGTCTGAGCAAAACACACAAAGGCACTGGCAAACTTGCTAATGCCTCAGTTTGGGTACATTTTGGACTCTGTATGTCATGGATAAACACCAACCTACTTTCTGAACTGAGTAACAGGGTCACATGGCCAGGCTCAGTGGCTCTGACAGCTCTGAAGTGTGTCAGCAGCTCTAGGGATGCTGATCACCATGCTGTTAATTAAACATGATTATGCTCCTTACAGTGACAACCATGCTTTTTTATCTCAGTGCATTTCTCTTACGTTGCAGCACTACCCCAATTCTGTACCTCACTGCTAGGTGGAAGCTGTCAGGCTGCTGCACCTCTACTCCAGCAGAGTGCTAGTAAGAGCCAAAAAAAGAAGTTTTTTTCAATACTTTGTTTCACAAAAACTTAACTTCACTGACCAAGGTAAAACCCACAAGAGCCCAGCCCCCACTGACCCTGAGAGCCCCCAGCTCTGGTGCAGGAACTGTCCCTGAGCAGCACACCACAGGCTCTGTCAGCACCTCCAGCCTCGCTCGCTCAAGCGGCACAGTCAGCCCAGCAGTTACCCCTGAGCCCCCTCCTCCTCCCTGCCCTGTAACCCGCCAAGGCACCACCTGAACACACAGTACTGGGAATGTCCCACACAGGGAGCAGGGAGAACTGTAAGGATCAGGCAGTGCTCACCAGCAGCACTAAGACAACCATTTAGGAAACAGCTAAGCTCCTAAAGGTGCTGTGTGGCCTCTTGCTCGAGCTACACAAATAACAGCAAATGGCTCACAGTGCGGAAGAGTTTGAGGAATTAAGACTCATAATCTTTAGCAGGGAGGTTAGTACAAACAACACTAGAAAACTATGTGAGCAGGCACGTGGATAAATTGTATTTACTGAAAAAAAAATAGATTTCAAAGGAGAAAATATTCACCAGTGTGTTCAGGTTCTAAGATAGATGACATGAATAAATTAGCACAGGCCACCTAAACTTCAGGGTTTCCAGAAGGCCTCTCTAATCTCCCAAAAAAACCAAACAGCTATGTTTATGGATAAATAAATAATGAGGTGAGACAGGAAACAGATGTCATGGGCAGTTTTCACAAGGGAGGGAAATTCACAAGGGATCTCATTGCTGCAACCTACTCTTTTTTACAGTCTTAAGCCTGAAAAAGGTAGGGAAAAAAGGAAATTTTCCTTCAATAGTGAATGACTTGCTGACAATATTAACAGTAGTAAAGATGGAAGTCAACACACCTCCAACCTGAAATGCCTTACAGAGTAATCTGGATACCCATGTGACAGACAAACAGTCTAAGGATACCCATGTGACAGCCACGGATAAGATGCCACGCACCGGGAAAAAGAAAGGTGCCTTGACTTCAGGGTCCACCATCCCCCTCCTCGGGCTGAAGAATCCCACATACCTTTCTTTTCATGCTCCTGTTCCAGAGGCTCCAGGATGCCATCGTCCTCGTCCCTGTAGCCGTAGTACTCGGCATCGATGTCTTTCATGAGCTCAGCCCGTGTTTTCCGTGGGGGTGGGAGGGCTGCAGGAACACCCTGTCACTCACCCAGCTCCATCCCCATCACTGTGCATTCCCACTTCCCATCTCACCTCCCAGCACCCATGGCACGACCCAGCTGCTGCCAGCTTTGGGCACGCTGGCATTTCCCTCTGTCCCACACACACCAGTTCCAACACACGACCCAGTGCTTCCCAGAATTCCTCTTTGCAGATGGCAAGGAAGAAAGACCTGGTTCAGTAGCTGCCTCACTTTCAGGCCCAAGCAATTCCCACTCATTCTCTGACAAATCAATAGATTTATCCCTCACATCTAGTTTTTCCTGTTATGAAAGCTGATTCCTGCTCCTAAACTTGTGTTCAACCCACCTTCCCCTTTTGTTTCTTTTTTTTTTTAACCTCTGAGCATTAAGTGCTATTTAGAACTTCCTGATAAAGTTAGCCTGTTATGCTGGAAAGATTCTATAGGACCTCAGTCCTTATCATTTGGAACTCCAAGCAAAAATCAGTTTACTCTTTCCTAGATTCCTTTAATTGCAAACAGCCAAAAGTGTTCTTTACCCAAAGAAACACCATTTAACTATTTGTGCTCAGAGTTTCATTCATCTGACCTAACACATAGCCCAGAAATGCTGTTACCAGCACTCCCCACAAACTACAGCAGCGTTTGACTCGAGACCCACTACAAGTCATGTCTGGGAAGAGTTGCTCTTTACTTACGCTCCTTTTCAAAAAGCTCTCTCACTCCTGGTAAATCCTTTGCAGCTCCAAAGTATTTGTAGCCCCTGTTCCCTGGAACTTCCTTCCCTTCATGATCCAACATTTTCGGCCCAATCCGCTGGAAAACAGAGTTTAAAATTTTCTTCTAACAACAACCAAGCACTTTTAGGGGCTGACTAAAGATCCCCTCTAACAAACACTGGCCAAGGCACACATGGTTAACTAAATGTTGCACAGATTTTTAGCAGTAGTCACTTCAGTTGTAAGCAGAACAACCAAGCAGTACAACATATTGTACACTCACAGCATAATCAGGGCCTCCCAGCTCCTTTATTCTGTATTCCCAGTGTCCTTTCTCCCTCAGAAGTTTGTTTATTTCATCATTCAGGTCCCGAATTCTGAATTCACCCAAACCAGCTGTTAGAGAGAAAAAAAGACAGTAAATTAGGCAGCTCACCAGAAGCATCAAAGTAATTTCAGAATTTATGCAGTGCAAACAACAGAGTTCATGTGAGATGTAAATTTTTTTTTTACTGAACAGCTTAGGACTGGAGATTCAAAAAGATAAAACATTATTAGGAAAATCTTACCATTCTGAATCTGTGCCACTTTCTTGGAAATCTCCCCAATGATCTAGTCAAATAAGAACACAGAAATTAGTCTCTGAAGAAAACCTACCTTCAGTGGAGAAGACAGAGCCAGATTGTTTGACAGGTGCATAACAATAGGACAAGTAGCGACAAAACACAAGTTGAAACTGTGGAAATTCTGATTAAATTCAATTAAGAAGGTAATCAAAACTGGAATAGTGGCCCCAAAAAGCTGTGGAATATAAAATCCTTGAACATATCTAAATCACACTGGACCTCAGTTGGACATGGTCCTGGGGCAACTCGACCTGCCTGGGACAAGGTAGTGAACTGTATGATCTTCCCACCTAAATCATTCTGTGATTAACTTCAGTGTACTGAGGAAAAATGAAAAGCCTTGGAAGCAGGCCAGTGAAATGGGAAGTGCTCAAGTTCCACCTCCCAGAGAATCAGAAAGTCCCAGGCTGCCATTACCTGTCGCCTCCATTTCTCAGCCTTGGGCAGTTCATTACACTCGGATGCCAGGAAAGGTCTCCGTTCCTGTTTGACACAGACACACCATCAGGGTTAACCAAGGACCCACATCTCCCCGCATTTCACACCAATTTATCCCAGATTATACTACCAAGCTCCTGGGCCTTCTGCTCCCACTGCTTTTCAGCAAGTGGAGAACCATAATGGTTCACAGCCCTGCCAAATTAAACTATCACAGAATATAAAAAGCTACTTAAATACACTCTATCCAAAACAAAATCTATCAACTGTTTTTGCAGAACACCCCAGAGTCCTCTCCAACACAAAGAATGTTCCATTTTGGACAGTTTCACCATGTTCAGCACACTAACAGCTAAATAAAATCCACTGTCTTCCAAGAAGAGGTTAAGTTTAAGCCTGTCCTTCTCAATTGCTACTAACTAAATAATCTATTTTTTTCCAAGATTATTTGGTTTCGTATTCCAATAGTTCATCTTACCTCTGGGACCCTGTGTGTGCAGTTATTTTGTCCCTTTCCCCACAGCACTTTCACACCTCTATCTTTTATCTATCTAAAAAGCCTTTCTCTACATAACATATCAGAAACTCTATTCCATCTTCATCTCTGTTGTTCATGGAATCTTTACCACTACAGTTTCTCCAAACTGTCATTTTTCACTGTCCTGTTTCATATTGCTCACTTACAAACCTCTCCAAAAAGTTTACTGAGATGTGCTCAGGAAAATCCAGAGACAGTTGGGAATCGGGTTCTGTGAGATGCTATTTCTTTTGTTATAGTGGTGGGGTTTTTTTAAATGACAAAGTCCATTTTTTTATCAATCTGACAGCAATAAGAAAAAATCCACATGACAGTGAAGCCCATCATGAACAGCAGCACAGCTGTGACGTGCTGGGTTAACAGCATGCCAACATTGTGTCTCATGGAGTCTGGAGCTCAGTGACCTTGAAGGCCTCTGCTTCGTGGTTGCCCTTTTGTCAGAACATCCCCAATAGATGAGATTATGGGAAGGATTTCTCTACTTCTGGGAAGAAATCCAAACCAACCTTGTGATTACTGTCAGTGTTTGTGCATCCAATAAACAGTTGCAGGAGGAGGTAACTTCAGCCTCAAAAATCATGTTCACTTTTTGCCCAGAATGCCGCCTCTATTTATAGCATTACTGTAGTTTGGTTGGGGTTTTTTCCCCCCAAACTATAACATATTCTACTTATATTCCATTAAAAAATTAAGTGCTGTTCAGTTTGCACTTTCTTCTTGGCAGCCAAGCCAATGTACCTCTGAAACAGATACACATGTTAAGTTTAAGTAAGTTATCTATTTAGGAAAGTTCTGGTTACCAGTTCTGGTTTGCGTGCCTGTGACATACAGTCAGCTGGAACACTGTTCATCTGACTGATGCCAGGCTCTGCCAGGACACCTAAACACAGCTCTGTCCAAGGCCTGCATTCCTCTCTGAGCAGAGCTAACAAACCTTTAGAGCTTTTCCGTCCTACCTTCACTTTTCCTTCCTCGAGCTGGGCTTGCCGGAACCTTGCCAAGGCCGTCCTGAAGGGAAGAAAGGAAGCAGATTTACTTTTACAAATCCACATTCCAACAGGAACAAGTCTTGCTTTGAATGTTTATTGTGGACTTAATTACAGACCACAGAAAACAAAGGCTTGAACACATTCCCTGACCACCTCTGGCTCTCCCAACTTGTGACTTCTCAACAGTGGAAACCACCAGCAGTTCATGTCTTAGATAAACATAAATCCTGGTAAGCAACTATTTTTTTCTGTTCAACATATGCCATGATATTGGACATTAGCAGCAAAAGAAACAAGTTAGAAACAGAAGCATTAAGTTTAGGGGATCTTAGCAGGGGAATACATCAAAAAGCAAATAAAAAGTGCAATGGGAAAAAGCTCCATTCAGGAAAGCAGCAGTTAGTAACCAAGTCCATTAGCAGAACCAAAACATTCCCAATCTCTCAGAGCTGAGCAGAGACTACACATGCTCCATTTCCCAACAGTTTTATTTATTAGACATGTAATAGTTGTGTTAAAAAGCACAGAACAGCTGAGCACATTCAGTACCAGCACACCTACACCCTGCTCCTAAGCCAGCCACCCAGGCCTTATCTGCTCTTAAGAGCCATTTCCAGAATTAAAAACTTGGAAACTTTTCATCCCAGTCCAATCCAGAGGTACTGGATGGGATCACTAACAGCACCTCCTGAGATATCAAACAGCTGTGGGCTCTGCAGCCCCTCACTGAGTTACAGTTACAAGCTCAGAAAGTGTTTTAGCAAAAAGAACAAACAGAAGGCAAATATACCAAAGAGCCTCTAATCCAGATGTTTTAGATGTGTGGGCTCCAACCCTTTCTGAAAACTCCTCAGGAAAGCCAATACAAAAATAAATGTGTTAAAAAAGGAAAAAGGTTTAGCCCAAGCCACTCCCAAGCAGGAATTATCCTTAAAGCAATGCTGACAGATTCCTGTCTGGCCTGGCACCTCTGTTTCAAAAGCTGAAACTGCCCAAAAGCATAAGGGGCCCTTGGAACATATTCCAGTGTACTTATCCCCCAGCCCCTGCTGCAGTGCCTGTCCTGCACAGAATCACCCAGCACAGCTATGAGGGCTCCACAGCACCAGGCACGTGCCCTCCTCTCCCCACTGCCTCTGGAGCAGCACGTGTGCAACTAAGTACTGTGGTGTTTAAAACAGGCTGAACAGCGAGTCCCACGGGGCCAGCGCGCTCTGAGACCAGGCACAGCCCCGGCCGGCGCGCACAGAGGCTCAGGAGCTCACACACGGCTCAGGCTGTGCCGCCACACTCACATGGCCTTCTCCGCGTTCCGCGCCTGCAACACACAAACACAGGGCGTCAGTCACGGCCCGGCCCGCTCTGAGCGCCGGCAGGGCGGGAGGGACCCCGGGCCCGCCGCGCTCCCCTTCCCAGCGCCCCCGCCCGGGGCCGGGCCCCGCCACGACCCCCTCGCCGGGAGAAGCCACCGGGGGACGGGGGGCCCTCAGCTCAGCCCCGCTCTCCCCATGGCCCCTCAGCCCCTCACTCACCATAGACCCTCACTCCCCATGGCCCTCGGCCCCTCACTCCCCGCATCTCCTCAGTCTCTCACCCCCCACGGTCCCTCAGTCCCTCACTCCCCATATCCCCTCAGTCCCCATATCCCCTCACTCACCATGTTCTTCAGTCCCCATATCCCCTCACTCACCATGGTCCCTCAGTCCCTCACTCCCCGGTCTCTCCGTGCGGTGGAAGCGCTGCCGTGACCCGGATCTGCTCCCGCGCGGCCCCGCCCCGCCCCACTGCGCCTGCGCGGGCCTCCCGCCGCGCCTGGGGGTAGCGGCGCGCGCCTCTCACCGCGCATGCGCGGGGCCCAGCGCGGGCTGCGCGCGCTCCCGGCGGGAACGGGCTGAGGGGAGGGACTGGAACGGACCCTGAACATCACCCAGGGCACGGACACCTCCCACAGACCGGGCCGGGGGAAGGGGAATGGGGAGGGCCTGGAATCGACCCTGAACATCACCCAGGGCACGGACACCTCCCACAGACCGGCCTGCTCCAAGGCCGGTCCAGTCTAGCCTTGGACACTTCCAGGGATCCAAGGGCAGCCACAGCCTCTCTGGGCAGCCTGTGCCAGGGCCTTCCCATCCTCACAATACAGACTTTTTTTTTTCCTAATACCTAATGTAAATGTCTCCTCTTTCAGTTTGAAGCCATCCCCCCTTGTCTGTCACTACAGCTCCTGACGGACAGTCCCTCTCCGGTTCCCTGTAGCCCCTTCAGACGCTGGAAGGGGCTCTGAGGTCTCCACACAACCTTCTCCCCTCCAGCTCAGCAGCCCCAGCTCTCCCAGCCTGTCCCCCCAGGGGAGGTGCCCCAGTCCTCTGATCAACTTCGTGGCCTCCTCTGCACCTGCTCCGTCAGCCCCATGTCCTTAGGCTGGGGACACCAGGAATGCACCCAGTGCTCCGGGTGGTCTCACAAGAGCAGAGCAGAGGGGGAGAATCCCGTCCTGGGACCTGCTGCCATGTCCCGCTGGATGCAGCCCAGGACCCCGGGGGCTTTCTGGGCTGCAAGCCCGCATTGCCAGCTCTTGGGCAGTTTTATACAAATCACAATTACAATTCACAAATTACACCAACCCTCATGAGATCAGCTGGTCCAAAACGAACTGGGATGACTGGCTTTCAGTGACAATTTATTTAGTGACTCCTTGTAATTTTAGTAAAGTAAAATTTCCCTATCCAGAAATGGCAATCCTTCAGAGCCCCATTTGTAGAAAATAATGTTACAGATTTCTCTCTTTGCCTTCCCAATCCATATAACCCATCAGATCCAGAAAAAAAAAACCCACTACTCTTGAATTTCCCATAACAAATGAGATCTCAATGTTACTGACAAAAAAAACAACTTGATTTTTCCAAGTCACCACAATTTATGAAATCACTATTTGCTTGTGCATCTCTTGTTCACTTGGGAACAACTGACCCTGGAACAGCAGCACCAATACTCTCACAGCAAGATGACCAGGAAGAGGCATTTCTGTTGGTATCATTTTCTGCTTTTTGAATCTGCATTTCTCAGCTTTCAAATATTGTTTTCTTTGTAAAAAAAAATCTTACAGGAAAGCACTTTTTAAGCTACATGTCCCAGACTTTGTCATCAAAGCTTCAAGCTTTATTACTGTTTAACTAAGATTTATGTAAAGACTCAATTTATATTAACCTACCTAGCTCAACATCCCTGTGTTGGACCATCTGCACTACCTCAAGACAACCCACACATTTGAAGTGTGGATTTCAGGAGCGGCTTAGCAACCACGTTTAGGATTCAAGGATGCTCTGACAGCAGCTATTGAGATAAAAACAAACAAGATACCTCCTACACCTTTATGTCACACTGAGCAGGCAGGAGCAAGCACTCGGGCTTCTTTCCTGCTTGGGCAGAGCAGTGCCACAACACTCCCTTTGACAGCTTCAAATCCAGGCAGTTCTGCCAACTCTGTGCCCTTCTGCTCTGCAGCACCAACCCAGCCCTCCCCCCCCTTGCACCTCACCTTCCCACCAACATCTTCTCCCTGAACTGCAGCTTGCTGTTTTTCACAGGTTTTGAAAATCAAACCTAGGTTTAAGATCTTCATAAATCTTTTATTTAATTAAACATTAAGCAACCCTCTGCAAAACAACCAGAGCCTGACCAGAGTTCACCTGACATGACAGAGCACTATGACCACCAGTTTCCTCACACTTTAGGTATCAGATTTCCTGACACCACCTCAAGATTATCAAGCAGATACAGGTTCCAGCACTCCCAGGTAAGCCTCCTCACTGGGATCTTCTAGTTCAGGAACTGAGGAGTTCTTAGCCCTTCTGCAAAGCCTCACCCTGTGCCAGTGTGCTGAAAGCTCCAAACTCAAGTTGTTCCTGAAGATCACAACCTTCAAGAACACCACTGAACGGCTGTGACACTGAACAGCTTTGCTTCCAAAATTAACAAAAATCTTAACCAGATACGAACTGGGTAATTGCAGCACAGCTGTAGGAGACAAGTGACAGTGCCAATTCAGCTCTACTCCAGCAGAGCTGCAGACTGGCAGCCTGGTACTTCTCTCCAGACAGACCTCACAGCCCATGTCTCACCACTACAGCACTCCCCCTGATCCTAACTGCACAGATCCCACGGGATGTGCCAGAGCTTGAGGACAGACAGTGGCTCAGAGGCACCTCCAATCCAGATCCCCACAGCAGCTGTTGGACACTCCTCCTCCAGTCCTGCCTTATGGTGAAGCACCGACGGGCCAACAACTCCTGCACGTGCAGGCTTTGTTCCTGCAGTGAGGGGATGTGAAGGTACAGCGAGTCAGCTCCCTTTTCATCTGTGAACTGCTCAGTGACCCTCAGTCAACCAGCACAGCACAACCACCCACAGACACGGCCAGTGCAGAGGCTTTAAGGGACAGTTCTTGTGCAGGGACAGCAGTGAAGGCTCAGGCACTGCCACAGGCCCCACCTCCCAGAGCCCACAGCTCGTTCCCACGGCCATCTGCAGACATCACGCGCTTCCAGCTGGATGGCAACTGAACGTAAGACAGTACAAAAGAAAAGTCCAAACTGAACCTCCACATACCCCTTTTTAATATGTTATTTTGCACTGTGTACAGGAAAACCAAAAATAAACAAAAGGAACTTTAGCCAAACTCCCCTTCCTCCTCCAGCTTTATTGATAGTTTAAAATTACATTTTCTATGTTCTAGGACTTCAATTGCTCTTACCATCTTACTTTAAAAACTGATTACAAGCAAATGAAACTCAGTTGTCTAAGTGATATAGTATACAAAAATAACATCTTGATTTCTGTGAAAATGCATTTATTTGCAACTCCTGAATAGCTCCAAATTGTATATGCTATGAGCACTGATGTCTGGGTTTCAGATTGACTTTGAGATATTTATTCAAAAGCTTCCCATTACGTTCTGTATCTCCCACATGAACATTCACTGACTGAATTACTGTTACTTTTAAGATTGATTTCAGATTTCTCTCTCTCTCTCATGGCCATTAACAGGCATGTGCATCTTGTTTGTTTACTCCCACTCAGCTATATGCTCTAGGTAGGGCCTGATGCAGATATCACTTGGTGTTAACAGCTACTGAGGTCAGACAATCCAAGGCCATTGTAATAAAATAAAAGTTATGAGGAAGTTTAGACACTTCCAGAATTTCTTTCCTCCTGCATAGGATCACTTCCCTGTAACCCAGAGAGGGTTTTTGCTGGTCTGACTCAACTCTTCCCACTCATCAATCCCTATTCACCAGTGGCACGGAAAGGGGGTTCTTTAACAAAGCATTATACATAACACCTCTACCAAACTAAACATAAACATTTTTGTAGTTAAATGCAGAAAGTTGATTTTTCCACCCCTTTCCTCCTTTTACACGGCAAGTAAAGCTCACTGGCCTGGGAGTAGCCTCTATCTGCCAACCTTTGGCCAGTGAAGAGGATTCAGAGAAAAATAATACAACCATCAATCAGAAAAAGGAGGGGCGACAAAGGAAAATAATTAGGCTGTAGCTTCAATTGTGCATTCCCGTGCAAGGTGCCCTGACTCGCCGCAGCGGTAGCAGTTGACTTCGCTGGTCTTGCTGCAGTTGATGGCTACGTGGCCAGTTTCACCACACCTGCAAAGGAAACAGTTCATCAGCCACCCACAAGAAGCAACCCCACCCTGTCAAGTACATTATCTGCTTCAGTTTCATGCAACACTCGTTCTGCATTCAAGACTTCTGTTCCTGTGTTCCAGAATTCTTTGACATGAGGGAAGTTTGTCTTAACCACAGCCAGAACTGCTCCCAAGTGATCAGCTCACATTAATCACTGGACATGCCAAAATCACTGTACATCAAATACAGAAGGCTTTGGGTGGTTTGGGATTTCCCCCCCCTCTTATTTTTTTAACTGTGGGCTGGGTTTTGCCTGCTCCTGCCTGCAGTTTAGCTTTGTTTCAAGAGTCATTAGTTAATCTCAAATACACCACGTTCTCTTTCCTTCCTCCACAGAAGGGAATGTTGGTGGGGGTGAAGAATACTGCACTCAGGAACACACTGTTTCTGGTGTATGCCTGCATTCAGAACCCAGACAGCACTCTGAAGATGGCATTTCAAACCAATTTAACACCCACTTCTCCCCATGTTCCTCTAACCAAGACAACTTAGTGTGTTCCTCCTGGGGCTGGCTGTGCCAGTCAGCTGATCTTTACAGCTGAGCTTTGTCAGCTCTGGGGTGACATACTGGGCACCCAACCTCAGCAAGTCTGTGCTACGGGCAAGTACCTCCTGTTACCTTCTGTCAAAGGACACGGCCCTTTCTCCTGTACAGCCCAAGAGATGTACCACTGCACTGAGTGGCCACGCAGAGATGTGCATCGCGGAATCTGTACTCCCCTTTGCTAACAGGCGTGAAAGTCCCAGGTCTGAACAACAATAGGTAACTGTCCCAAGAAACTCGCTCCTTGGCCAGAGCTGAGGCTGCATTTCAGACCCAGAACGCATTTCTCCCTGGAGGTGCAGTGCAGCGGGGCCCTGGCAGCCTTACCTGTAGCATTTCACTTTGGTGCAGTCTTTCTGAATGTGCCCGAACTCCCCACAGGAATAGCACTTCTGCTCGTCGGCGTGGTCGCAGTCGCGGGCCAGGTGGCCGGGCTTGCCGCAGTTGTAGCAGCACTGCTCCCGCTCCCGCTTGGGCTCCTTGCAGTCCTTCGCAATGTGGCCACTTCTACCGCAGTTATAGCAGGCTTCCACAATGGGAAAAACACACCAAACAGACTATAAAACCTTGGTAGCACGAGGGGCAGCACGCTTTGAATGGGGCACAGCCCCAGCCTGCTCCCAGGGAACCCCTGCAGCCTTCTCTTCAGCCGAGCTCTGCCCGCGGCACTGAAGAGTCGAATATTTAGTGATACTTACCATCCTCCTGGAGATCACAGTCCTTGGCGAGATGGCCAGACTCACCACAGCGGTAACAGATATCCGGCAGAGATGAGGACATGAACTGGAAGCCTGCTTGGAACAGGTACAAGAAGGAAAAAAAAAAAGAGGCCTAAGTTCAGAATAATTCTTAAAACTCAATCACAAACACTGTCAGCTGAACTGACAAGTCGGCTCCGCTCTGAGAACCTCTGCCAAAGTTCTTCCACAGAGGTACATTTCCCTGGTCCTTATGACCAACCTGCAGGTCTGACAAGGCCAGTTTTACACTGTCCACAGTGCTCAGCTGGAGACCCTGCTATCCAAACACACACAGGCACAGCCAGCACTCACCTCTGCCACGGCTCCTCATGCCACGGCCACGGCCGATGCCAGAGGGGCACTCCCGGGCCCAGTGGCCGCTACGGCCGCACTTGAAGCACTCGTTGCTGCTCATGGCTGCAGATCACCTGTCTGAGCAAGAAGGACATTTGAAAACACCTTCTCCTCCCCCAGCCAAAGGCTACTTTGAAATGAGAGACTCAGAGGTTTCCCATCCCCCCAGCAAAGGCAGTGCAAACCCAAAGGCAATTGCAAAACCAAGTGCAGTATCTGATCATGACTACTGAAACTACTGTGAAGGAGAGAAGTCTGCCTCCACTTTGCTTGACGTAAGGCAACTTAAAACAAAGAAACTGTGTCCTATGTAAGTTCCCCTCTCATCCTTTTTGTAGCTAACCTTCACTTCAAGAACTTACAAAATACTTGGGGAGAGGGAAAAAGTAAACCCCTTTAGCCACTGTATTACCAGCCTTAATGCTATTCTATCTTTCAGTAAAGGACTTTCCTCCTCAACCCTATGAGTTAAACTCAAAAGCAGCTACTTAACTCTACAAGGTCTTTCCTCCTGGTAGTTATACTTTCTTTTAAAGTCTGCCTAGCAGCTACTACCTTTATTGACTAATCAAGCTTCACTCTAGAAGCTAAGTGTCAGAATAGGCAGCATTAAACCTAAAGTATTGAAGAACACGTTAGCCCAAGGTCTTTTACAACCTAACAGTTAAGATTCAGAAAAATAAGAATTACAATCTGCAATTAACCTACAGCTCAGGTTGCATACTTCACTCCCAGGTTCACACGAAAGAGAATGTTTCAAGACATCGGGCTTCCCAAAGGACAGCAGGCTCTTGCCAGACATGTAAAAGGACTAACTTGGAAAACATCCTTAGAATGCTCTGGAAGCAACAGACAGACAGGCCTGTCCTACAGCACAACCCCAAGCGGGAAATGGAGGTGAGCAGAGCCAGCCTGCACAGCCCACTGCGGCTGTGGGCAGGATGGGGCAAGGCAAACACACTGCCACAGCTCCCCTGAGCTGTGGGACACTTGCACAACACTTCCATAGCTACAGGAGAAGAACAGGAAGGTACACATTTACACTGCAGTGTTTTTTGAAGTGTGCTTGAAGTTTAAAGTACACTAGTGTAAAAATATGCACGTCAAGCATTGTTTTGATGAAATCTCCTGAAGTTTAAATACCTCACAAGCCATCTCCCAATTCATTATTTTTAACCCAACAGAAGTACAATTGTTATGTGGTATGTTTGGCAGTTTACCTGACCCCTCATCAAGATAATCCCCCTGTAACCCTACAGTTCATACTCATTACAGAACACCACTCCTCCTCCCAGACCATCCAGCATCCCAGATTGCAGCAACAGTCAGGGGGCAGAGTCTTGAAAAAAGTCATTACAGGAGCAGCACAATGACACATGACCTCAAGAAGGAACCAGAATTAGCATCCTGACATTTAGCTCTTAAATGGAGAGCATGTATCTAAGCATGAATTTTAGTCACCTCTACCGTAACATTTAACAAATTTACTCTGGCTTTTTATCCACTCCTCCCTCAAAACAGATCCTCTCTCTGATGGTCCTCACTCAAGTGATTCTTCCAACCACAGTATATGGAATTTAAAATACAAGAGATACAAACTTTAGCATGTTATCTCCGTGATCCCACATCTAACTTCCAGCTGGACCAGATGATGCTATTTGCCCTTAAAACGAAGTTCTGCAATGGAAGGGTGCAAGAAGGTCTTAAACAGATCTAAACAAGACTAAAACAACTGGTTGTCCCAGGACTTAAGAGTTACCCTTGATTTTACACCTAACCCAGTGTTCTCTGCTTGGTGCCAGTGCCCAAGATCTCCAAGTGCCTCCTGAGGACAGCCAGGGCCGAGCACTGCCCGCTGTGGTGGCAGCAGCTGGCACTCGCTGGGCCACTGTTTACGCCTGTGTTCATAGCAACCATGTTGACACTGCAGAACAGGGAAAACACAGGCAAAGCCAACTGCAGCAGTTGGGCTCAGCCACAATAGCTGATGCTGCTTCTAATTTTCAACAGGGACAAGACGGGATCTCTGAAATATATACTCTTCACTCGCAACTTTTCCAAAAAGCGTTCACGTTAAAACATTCTCAAATGGCAATGTAAGATCTGTTCAAGAGGGCAAAACAGCATGGCAGCAGCTGCAGCACATCTGAACAGACGTTAACAACTACCAGATCTCAGTCCAGGAACCTGAGACTACGGCACCATGTTCCAGGACTGAATCCTGCTGGGAGCTCCCCACAGAACCAGCCAGCTTAGCACAGGGTAAGAGACAAGTGCCAAACAGGTGAGCCAGAGCTGCTTTAGATGCACAGAGGAGTTCTGACCCCAAAAGTAACGGCAGCCTACCTCCAGCCTGTCCATCTGCCAGTCCGGGTCAGGACCTGCACGAGGGACAAAAGCTCACCACTCACTGCCCTAAAGCAGTCTCAAAAGTTTCACATCTGCTTCAGAGTTTCTTCCTTTATAACTGCCCCTTCACAAGGAAAAGCTCAAGTTTCTTTTTCTCTTTCTCTCAGCAAAATGGCAAAGATGACACCAACTGAGTAAGAAATCTAAAGGCAAAGAACAGTCTCTGCAGTTATCCTTTGAGACTATTGGAGATTCATTTAAAAACCTTTATCTCCAGAGGCCCTTTTTTCCCCCCGAACTCAGAGGTACTGGAAGGTTTCAGCTGCCATACAAATGTGATTACAAAGCGCACTCCCCTATCTTCAGATACCTTCAGCACATCCAAGTACCCAGGAGTTTGCCTGGAGTTTCTCTTCCCCTGGTATTTCCATGTTTAACTTCTGCATTCTTCCTGTAAAGGATCTGAGCCTCAGCACACGTTCAGCAGCCAGAAGTGGCTGCAGCTGACACTGGTTTTATTTGCCCCACCTTCTAAAAGCCCTACAGGGGACAGAACTCCCCAGCAGTGTGAACCATAAGGATTCAGTTTCCAGAGGAAGCCAACAGCCACCTTGAAGGAGTAATATCCAGAAAAGGCTGGTTCAGAAGACAAGTCCTTAAATGGACAGTCTCCAAGCACTTTGGACACCATTACAGCTTTACTTCCAACAGAAAAAAATGAGTGCACTGAAAACCACCCAAGTTCAAACGCTCCTCTATTAGTCAATACTCTTCCATTTTGTCATCACAGGCAAGTTTCCAGCAGCTCCTTTTATCTATCAAGGCCACCTTAAGTAAGCCTTCTGCAAGAAAGCTACTTAAGTCTGCTTGGAAAGTTTTCAGTCCCAGCTCTCACTGTTCTGCACAGCTCAGATGTGTTACACAAAGCAGCCTGTCCTGTCTGTCCATGTGTCATCGTCCCCGCCCCCCTCACATACCAGAACAAGATTTTTACCTCACCAGGGCAGCAAAAGCAGTAATGGAAAACAAATTACAACTCTGGCCTCACGTAGCATTTCTGAGACAGGTCAAATTCTGTAAGATATAGTGAGGCACTGCCTCACAGAATAAGATCAAAACCTTGTCAAAAACACAAGTCTAATTGTGCTTTTGTACCTTTCCAGAAAAAGAGAAGGTAGTAATTTACCCCAACTCCTCCTACAGAACTCTGCTACTGCAGTTGGAAGTGAAAACATTATTAAATATGAATTTTAGACCTTGTTCTCTATCATGGCCCTATGACAAAGAGAAGGGCTGAGAACAGCTCTGGGCCACCACAGTGCTTCCCTAGGTCAGATCCGAAGCTTCTGAGGACAAACCAAGCACCAAGTGAACAAGGCTTTTTGTGTTTCTTGTAGTGATATAAGAAACCTTTGATACAAGAAGTTCTTTATAACAAACTCTGAAGGGGATGACTGTCTTTCTGTGGCTCTGCAGTTAATACAGACTCAAAACTCCTAGAAGAGGAGAGGTGCTATTAACCTCCAGTTCTCACACACAAGATTCAGCAATACCTGAGTTTTAGTAGCCCACCTAGAGCTTATGATGAACAGAAATGCCACTAGGCTCCACTCTAATGCTCCTTACTTTATAGCTTTCAGCCTCGAAGCCCTCCAGGGAAGAAGTTGTTTTAACAAACAAAAATAAAACTGACTTGGGCTCCTCATAGTAAAAAGGAAGCTGATCTTCAACCTAAAGATTAGTGACAATTCTTCTGGACACCAGCAGTTCCTCAGCATTTAACAGCCCTGTACAATAGGGCCGACTCCTCACTGTGTTTACCAGTGTGTTTCAACCTGCAAGTACAGCCTGAAGTCGGTATCAGCAGGACTTCACCCCTTCAACCAAAGCACAGAGCAGATAAAAGCCACTGCCAGAGGAGCCAGCACCTGTAAGAGCCCTTTAGCAAGTCAGGTCTGTCAGAGGCCAATGTTGAGAAATCAGCAGCTCCTTTCCAGGCCGTTGGTGACCAACGCACAGCACCACCCCTGAATGGGCCAGGGAAGCCCTGAGACAGCCCGAGCATGGCAACCCCCCGATGTGACAGGGAGCACAGCCCTGCCTTCCCCCAAGGCCTGAGCAGGCAGAAAGGCCTGCTAACCTGAGCGCTAGCATTTAGTTGCAACAGAGAACTCCAAGTGCTACTCATTTTAAGAGTTTTTATTTCACTAGCAAGACCAAGAATTCTCGAACATGACTGTCACCAGAGCTGCTCAGTATTCAAAAAGCTCAATTTCCACATCTGTAAACCAAAAACCCGCTACAGCAGAGTTAATGATGCTCCTGTCTCTCACTTTTGTCCTCACTAGGATGAGATACAAAAGTATTCCGACCACCAGATAACACTACCCCAATTCTGAAAGAAACTAGCTTGAATCGTCAGGAAACCCTGCAGAAGTGGAAAGCCAAGCCCTCCGCTCCACGTGGGACCCCTGTGCATTGCACTCAGGCTGACCCAGGAACGCTGAACATTAACTCAAGAACTGAGGGGCCAGAAGCCAGGACAAAAGGACATTCTGACGTCGATTACACGGGTAGTTCTTGCACAGCTCTGTGAACACAAACCAGGAAGAGAAATAAAGTTCAAAAAGTGACTGTGCAGCACTTTCTGCCTACCCACATGTGGAGTGGGAGAAAACACATCTACCAAACACGCACATTTTAGCCACAAAAAGTACAATGGGAAGATGGTATCTGGACGAACTTTTAAATTTAAAGAAAAGTAAACAACAGGAGCAACGTGTGAAGCTTTTAACATAAAATTCAGCCCAGACGTTAGTAAGATTAGTTTAAACGGCAGGTTAAACCTGTAACACGCAGGGCTGTTGCACAGCCCCAGTGAACTCATTTAACCTCTTCCCTCGGAGGACAGATGCAGGATTGCCTCTCCAGGCATGTCTGCGCTGAGGAAGAGAACACGGACTACGCAACCCTAAAGCTGCGTGGAAATGGGATCACATTAGGTGCTCAGAGGAAAACAAAACCCACTATTAAATATGACAATGCTGAATCCTATATGAGTAACAGCGGTTACTTGAGAACTACGCCCGACAGGAACTCAAATAAAAGGCCGCCCCACAGCCCGCGACGTGCAGATGGCACAGGCTGTTTTTCCTATCCATTTATAGGTCACATTTGGATTTGGAGCAGGCCACCCGTGCCTGTGGTCGGAGCAAACAGTTGCGACACCTCGACCCTGTGTCTCCGGCAGCGCCTCACACGTGGGGAGCCACGTGGTGCGCGGGCCGCGGACCCACCGACGGGGCTTTAGCGGGGACTTGAAATGAAATTAAATGAAATTTAAAACAGAGAAATAAGAACAAACAGTTTAATTCCAGCCCATTCCCCGCAGCCCCCAGTCTTATATGATCTTTTTCTCCCCGAACTGGCTGGCGCACGACCGGGCCGAGCTCCCCCTGCCCAGGCCCAGGCGGCCACGTGCGGCCCTGCCCCCGCCCCGCCGCCCCGCGGGCCGAGCGTGCGGCGGCCCCGGGCCGCGCCCGGGCGGAGCGGAGCGGCCCCCCCGCACCCCGGGCGGCGCAGGCTCCCTGGGCGCTCCCGGAACCCAGCCCTGACTCACCCTCCGCCGCCGCCCTCGCCAGACCCGCGGCCACCGCGGCCTCCCGCGCCCCGGCCCGTCCCCCGCCCGGCCCGTCCCGGAATGGCGTCCGCGCCCGCCCGCACTTTCCCGCGCTAGGCCGGAGTGCGCCAGCGCCATCACCGCCCCGCGCGGCGCCCGCGCTGCCGCCACGGCTCCCCCCCCCGCGCTCCCGCGGCTCCCCGGCCGCTCCCCCGCGGCCCCCGGCGGTACCTGCGGTCCGGTTCCCCCGCGGCCGCGGCCCCCGCACGACTCAGCCCCGCTCGCTCGCTCGGCGCCGCCGGTCCCGCTGCCTGCGCCACACGCGGTGTGCACACGGCCCGGCGCCGCCCCGCCCGCCGCTCTGCGCACGGCTCGCCGGGGGCGCGCCCAGCCAATGGGCGCCCGGCGCCGCTCCGCGCGGCCAATGGGAGCCGCGGGCGGGGACACCCGGGCGAGCGGTGGGCGGGGCGCGCGTCCCGCGCGCGGGCGGGG
>JAWWES010000024.1:18844685-18857026 GCA_035583135.1 Lophotriccus pileatus | reverse complement strand
GTCCCGCGCGCGGGCGGGGGCGGCCATGGCGGCGCTGGGGCTGCGCTGCCCCGCCGTGACTCACTCCCGCCCCGGGGGCAGCGCGGCCCCGCACACACCCGAGCGCTGTGCCGGAGCCTCTGCCCAGCTCCCCCCCGCCCGCCGCTCGGCCCCGCTCTCCGCGCCGAGCCGGGCGGCCCACAAGGTCCGGCGGGGCACCCCGCGCGCCGCAGCGGGGCCTGCACGGGACTCGCCGCCGCCCCGTCCCCTGCAGCCTCCGCCCGCCGGGGCTCCTCGAGGCCCCGTCACGCTCCCAGCGCCGCCCTGCCCGGACACCGCCGGGCGCCGGTGCCACGCTCGGCAGAGCCCGCGCTGCGGGATCGGGGCTGGGACGGACCTGCGGGAGCGGGCCGGGGCTGAGGGGCGCGGGCAGGGCTGGGCAGGCCCGGGCCGGGCTGAGCGCGGCGGGCAGGGCCGCTGCCCGCCCTCACGGCCCGTGAGGCGCCGCCGCCATCTTGGCGGGGCGCGGGCGCCGCGCAGGAAATGGAGGACGCGGGGCCGTGAGGGCTCCCCGGGCCCCGCAGCGCGGAGGGCACCGCAGGACACCCCCGGACACAGCCCCGGGCCTTAATGCGCCACAGCCCCGAGGCACGGGAGGGAAAGAAAGTTGTTTGGAGTCACTTAACGAAATTTACGCTCGGACTCTGTGCCGCGCACAAAGCTCGGAACTAGTGTTCCTGCTTAGTTTAGTGCTCTGAGGACGTTTACATAAACGCTATCCCTTGTGCCTGGGAACTTTGCAAATGAGTTAGTGACCGATTATTGCCCCGAACGCACTCCTACGTTCATGGCCTGGCCAGTACAACACACCAGCGGTGTCCAGCATCAGTCGTCATCCTTTTGTTCCAAGTCACACCGTTTATGTTTAAAAGTCTTTCCCTTCCAGTCCACCAGTTACAAGAAAGACCCACCGAGCCCCGGGCTCAGGAATAAAATGTGGGGCTGGAGATGCTTTGGATTGACCTTTCCTCGAGCTGTAAATCTACTATTACAGCACTATAGTTAAGTTTCTTTTATTAGGCTATGAGTAACAACGTATGTCTGTTCCCCGTGTTCAGTGCAGCTCATTTGAGATGGACTTTACATGAGTTTGTGTTTTGTGCGCTGCATTTGCCTGTCTGGTGAGTTTATAATGAGCTGTATTTTCCACAGAGCTAAACCCACCTCAGCACCGAGGTGTGAAAAGGGGACCTCTCAGACCTATCTCTGCATATTACTCTAGAATGTCTGACAAACTTTTGCCAGGTCTTGTTCTGGCATTTGTTTTACAGCACTGTAAAAATACCACCATCACCCCCAAGCTTTGAACTTCTAATAATAATTTTTTCCATTAACTACTTTTTTCATCTGTACTGTCGTGGTTCAGCATAATTTTCATGGCCTTTGGTTGCCTCAGATACATTACAATCCTGTTCACAGCTAGTTGCACTTTTAGTTTTCATGGCTACTCTTTCCAGAGGATACAGGGAAGAAAAATAATGTGTGTAGCTAAGGGAGTGCTCAGAGCTTCTAAATCATGAGTGTGTCTGAACTGCATTAAAATAAATCAAGCAACAGATCAGTGTCACTCAGAAAGGCTACAGGGACAAAATCGTACACCCTCAATTTCTTTCAGCAAATCTCTTTTTAAAGTACTAGAACCTGGTCTCTCTCTGAGTCTCTGTAACAGGACTCAGGAATTTCAGACCAACAAACCAATTGTAATACAACTTTTCTAACTTTTCTTGTGTTTTGCTGGTTGTACTTCTTGAACTGTCCATGAGGCCAGGAAACTCCAAACTGAACTTCATTGGAACCTGTAGGCTTACTGTCAGCAAAAATTTTTGTGACTGGTAGAGATGGTAAATTGCCCTGAACAAATCAAAACTTTATTTAAAGGGACTTCAAATCATACCCTGGATTCTCCCTTAGTTGAAATGGAAAGAGGATGCAAGTGTGAGTGAAAATGCTTCACTCTGGAAAGTACGGCTGGTGACACATCAATTAATCACCCTCCCAAAGGGAACTGCCTCAAGTGTTCTTATAATACAGGATATCTTTAGCTGTGTTTCGTTATAATGGAGGAAATTCTCCTCCAGCAGATAGTAAGAGAGTCTTCTGACAGTGTTTAGTTTGTGTACTTGCCCCAAGAATTAATTTGGCTTGTTGTATCTCAGTAAAGCTTGCAATTCTCGTTTGTCAGGTTCCTCTGATATTTAGGCAAAGGATAGTCTTGCAGTTAGAGAACAAAAGTGAGAAGCATGACATCTATTCCTGGCTCAGTTACTTCCTAGAGAAAACAAAGGAGACAGAGAACAAGGTAGAAGTACAAAGTCTTTTCATTTCTTGTGCTCAAGGAAAATACAGTTTTATGTCAGTTCCAGTCTCTGCCCCAAAAATCCCAAGCCTTAACAGCAATTTCTGCATAACAGTGCTCAAGGAGCTCAAGTGCAGTAATAGCTGAAGGGAAGCTGGAGTTTCAGCAATATATCTTTCCTAATGCAGACAGTTCTTAGAAGTGTTGGATGAAGAGCCAAATCATGTCAGGACCAAATAAAACAACAAATCAGATTTGGTGACCCATGCTGTTGCATTGTTTTCCTCTGAGTGGTCGGGCCTGTGGGTAGAGAATTGTTTCAGTTGCTGGGCAATTGTCATTGCCTCAGCCACGCATTTCCATTGTTAAAGCAAACCTTCCTTCATTTGGTATGTGGGATTTTTCAAAGCCAAGGAGACCTAAAATAATCATTATGGTTTGTAAGTGTTCAAAAGAGAGACTGCTTTTGCAGTATTGTTGAGTTTAAAACGATCTGTCAGCAGCAGTGTCAGAACAAGTGGTGGCTGTTTCCTGTTCCTTCCCCCATTCCCAGCCTTTCCTTTTCCTGCCAGGAGGCCACAGCAGGGCAGGAACACCCCCACCTTTCCCCAGGTCTGCCCTGGATGCCGTGCCCTGCCCTCGGCAGCAATGGAATGCCGATGGTCCAAGAGTCTGCAGTCAGTCTGTGTATTTCTTTCTTTCCAAAGGCCACAGTCAGCTGAGGGCTGACACAGCCCCAGTGAAATCAGCTGCTGTACTGACAAGGAGAGACTGCTTAACACTTGCCCACATAAATGACAGTTCAGGGAGCATCACTGGGGATATTAAGAGACTTTTGACAATATATTCCCTATATTCCCTGGATGATGCAACAGCTGGCAGGAAAGATCTGTCTGCTTCTTTAATAAAGTATTCATTTTTGTATTCAGGCTTCATGGCTGAATTATTTCCTAGGCTTATATATCTTTCATTGTTATTATTTTGAGAGTATGTCTATGTTAAATTAGCTACATACAGTCCTTTAGGTTGAAACAAGTCTGGCTGAAGAGAAGCAATCAGACTGACTCGCTCCAGATTCTTAGTTCAGTTTGACGTATTATAATTAGCTGATGAGATTTCGGATAATTGCTTATTTAGTGTACATGAGAGTTAGCTCATGACTGTTGCACAGACACCCACATTTAGGGTTAGGCAAGAAGAACTTCCTCTGCTAAGGCCCATGTATGGAGATAAAACCTGGGTATGAAGGCAGCACGAGGTCATACCCAGCACAACCAATGGCCAGTGCACCAGGCCGAGCTGCAGTGAGAACATGGCTCAGCAAAGTACCCTCTAAAGCACGTTCTCTGACGTGGAAAAAAACACACAGGCATCTTTGTACTCCTCTCATTTTTAAAACAGCCTGTTGAACAACCTGTTGTGTGCCAGCTGCTCAGGATGCTTTAATGTCCATCTTCAAGCTGTCATTTCCTTCTGTCGCACTGGCAGTTGCACCACTGAGCCCATTTTTATGTCTGTTAAGATGACTACAGTGTTAGAAACATTCAAATCACACCAGTATTTGATGGTCTGCGTGGCACTTCGAAGAGCACGTGGTGCATGGTGCAGGCTGGCTCTGGGACCACACACAGAGCACTGACTGAAGGGTAACCTGTATAACCTGGAGAGTTAGAGGCACTAAACCCTGATAATAATATAGATGTTCACATGTACACAGTGCTGATGGAGTTCTGGTGTCCCTCTAAAGTGGGATTTAACTGAAGGGGCAGATTTTATCGTGCTGCTGCTTCAATTTCTGCGCAGTGCCCGAGGTTACCCCTGACACTGTGAGTGCCCTGAGGCACAGGGGACTCTGTTCTCAGTTGTCTGACCCGGCATGTGCCGCTCCATCTGCAGCCCGGGCTGCTCCTGCCTCTCAAATGCTTCTCTCGTGCCATTCTGTTCACTCTGAGGGGGTGTCTCCCGATCTGTGGCTCCAGAGGAGTACCAGATCCCACAGCAAAACCTTCCCTTTGCTGGACAGTGGCACTGGGCTGTGTAGGATGGGTTTGGAGGTCTCTGTTTGCGGGTCTTAATCAGCCCATCCTGTATCAGTGTGTTTGATATTAAGGAACTGGAGCTGGACCCCAAAGTTTTTACCCTGTTGAGGGGACATCCCCTCATGTCTATGCCAGTTAACTCTGGGAACAGAAGACATTCTTAGGAAAGGAGGAGTATGTCAAGAGTCCAGTGTCAGAGCAGACCCAACCAGATGCTTGAACAGCCCTTAAGTTTTCCAGAGGCAGCTGTAAGCAGGGAAAACAGCCCGTTGTAACCTGAGCGAGGAGAGGCAGAGCCTGGAGGGGCAGTGCAGAGGCGGAGCTGCTCTGTCCCCTCACGCTGCACTGCTCCCAGGGCAGGGCTCCTAACCTCCTTTGGAGGCAGCAACACAGCTTGGCTCCAGAACTGAAATGAGCTCTTTATCTGGACTTGACCAGGCTCCAAGGGATTTCAGTAAGAGGAGGAGCTGAGTCAGGACTTGGCTATAGGTGGATCAGAGACTTTGCAGTGTTTATTTATTAAATATATCCCATCTGGTGTCCTGTTTGCAGCCTGCCAAAGCAAAAGGGATTAAAACCTTCTCCCCATCCCAACCTCTCAATATTGAAATAATGAGTAGAACTTTTTTTCCCCTCTGCATTATTCCTGGGATAAGCTGTCAAGCAAGCAGTTGAGTTGTTGCACCTTACCACAACCCTTGCCAAGGAAGATTTAGCAGCATGATAATGTAATGGAAAATATTATAGCCACGTTCCTTTCACACAGAAATTCTGTGTAGAAAGATAGACAAGTAATTGAGGGGGGGAAGTTTGTGTTAATACTTATGTGCTTATTTGTTTGTTTTTTTTTTCCAGTATGGCATTTTACCCAAAATACTGGAGAGGATTTGGGAGAATGAGCTAAGTGAAGTTATCCCACCTTGGATTGAAAGGTGGATATAGGACTGACAGCATCCTTTGAGCTGCATTAAATAATACGAAATACACTTAAATAATACAAAGAAATACAAAGATAATTATCAGAAATACTCCAAAAGATTATTAAGAGAGATGTTCACTTAAAGCTGTGCAAAGCCAGGTTGGGGGTGTGCCTGTCAGGAAGGAGCAGTGGGAATAACTCACAGGAAAGGAGAAACTATCTAAGAAATGTAAACACTGTCAACAATAAAAAGATAACTGGATTCCATGGTAATTTCCACCAAGTAACAAGTGAAAACAACTGGGCCCTACCAACAGGGCTGACAAACAGTTCTGTAGTTCCCAGAATATTTGTATGTGCTAAAAATAAGCACAGCTCACTTTAATTGCACGAGAAACTACAGGCTGAGGATGAGGGAAAGGTCATAAAAAGGTGCCAGCTCGGAGGGAGAAAAAAAAGCACCAGAGCAGGCACATCAGAATTCAAAGCTGTGATAAAGATGGGTATGTGAGATACGCTGCAGGGCTGAGCTAATAGAGTTGTTTTAATTACATTATAAGCTCAAAGTTAGAGCAGCACTACATCTGAGGCACTTTTAAAGGTTAAAAAAAGCCCAGATACTGTGGGGCTCCCCAACGGTGCAAATACACTGGGTTTGGAATTGTAAAAGCGAAAGTTTACGGGTAAAAAACTCTTATACATTGCCCTGACTTCCACTCTTTTCATGGCAATTCAACGTGAATTAGATAGAAACACCTTTTCTCCTCATAATTGTATAACAATAGAATCCTCTATCTGTCTGTAGCAACTTTTACTTAGTGAGGAGCTGGCTGAATTTCCTGGGCTTCTCACTGACACGTGTGACACCGAACTTGATGAATACCTTCCAGAGCCCTGACTTTCAGAAAAGGATTTCCTCAGGAGCATATATGGCCTGCTGTATAAATTCATAGCTCATCATTCTTAAGAGGTGGGACCTTCTCTGTGTAAAGAAATAATTTTCTTCTGTTTTCCAGCTTTCTGAATTGAAGCTGGGGTCCTGTGGGTTGAAATAAACCCCGATAATACAGGTAAGGTCTTCATTTCTCTCCTGGGATACACCCCCTGCCATCAGGGGTTTGGACATCCCTCCAGTGGGCCCTATTCTGTGATGTGGGATGCAGTGAGGTTTGGTTTCCCCTGATGTTTTTTTCTTCCCAAGTGGTATCTCTGGAGTGGCTGGAAAACCCACGTGCACATTTTGTGTGTCTAATATAAAATAGGGAGTGATTCTTGAAGATCTTAAAGACTGATGGAGGAGTCAGAATAAATCCCAGTCTTTTGGCACATGTGGGAATGCTGTTTGAATTTCTTACCCCACTACATGAGCAGTGAGACTTCACACCTCAAAGGCGTTTTTCTTCCCCAGTGTTTTGTGATTGTTTGACCAACTTTACGTCATGTTGGGTGTGGAATCATGGAATCACAGAACTGTCAGGCTGGAAAAGACCTTCAAGATGACCGAGTCCAACCGTTCCCCAGCGCTGCCAAGGCCACCATTAACCCATGTCCCCAAGTGCCACATCCACAGGAGAAGACAGACAGGGTCACTGCTGGAGCATTGTTCCTCGAGGAGAACCAAAGATCTGCCTAAAATGTGCCAGTGTTTCCACTGTGGCCAGCATTTCAGTTCTAGTTCTTTTAGGAAGACTTTACAAGAATAGTAAAAAGCAGGAATAACCTATAATGTGATTTTTAAGAGACCTGTTAGCGTAGTTCCTGTTTCAATGCCAGCTAGAGATGGGGGCGTGAAATGTTTCTGCAGCCCCCAAAAGGGGACTCCCAATACACTGCTTGAGGGATTTAGGTTTATTTGGCACAGAATATCAAACTGTGTGTATGGACTTCAGGTTTTCAAGACATCTCTGATTCCAAGTTGATGGTACAACATATCCTGTATATGACTGGCTTGTACTTATATTAACACTGTAAAAGTGGAGAGAGTCACCCAAGAGAAGGGTGGTATTTGTTATTCAGTAAAACGGACTAAAAAGCCTGTCATTGCTTGTAAGTATGGCTTGCTTTTCCTCACTGGTGTCCTATTTGATCATACCATATTATAGTAATTAAACATGCAATAACTCAGATTGGTAGTATAATCACCAGCTTTAAGAGGCACACTTCATATTAAAGTCTTCTTGAAAAACATGATTCCTTTAAGATTCAGGCAGCTGAAAGTCTAGTCATGGTTATATCATAAACATCCATTTCCAAGGTTGGTCACACTAATAAAACAAGTCATCCAGAAGGAGGTTTATCCATGTGAGCCTGAAAATGGCACAATGCTGGTATTTAGCAAGAGTAGGGAAAGGAGGTTGCATGTGAATTAGGAGAAAAATCAGATGTCCCTGAAAACTGAAGAATAAATAGAATGAATTGATTTTTGTCTTTGCAGAAGGAAGACGTTGGTTTTCGGAAATTATCACGTTTCTGTCTTATGAATACCGGGAGAAAACACATCTTCTGCTGTGGCCTTGGTTATTTCCCTGGAAGCAACTCTGAGTCAGCTTCGAACTGGGAAAAGTGAGAAGAGCAATAACAAATGGAAAGTACCTCAAGAATGCATTTTCATATTTGGAGTTGGGGGTGACCTTGGGTGTTGCCTGTTGTTACATTCACACAGTGACTACCGTTGACACTGGAACAGTCAGAAACAAACACTTAATTAGCCAACCTGATGAACAGGTTTGTGGTCGGGGCGCTGCTGCCCTCCCACAGCTGGAATATATAATTGCTAATTCCTGAGGCCTCCTGATCTGAGCACCGAGACTGCTACAAGGAGCAGCTGCAGAGTGTTGGTGATGCATGAGGAGTCCTAGACAAGATCCATCCAGAAAACTCAGTTATTAGAATACACTGGAATACAGACCAGGCACTCCCAAAGTGGGGCGTGCGAGGTTAAGTTTGTTTATACAGCCTTTGTTTAGGAATCCTGTGCACAGAATTACAACAGCCTTCAGTGAAATAATTCAGTGCTACTTTTCCCAGCCTCCTTGGAGTCAACTGTGTGCTAATGGAATGTTTACCTTGCTGGAAAAGCTGGGAGATGCACGAGGAGGAAGGGCACTGCGGGAAAGGGAAAGGACAATTTCATGGCTCAAACTGAATTCTGTCCATGTTTGTGTCACAGATCCCTGTGAGACCACACAGGTCATGTAACCCAAGGTTTTCCCAGGGGGTGACAACGTGTATGTGCCTCGTTTTCTAAGGTTCTGTGTTTGAGACACTCAGAAGTGAGGAATGACCATAACTGCAGGCAAGTCCCGACCCTGGAGCATGGGAGCACTGGAGTTATCAGAAGAGAGGTCACAGGGACTCCTTCTAAGCCAAGGGTCATCCTTGGAAATTGTTGAATCAGGCTTTTTAAGTTGCTTCAATGTTAACTGAGTATGTGTTTCATCTTGAAAAATGAATGAAAATTATTAAAACTTGATTCACGAGAAACCCAGCACAGAGTCTTTGAGAGGAAAACACCAGCAAATAATCCATGGCACTCTGTCACTCTTTGGACTGCCCCTGGATAGGTAGGGCAGCAGTGGGAGAGCTGGCAAAGTGAGGAGGACGGAGAAACTTCTGTTTTTCCAGTTTTAAAAGGTGTGACATTGACACAGCACAGACTAAACAAGGGGATTTAGAGAGTGCAACAAGTCGCTCCCACCAGTGTCTGTGCTGATCATTCATTTCATGGGGGCTGCTCAGGGGCACTTTCTGCCAATACAGAATGTAAAAAGCCTTCAGAAGCCTTGCCTGCAGCTCCAGGCCACGTTAGGCTTTGTACCAGCCTCGCATGCCCCCCGTCCCCCCGTTACACCGACGGCTCCTGACTCTTTAATTCCGAAAAGTGCTGTGAAATGTGCCCCACCCCAGCGCTGGGAGGGCGGCTGTGCCGAGCCCTGGGCACACACTCTGCTCCCAGGCTGTGATTTCACTGCTGCAGTCAGCCCTGAGCGCAGGGTGTGCTCCTGACCTGGGCACAGCACTTGGTATCGCCTGACACGCTCCTGGGATTGTTCTCACTCCTCCCCAGCTCCACCTCTCTGAGCAATCCTGTCTGAGTGCAGACTCAGCTGGCAGCAGCAGCTGCTGGCAGTGGCACTGGGGAGCTGGGACAGCTGAGCAGACTCACCTGGGGCTGTGCAACACAGCCCAGGAGGCCTCTCTAATCCTGTGATTGTCAGCTCTGCTGTGTGCTTTTCACGGGGGTTCGTGGCAGCCTGCCACTCTGCTAAATTTTGCTTTGTTTCCCTTGCTTTTTAGAGAAAATCTGATAGAAAAATGACTCGCAGGAAATTGTTGCAGAGTACTTGGAGACTGATCAAATGTAATGCAAGTCAGCAATTTTCTACAGATTGCAGTACAAGTGCAAACACAGACTCCTTGGCAATGCTAAAGTTGTCGAAATCAAATCTGGAAATCCTGGGTTGTTTTTCTGTTTGACACCTCTCTGGGTTTTACACAGAAACTGGTGGAAAAAGGGTGAGTGAAAACTGATAAAAGGTGGTGAGCAGAGCCAGGGGAATCCCTCTGTGCAAACCAGCCTTCCACCCATTATGGCTCTGAGAACAGGGCCACTGTTCATATGTCACGCCCTTGCTTTTGTGGTGCCCCTGAAAACAAGCAATTTATTTGCAAAAAAACTAGAAAAGAGGATACTGAGATAAAAACTGTCACTGGCTTCCCCATTTAGAGTAAGTTTAAATGAACTAAAATCACATCCTGTTAAAGAAGTAACTGGAAAATGTTCTAAAACACAATCCAGCTTATTTTCATTATTATCTCCTCGAAAGCTGCTGGATTAACCAGGACAACGTTTTGCACTCGCATTTGGGGGTGTGACTGGCTGAGGGCAGTAACTCTATACGTGCCCAGGGAGGAGGCAGAGCCCCAGTACGTGCCGGGCCGGTGGCCCTGCAGGAGGACACCCGGGGGGTGCCAGGGCCCCTTCCCCCGTTCCTGCCCTGGAGAACGGGCTGTGTGAATTCCAACAGCTCAGATTTCCAGTTAACTCCGTATTTATACTCCTGGTGCTCATCTGTTCCACCGAGAAAAGATCAGCTGAAGAACGCGCTCCCTGCTAACGGGAGCGGAGAGGCTCGGCCAGCCCGGCGAGGAGAGCAGGCAGAGCTGCTGGCAGGAGAGCAGCAGCTGTCAGGCTGACCTTTCCCCACTGCCCCTCTTCTCCCCGCGCTCAGGACCAGGCTCAGGCATTCCTGGGAGCCGTGCATTTGGAAAGAGAGGGTTATTTTTGCTCACCCTGTGGTTTCTCAGCACAGAGGGTCTTCGGGAATATTTCCTTTCACGTCGGTCCCTTTAAGCGTTTCACAGAGCAGGGGCTGTTCTGGGAAGTCAGTAAATTTGAATGCATGTTTTGAAGTTTTGTCATGACTCGAATGTAACGTGCAGAAGGAGCCAGCAGGCCGATGAATAAAGCAAAAGCGGGCTGGGTGTCCTGCTAAAGCCATTACCAGAGTATTTTACATTTTCCGTGCACCCAAATTAAACCCTTTATACAAGCGAAGTAACCCAAAACCATCTGGCACCAGACTTTGGGATTTCATAACGCTCTTTAATGCAAACCATGTGAGCAGGATGTGCAAAATGTCTGTGTCAGTGGGCTGAAGTAATACATGTAAAGAACACGAACTTTGCAACAGTTTTGCCCAGTTTTCCTATGTCCAGTCGATGAATTCCTTGTCCCACTGCTGTTCAGCAGGGATAAGTTCTGCACTGTCCCCTCTCCTTGCCTGACACTGGTCACTTCACTGTTCCTGAACACAGAGGGAAAACCAGGATCCGAGAGGAGCCCGAGCTATGGAGCCAGATGTGCAGCTCCAGCGTGAAGCTGAACAGCCACATGAGTTTTTTCCATCTTGTTACTGAATGGCAGTAAGAATGTTGTTATTATGGGTCATCAAAGACCTATTTGGCCTTCAGTATGGAAGAGATGCTTCAGCCTTTGCCAAGCTGTTCTCCTGAAGGGTTTTCCCACCCTGCAGTGCAGTGCAGTGCAATGAGCAATGGGAATAACTGTGACAAAGGGAACTTGGGATCACTCGGGATTGAAGGTCCCCCTCTCCTCCTCTCGGGGCTGAGCCCTGCAATGAGTGACCCCTGGTCCTCTGTCACAGAGCCCAGTGTTTCCAGAAGCAGCAGATTGCCCCCAGACTGTCTGTTTACATGTCTAGCAAGCAGAAACTCTGTCTTTCCTGACTGTGCCACTCCAAAATGTGCTACCAGGGGGTTTGCCACGCACCCTTTATCCTTCCAGACTCCCTGAGCTCCCAGCCAGCTGGGGGGGGGTTCTTTATTCTTCTCTACAGGTTTTCTTTGAGTGCATTGCCACAAGTGCCCTGCACTCCTCACGCTCCCCTCAGGGCCCTGAGGACACCAGCAGGCTGTGCTGGCCCTGACCCACAGTCCCTGCACGTGGCTCCAGGACTCTGGTACAGCCCAGGTCCTGCCCACCCTGCTGCAGCAGTGCTGTACCTGGCCATGGAGCACACGGATCCTGACCTCTGGAATCACCTCCCAGCCTGGCCTTGGATCTGTCTGTTAACTGTGGACCTGCCCAGCACTCACTGTGATCTCAGGAGGCCTGATCCTGATGTGAGGACTCCCTTGATGGCCCCGTCCTTCACTGTGAGTTTGTGGGATGCTCTGGTTGAACACAGGTACCATCCTGGGGTCTGGCCTGGGTTGGTCACCATGGGCTGGACCTGGCTGTGTCACTGGGCCTGTTAGACTGAACTTGTTTATAGATCCCCCCAAAGGTCAGAAAATCCCAGCTTTGGTGACAACAGAACTGAAAATAGACCTGGAAGAAATCTTTGGGAATAATGATTTCAGAACTCTGATTATTCCAGCAGCTCTGATGCAAACCAGGAACCCTTTATCCTGCACTGATTATTTTGTTAGTCCCATCCTCTGATTATTTTGTCAGTCCCATCCTCTCCTTGGGAGCTGCTTCCTGTGCCACCACCTTTGTCTCTTCCCAAGTACCTCTGTCTGG
>JAWWES010000024.1:18793703-18844585 GCA_035583135.1 Lophotriccus pileatus | reverse complement strand
CTGAGATCCAACCTGGCCATGCCCTGACACAGCTCCAGCCATGCCCTCGATATTTTAAAAACCGTGCTGCTAATTTACATTTCTTAATTTCCCTCACTAAGTCTGTAGAAGAAATTTGGACTTATATGTTTTAATGTAGAGCAGGGGAAAAGCTGAAGGAAGCAGCAGGCAGGCATGTGAAGCTGTTTCCCTGGGTCTCAGGCTGCGTGTGTTCTAAACCAAAACCAACTGAAAATGAACATGCAAAAAGCCTGTTACTGATGTGTATGGACTTGGCAGATCCCTTCATAGCTTTGCAGCACGTCAGGTTTGCAGCCAAACAGTTGACTGAGTGCCCCTTCCAGTGAGAGGTTCTGAGGGTACAGAGAACAGCCATCCACATCCTCTGATGGAATACAAAACTCCCAAGCTTTCTGATGACCATCCACGGATGGGCAACATCTGGCAGCAGGTCAGAAACTGCAAGAAAATCAAAAATGCCCTTCCTTATCAAAGCCTGTGTTAACCAGGACATCCAGCACAGGAAGGTCTGGAGCTTCTGCCTGACTCAGAATCGTAACTCCCTCGGTCTCGTGTGTGTCCAGCTTCTCCTCCCGTGTGTCCAGTTCTGGTGAAATCCTTCCTTCACTGCTCAGTAAAAAGAAGTTGTGACCTGTTTTGGGTTCCCCTACCCTGCCTATTCCTGCATGTGACACAGAGGTCAAGGCAAAAGGCAGGACACACCAATTCCCCCTTTCCAAAATGGGAATCTGAGGCAGGGGCTCAGTAAGTTGCTGGAGGACACACAGTTTCCTTAGTGGGAACCTAAACAAACTCCCTCAAGCTCCTGGGAAGCTGTACCAGAAAGATCCAGGACAAAATGGCATTGAAGCAAAAAGATGTTTAGGAGCAGCAGAAAGGGGAATTCTAAAGGAAGGTCAAGATCAGCAAAAAAGAATTGTAGAAACCTGGAAGGTGCTTGGCCCAGTCCCAGAGCTGTTCCAATAGCGAGGAAACAGAGTGATGGGAATACAATTTGGCTGCTTTCTTGATCTTATCATCTTTCTGAGGTACCTTCTGAGTAGAGACTGATGTGCTAAAAGTGCCCTGCAGGGCCTGGGCATTGTGCTCATGCCTTTGTCACCTGTCTCTGACAGCACAAACTGTGATCACGGGCAGGATTTGGGGAACAGGCAGAGGTTTGACACAGACGCTTCAGGTTTCAGGGCTACAGCACCCAGGACAGGGGAGCAGTCTTGGCCCCTCACAGCCCATGCTCTTAATTATTGTGGTTTGCCAGGGCTGCAAATGATTCAGCCTGGCAACAAAACCAGTGGTGTGCAGCAAGTGGAAGTGTATTTGTCTACACACACATCCTTAACAACTAATTCACCCGATGTGAAGCACTTGCTTGAAAGGCTGGGCACAAACAGCTTCAAGAAACACCTGGGAAATGCTGAACAGAGTCAGATCTACTGCTTTGCCTTCTTCATTGCTCTTTTATCACAACATCACCTCGGGGAAGAGACCCAGCATGAAAAGTTGCAGCTCAAATAATCTGCTGGAAAATAATAAGCAAGAGAAGTCAGGATTTTGCGTTTGAAAATGTCAAGTGGGCACGGTTGTACCTCTTGGATGTATGGTGGACACTGTGTCACATCCTCAGGCAGCTTTCAAAGCTGGCTCACTGTCTTGACATCAGCAGCAGCTCCAGCTGTTTATCCTGGACTTTTCATTTTGGTTGTAGCTAGAATTGTTCCACAGAAGCCAGCTTAGTTTTTGTTACAAATATATAGAACCCAGGTGTCTGTGCATTCATTTTCACTGTTGGCAGCAGGTGCTGGGGACAACTTCAGAGTGTGCTCAGACCACAGTCCACGTGCTGCCAGAATTCCTTGGGTTTGGATGGCCGTAGAAACACTGGTAATTCAAAATCTGCAGTGTTCTCCTGACCTCAGTACCGACCCTGCCTCTTTACCTGTGCCTGTATTTCAGGCTCACATCACCTGTCCAGCAGAGTTAGAACTTGCCCTCCAGAGATCTGGGTCACAGCTCACTTTTGCTGCTTGCTGAGGTCATGAACTAAGGTGGCAGCAGTGTTAATTCCGTGTGGTGTCCTTTAGGTTTTGCTGTATTTTAAAGAATAATTGCTGGAGCAAGTTGGATGTGTGGCATCTTGAGTATTATTGAGGCTGGAAAGCAGCCAGAACAACCAAGGAGCAAAACTTCTAGGCAGTTTTCCATATCTACAGCAAAACTGAGGCTCCAGTGAAGTTATCTGAGGAATTCAGGCTGAGAACAACGAATGGAAAAGGAATGACACAGATATAAGGGGGGGAAAAAAAAGTGAAGCATTTCATGATTTTGGACAGTTTCCTGCAGAGTTATATCACTGCACTGCTATTATTCCTCAGCAAAATCAGAGTCAAGCAGAGTTACTCCAGCTGCTGCACTCCCATTCTCATTCCCTGGAAACCTGGGGAATCCAAGTCATCTGGGAGAGGTGGATCAAAGGTTATTCCCCCCCCTTGCCCATTCCGACCCTGGTGAAATGAACTCCAGCCAAGGACCAGAGTGTTGTGGATCCTTCCACTCAGCATTTTAATTCCTGGTACAATTTGCTTCTTTAAGAGCAAGGAGCCTGAGTTCATTCAGGATGTCAAACAACCCCCAGTGCCCTGGGAGCTGCAAACTAAAGCAGCTTCACTGCACATTCGTATGGCCCCGTCCCCAAAGCACCTTTGCTCCCCACTGCAATAAATGAGGATATCTGTTCTTGTTTCTCATTTCAGTGTCACCAGCCCTTGGCTAGTTCAGCTCATTGTGGCTCATTCAGCCGTGGGTACCTGGGCACTGGCCAGCCTGGAGAGAAGCAGGAGAGGTGGTGCCTGGGTCCTTTCTTTCCTTCAGCTGAGGAATGAACACGGTTCCTTTTTCTGCCTTCATTTGCTGACTTCCAAGAGACTGCAGAAATTTAATTCCTGTTGAGACTCTGACTCACGTGCCAAACATGTATGAAATTTGGAGCAAGAGATAGACCCAACCATTACATAAGCTTCCTCTCCTCAGGAAAGCACCTAATCAAGCTTGTTCCATGAAAACTCCCCAGCCAAATGGCTGGAAATGGATGTTTTCTTACAAACACAGACCCGTGCAAAACAAAGGCCATCAGAAGGCCTCTGCCCAGGGTCCTTTTCCTTGGCAGAGGAAGGTGCTTGTGTTGGACCACGGAGCACTCATTGTCCTCTGCTTCGAAGGAGTTCACAAGTCGATAGCAATGGCAAGTTATACTCCCAACTTCCATCCTGCTGCATCCAAATCGTTAGGAGACGACCATTAATCGGGCAGTAGAAGAAAGAATAACAAGTTGGAAATGGAGTAAGGTTTCTTTTTTCCCCACCAAGTTGTGTTACTGGATTTTCCCCCCTTGAGCTCCAGAGCTCCACTGTAGTTCAGGTCCCTGGCAGGTATCCCACACTTCCTCCAAATCTGAAGCAGAAGGACTGGGATGAGTGTTTGGGGCACTGGGTGTTGGATTCCTGTGCCTGTGCTTTGATTGTGCTGGGGTGCTCTGAGCTCCTTCCTCTCTCCAGGTGGGGGAACAGCAGGACATTGCCTGTATTTTCCTTCTGAGCACAAAGATACTCCTTCATCCTCCTGGGAAAGCTGAGTGAGGGTGGGGGGGCCTCATAAACCCCCTCTCAGGAGCAGCAGCTGCCTGCAAAGCCAAAGGATGGGCCGAGCATTCCCGGGATGAGCAGTGCTCCCTTTGCACTGCCCTGAGCCGTGCACAGACCCCCTGGGGTCACACAGCCCTCCCCCACGGGATGTGCTTGGGGTTATTTCGTTGTTAATCACTCTGGAGCTTTAATTGAGGAGCTGCTCATTTTGGTGCTCACAATGATACTAACTTTTGCAATCGCCGAACCCAAGCACATTCAGTTTGACACTCAAGTTTAATACCTGCTCATTTTGATCCCAGAAGGTGCACAGAAGTCCCTGCTTAAAGAACCTCATGTCTGAGGATCCTTGGCCTGTTCCAGCCTTGAATATTTCAAACCAGGAATCACTCTGTCCCCTTGCCTCGAACCTTTTTGTTCCCCTGGAGTTATCAGTAGCAGGCAGTGTCAGGGGGTTAAGACAGAAACCGTCTTACTTTGGAGGCTGCAGGCAAAGATTCCAGAATTCTGTGGAAAGGTTTCATTCCATTCTGTCTTTCCCCTTATTCATTTGCAGTACAAGAACAAAGTATAAGCAGTCCCATAAGGAATGTGGACTTTTACTGAAAGGGCAGAACACGTCCCTGTGGTGCCTAAACACTCTGGTCTGTGAAATGATTGTTCAGTTAGGAAAAGGAAAACAAAAAATGCAAAGTTTTGGCAAGCCCTGGCTCTGCATGCCCCAAATCCCAAGTAGGCACCTGCACAAATATTGTTTGCATACAAATAAAACTGTGTACAGAGGGGTGGAGGAAAAAAAGAATCTAAAAGCTGAACCACTCCATAGAAGCCAAGCCCCAGCTCTCCCACTTTCACAGTATGTCAGTATTGAAATAATTATTAAAGTAGCTGCATTAAAGGGAAAGAATAAACATTTTTGGTAATGCTGGCAGGTTCCCACTCTGACACGGGGACTTTACAAGCATTTTGAACCAGCTGACTGACTTTTAAGCAGAGGTATTTTTAGCTGCACCTGTAGGTTGGTTTTGCTCTTGTGGAGTGTCTGCACACACCTCCAGCCTTCCAACCACTGCATCCACAGTGATCAAAGCACCACACACAGAGAATCATCTCCCACAGCTCCTTGCCACCCAGCTGCCTGAAACAGATGATACCCAGGAGATTCACTGAGTCCTTTTGTGTTCTGAAAGCAGGGAACCCCCAGGTGGGCAGTGCAGGGCTCCTGCTGCCCCTCAGCACAGCTCCCAGCCCTGCCTGGTGCTGGTGTGGGGCTGGAGGGGCTGTGGGGCAGCTCCTGAGCCCACCCTGCTTCCCAGGGCTCGCCAGGCTGTGCCATTCCCAACCCCACTGCCCACTGAAACCAGGGGAGAGTGCTTGGGCTGCAAACATGCATTTATGGATACCAGGACAGAAGCTTCAAACCTCAGGCAGAGGAAGCAGTGCTGCTGTCCAGAGTAAAGGCTTTTTGTTAGAAAGCCTGTCCTTTCTGGGCACTCCAAAAGCCAAACTCCAGGAACTCGGGATTGATTATTTTCCTGGTGTCTTACCTACTTTCCCACCCGTGGGAGAAGGCAGAGGCCACAATGAAGGACCATAACAGGAGGCAGCAGGAGGAGAGGGTTTCTCCACATGAGAAAAAGGGAAGAAGAGCTGGTATTTTGGCACTTTGGCACTTTGGTTCAAGCCCTTTTTTTGACCCATTGCCACTCCATGCTGATCTGCATTAAATACTGCAGCCTCCTCCCACAGGCACTGACTTCTACCAGCTCCTCTTCTTAACAGCAGAACCTTTTCAAACAGTGGAAGACACTTTATTGTGATGCGTCTGTCTGTGTGCAAAGTGCCAAGTGCAAGAGTAACCCCGAGTTTGCACAGGGGGGAAGGAAAAGTGGGTCAAGCTGAAGCTGCTGTGCAGAATTGCTGAGCACCTGGAGCCAGTGGGGAGCAGCAGCAACTGCAAACTGAGGCTCTTGCCTTATTAAGTCAAGTCAACACTTGCTCAGTGATCAGAATCTCTCTCAGTTTCAGTCTTGTGTTGGAGCGCAGAGGAGATTTCGTGCAGGCTTCACTGTTCTTACAAGAGCTAATAAACAGCATAAAAATGGAAGCATGAGAGATCTGTCTTGCCTGGGGATATTATTGAAACCTGGTTACATGTAAATTCATTCTTATTTGGTGATGGCAACTCCCAATCTGAAGTCACCTGTAGCAGGTGAGGAATTCCTCGGGTGTATCAGATATTTCATTTACCTTTGGGCAGAGAGGAAGAAAAATTACAGGTTAGTTTGCTAGTTCAAAAGGGGGGAAAAATGCATTGCAATTAGAGAGCCCATTACAGGCAGCAGATTAATACCTGCCAAGCTGCATTCTGGGATGCTGGGATCAGTTCCCAGTGCCATCAGATGACATGCAGAAGATGCAGTGAGTGCAAGGCTTTGATTTAGAAATTATGTGCATAAATATATATACACACGTATATATTTTATCTGAGGGGAGATTGTAATCACTGTTTAATCAAAGGTTAAATGTTGTTGAGGTGCAGAAGCAACTCTGGTCTTCAGATTATATACTGAAGTTGGACACACATTGCTAAATCTTGTTTTGTTGATTTAAATGGTGGAGATGGTTTTACCAAAACACACGGTCACAGTCCTGAGAGAGCATTTGCTGTCTGATGAATTGGTACCTTGGCAGCTGGGAAAAGCATTTCAGTGCCACAGTGAACTTTACACGTGGGCTGGAGGCAGCTCTACTTCTTTGTGTGGAAACACAAGCCCCCTGTGACAGTTTTGGGTGCTCTTTGAACACATCGAGCTCGTACAGTAAATAAATGCTGCTTAGAAAGAAGCAGGCAGATCCTGAAGCTCGTGGGGCAGCTCTGACTCCAGCAACCAGAACCCAGGGGTTTACCCAGCTCCTGCAGTAAATTTTCAAGCTGCTGGGTGTACAGTCTCATGGCCATTTTATCTCCTGCTCTGCTCAAATTAACTCCTTCCACCCCTGTGTGAGTGGCAGGTGATGCTTTGGGACTGAACAGGCACGTAGAAGAGGGGATTGCTGGAGCAAGTTTATTCCTGGGAACATGCTACTAGATTGCATTGCAGAAATCACTGATCCTGTGCACTCAGATTTAAAAAAATCCAGTTTGATAACTGCTTCTTTCTCCTGCTGCAGTTGAAGGAACCTGTGTCTGAAAGACTGGTAAGAATGCTTAAATTCATGATATGCTACTTTATGATTAAATGATTACTTTTAGATTTATACAAGATTCAGTTGCTAAGATTCAAATCTGTCTAGAACCCAGACTGGTGTAATTTGGTGTAATTTGGTCTGTGAGTGAATGCAAGGGGAAACCTTCTCTAAAACCTTCTCTAGCCTAGCCATGAAAACCTTTCTCTGGGCACCCTCTGATACCCAGGGCTGTGAGCCCGGATGGGGGTGGTTAAACTAACCTGCTCCTCTGTGGTTTCCACGTGGCTGCACCTTTCTCCTGCACCTCAGGGAACGGCCAAGGGGTGTGAGGGTGCAGCTGAAGCAGCCGAGAGCTGAGCACCTGCTGGACAAAGTGCTGCAGTCTGCAGGAGGGGCTGCTTCTGGCTCCACAGGCCAGGGGTGGTAGGAGAGCTCAGAATGCAGTTTGCAGTGCCCTGCCTTGCTGGTAATGCCATTCCCACCAGCCAAATGAAGCTGTGAGGACCCCCCCAATCCTGGCTGAATTGCCCCTGAACCACCCCTTCGGCCTCCCTGGCAGCTCCCTGGGTTTGGTGGCTCTCCTGCCCAGGAGTGGCTCCCACGGTGTTTTCCTGCACCTTCCTTCGCTCCCAGGCTTTGTGTTGGATTCCTTCACCTGCTGCCAAAAGCTCACAGGCCTTTCCTCAAAGTCTCAAAATCCCAAGGGAATGCTTTGCCCACCTTTTGTGCTCCTGCTCTGACCCAGCTCTCCTTCCAGCTGAGACAAGGCAGTGCCAGCCCCAGTTCCACCAGCACGTGCGAGCAATTGATGTTGCATCGAGGGCTGGTGCATTTCTGACCCACACCAGCACCTGCTGCTCCCATTCAAAGCTGCTCTGCTAACAAGGGCTCGTGGAAGGTTTGTCATTCACCAAAGAATTACTCAAATTCTTGAGTGAAGGCTGGGGAAGAACTGCTGGAACACCAAGTTTTACGCATTTAGGTCTCAATCAGAAACTCGTGCAGTGTTGTCCAGATTCAAATGTGGTTGTTATATCACTTCTGCTAGGACCAAATTGATGCCATGGCACTGATATCCTGATCAGAATCATTGGAAATGAAAGGGATCACTGACTAAAGTGTTTATTTAGGGTCAAAGATATTACAGATGAGCCATGGGGTCAGCAGGACCATCACTCTTTGATACAGGTGATGAAATGTTTTGTGCTTCAAGTACCAGTGCAGCCTTCACACTAACCCTTCTTATGCAGTGGCTGCCTCTCTGCCTATTTTTCACTCCCACCACACCCTTGCACGATTAACTATCAATTTATAAGAAAAATGTCACTGAATTCTGTTGCACCCTGCCCCTTTGACTATGACAAACTGCACCATTCCCACCTTCCTGCATCCTGTGGCTCCAAATGTGAGTGGATGCATCCTCTATAGAGACACTCTGCCTCCAAAAGACAGCTTTTTATTCTCCTGGTTTCAATTACACACTAAATTCTGAGGTTATAAAAAGATATGATCTCATCGCTGAAGTGTCTCTGACCACCAGTGGATTAAAATTGCTTTCATTTATTCAACAAGCAAAAAGCAGCGTTTCACAGCCCTTCTGAGCACACTTGTGGGATTCTTGATGCCATGTTGGTAGCCAGTTGGTAACTTGATCTACCTGTACTAAAACTGGTATGTTGTGATCACGGCTTTTTTTGCACACACTGTAAGTGCTCACCTGAAAAAAAAAAAAAAGGCTTGTTTTGTGTCTGGTTTGAAGTCAGCACAAAAGCAACACAAAGCACTCAGATTTTCTGGTGGTCATATAATTTAACTGTTCAGAGTCCCCAGAAATTATTACTTGATGGGCCTTCAGATTCTGCTTCAGGGGAATTTACTGGGCAATGTCAAAAGCGAGAGAACAAGTTAAGAATGAAATGGAGCTTCTGATCCGAGCACAGGGTTCGGTGCTGAATTTCCACTGGAATTGGAATTGCTTTCTAAAGGGAAGTAGAAGATGTTAAATCTCATTCAGAAGTAGAAATTAGCCATTCACAGATCAGAATCTATTCATATGCAAAGACTACTCGTCAGTAAATTGCAGCTGCTTTCAGATCAGTGTTAATTACTCACCATACCCTGAAAATAACTGCAAACCAGCAGGGGATGCTTCTGTCCATTTGTCAAGTTAATTACATCTGTAAAAATGCATCTGTTGAATGACACTGATGAAGCTCATGATTTTCAAATTTCCTTGTCCTACACAGTCATTACTCAGAACATCTCTCTTCAGAAAGAGAACTCATCAAAAATCTTTTGACAAAACGCTGTTCCCTTGGAAAATGAGATTCAAACCCAAACGTTTTGCATGGAAATCAATTTATTTTAGTGAAGCTTTTGTCAGGAAAGGCCTCAGTGTTCCAAGGCAGTTTCAGGTTTAGATGAGACATCCCTTCATTCCCAGTTGTCAAACAGTTTTGGCCAACAGTTTGGGACAAAGTAAGTTCCAGGATTTTGCTCCTATTTCCGTGCGTTTAAACCAAGTCAACCCGTTCCATCAGGAGAGACTGAAAGACTGATACAAACCCAAACCCAGCCACCAAAGCTGGGTTGGGCTGTCCCACTGCAGAACCTGAGGGCACAGAGTGGAGATTAGAGCCTTACCCTTAATGTTTCTGCTGTTTTATTGGCAAGCTTCACAAACGGTCTTGGCTTTATCCTCTAAACCTGCTTAGGGGGCTCTTCCCACTTCCACCCTGTGATTAAATAAGTAACTTCTAACCCAGAAAGAAGAGTTCTGCAGGTTCCAAATGCAGGTGAACCGTTACAGGACTCGAGCTGAGAGAGGTATTCCATCATTACAGCTTAAATAAGCCTGGATTTCTCCTTTCAGAGAAAAGTGGTAAAAGAAATGAAACTCCCTTTAAAGCAGAAGCATCCTACTGAGCCTTTTGTATGCAGCACAGCAAGCCTCATCTCTCAAGGGTTCTCAACTAGGTCTTTCTTTCCCAGCACTGTCCCCTTTTTACTAAGTAGGATCTGAAAGACCAGATTCCTCCTCTCTAGTGTGCTTAGTGACAGGCAAACAAATGGATCACAATTCATCTTCTCACTTCCCCTCACGGTCTACTCTCAGAGTCAGCATTAAAAAGCAGAAATTAAACCCCTTCTTTTATTTTTGGTGGATAGCAGTCTGCCAGCTGCGTGTAGGCTCTCAGTGCTGAATTGCTGCAGTTGTTGTTACATGACTGGCTTCAGGAGATCAGAGCTCAATGCAAAGAAAAACTTGCGTGGGGCCAGAGAATTCAAGATAAGTTTAAGATGTATATAACCCTTCATTTTGAACCTGCCACTGGGAATCTTCACACACTTTCAAAAATAGATTTGGAAGCAATACTACTTGGTGTTCTCCAGAGCTCCTGGAATGCTGTACCTCAACGGGGTTTAATTGTCCTTCCCATTAAAGTTGAGTCCAAGGAAGAGAGTTACTCTCTTTTTCCCTCTTCATTCCCCGTGGCAAGGAAGGGAGGCAGATGCCTCAGAGGCAGGAGCGTGTTTTTGCAGGTGGGATGTTCTCCTGCAGCTGTGGAGTTTCCTGGGCCTGACTTCCATGCCCACCTTGCCTTCCATCCAGAGCAGTGGGACAACACTCTTCCTTAACAGTTTCCAGTGTTAGTAAGCATTGGAGATCTTTTCCCTGCCAGTATTCCAGTTACATCCAATGCTAGCAGGAATTCTGGCTCGTGAACGAGTGTGTCCTTCACACAACCAGTGTTGATGCCTCATAAACAGTGGGAAGTGTTGGAAGACCAAGGGAAATGTGCCTGTTTCCACTTCAAGGGCAGAGAATTGATGCATCAGTAACCTGTGTGGACCCCTAGTGAAGAAAGCATTTTCCAAATACGCTCCAGAATATTAGACCTGAGTTCTCCTCGCAGCCATACCCAGGTGTCTTACGGTGTTTGGTTAACTTTGCTTCCTCCTCCCTCACTGAGTGTGAGAGAGCTCAGGAATTCCATTTCCACCCGGAGAGTGGGGGAAATGATGTGCCAAATCCCCTTATCTTCCGGGGATAGCGAGGGAGAAGAAACACGTGAGCCTCCCCAGGGGACAGGGCTAATCCTTGCACTTCTTTCGGTGCAATCTCCCAGGTTTGGTTTGGTGCTTTTGAAGCCACAGGTGTGGCTAAAGAAAGGTATTCCCCGTTCCTGCCTTGCTGCTTCACGCGTTTTGCCAACTGATTCCCCCTGTCACTAACAAAGTAATTCTGGCAATCTTGAAAATCTCTCTCTTGCATTTAACTCAGAGCCAGTAAAGCATTTAAAATCTGCTTACATGTATTTCAGTTACTCACCTGAGTGACTTGAGTAAGTCTTTCCTGTATTGGAGCCCTTTAAACCCAAAGCCTTCGTAGTTGTTGCTCATTATCATCTAAAATTTGCCATGATATTGTTGGATATATTTTTATTGTGCATTTAATCTTAAAACCACATTATTTCCTTATTAACACATAGATCTTTGAGGAGAACTAAATGGCATAAAGCATCACACTTGAATATTCGGTCACTCTCAAAGAGAAAACTGGAATTAATGGAGCTGGATAATGAGTAACTTCAACATCCAGGAGCTGTGACAGGCTCCAAAGCCAGATGAGGCTGTTGCTGAGCTCCTCCCTGGTGTTATGATGTGGCCCAAAGGAAAAAAATAATGCAGAATCAGTTTCTGGGCTAATTTAAACTCAGGAGCAGCTCTGAAGGCTGGAGCTGCCGAGTCACGTGCAGCTCCTGGCAGGGCCACTTTTTGGTCTGGTTTTTTTTCCTAAAGGAGATTGTAAAACTTTTTTTTTGTTTCCTTTCCTTTTCTGGCCATATTCCACGCTGGAAGGAGCAAGAGTGGTTTGAAATATCCCCTTGGCCCCTGATCTCAGGCACCAGGGCACAGGGAATGATGCTCTTTGCTGCCATCAGTGTGTACAGCTTTCATTCCTTTAACCATTCCCAGCTCAGCACTGGGGTGTTTCCCAGTGTTTTTTAATGGAAGTCTCTAAAGTTGTTATGTTTTTGTTTTTTTTTTTTTTTTCCTGGCTTCCTAAGAATTATTTTAGGATTTATACTTCAGACTTTGGAAACCATTATCCTGGAGTGCATCCCTGTGGGAATGGGAGTGCAGGCTGGCAGAACTGCCCTGTGCTGCTCCCCAGATAGCCTGGGGGCCTTTATTCACGACAACATGTGGTGGAAAAGCAACAGACCAGAAATCCTAAAGGTTTGGGAAGCTCTCAGTGGGATTCAGTGGCTCTGTGATCAGGGTAACTTTTCCAGGACTGAAGGTCTTCCCTCCCCTCACACCCCTGTGATGCTCTGCTATGCCGAGGTCAGATTTTCCTGCCGTGGGATGGTGCTGGAGCATCAGGAGTGTAGGGATAAGTGCTGTCCCTGCCCTGAGCCCCTGCACTGGAGCTGCCCTTTAGCTTGTTTTGGTTTTTTTTTCTTTCCTAGAGTTTGGCTGAATATAACTGTTTCAGGTTAAAAAAAGTAAGGACTTATGCCATGTTCACATTACATCACTCCATGTGACTCCTTCCTTCGGGGGCTATTTTTGTAGCCTGTGGTGATGTCACTGAGTTCCTAGAACCAGCATGATGATAAATTTTAACACACAATATCTATTTATTTAGGGAACTTCTGTATTTTTTGACTGCAGAGTTCCTCCTGTTACTTCTCTTTTGAGCCTGGCTTTCTGTAAACTGTCTGTTGACCATGTTGGGTGGAGTCTGCTCTAATTTCCAGAATACCTGCTTGGGAAAATATTATTTCTCTTTCCTCTCCCCATTCCCATTCTGTTTCTTGGTTGTTTTTTTTTTCCCTCACTGATTTACTTATTTACTTTTCGTGTGAGAAGTCTGGGATGACAACCCTGTCTGCTTTAAACTTGCTTTTTAAAAACCTGTTGCCCACTTTCACGGTGCTTGGTTTTGCCAAGTGCTAGATGGAAACAAAAGCTCTGAGTCCATCATAATTTTATATATTCCATGTACTTTTACTCACCTTAGAACACCCCAGATATATTTCTTTAATCCTTTAATGCCTGTCAAGGATTTTCAAGTTATTTGTAGGATTTTTGTAAACACAGAACAGCTTTTTGACCCTGCAAATTAAACCAGATGCTTTTTCTGCTTCACCCTAAAAACTTTTAGAGGTATTTTTATGTCACATTGCTATTTTTTCCCCCCTCTGGTTTCTGGGTGTTGGAGAAACAACTGTGCATTTCTCCAACCTAATTAAACAAAGCTCAAGCACAGCAACACATCACCCTGCAGAGCTCTGTGAAGGAACAAGAGCAGCACTAAAGCTGAGCCATAACAGTTCTGAAAAGCCCAGGCTGTCCTGGATTAGCAGATCGGGATTCTGATAACTGTGGAACATCTGGAGAATAGATCTGGATCTAAACCTTGTGTCCTAAATACTTTTCAAATTAGGAGATGCACGTGGTTTGAGCTGTCAGTGATGTGTGCCAGTGATGGATTACTCTGCTCGGGCAGGCTGAGATCAGGCAGACCCTGAGCTTGGGGCACATTTTGGAGACTGACAATCTGCCCCTTTGGTGCTGGACTAAGGAAAGGGATCAACTGCCCTGGCAGCCTGGGAATCAAGCACAATCAGATCAGCACGGATCAGAAATAGGACAGGGATGAAAAGGTCTTGAAATGACTCAACTGAGACGCTGTCACTTAAAAGTGACAAACTGCGATAATATTTTCATAGCACTGGCTGCATTTTGTAAAAGGAGAAATTAATTCAAAACCAACTGCATATGTACCTTTTTGGTGGGAATTTTCTGCACATTTCTATAACACTTCATGTGCTTGCTGCATAGAGGAAAACATTAAGATCAGTAATTGAATATTTCAGAGATGCTTGTAAATTGAAATCTGGTTTAGAGCCTAAAGATGCTATTTTAGAGGCTCAACATAATCTGCTGACTTTAATTGAAAAAAAAGGCTCTGGTGTTTTAAATATAAAATCATAGCAAGGTGAACACAAATCCCAAAGGGCATAGAATGCACAGAGGATGCACAGAAAATGCACAGAAACAGAAAACTGGCCTCTATTTCAGGAAAACCTTTCATGGATTGTTACAACACTGGAGGTCACAGCAGGGGAAAACACTTCCAGTTTGGTGACAGCACTTTTCCTCCTCATCCATCCCTGGATTTGTGGTGCTTCGATAGGCAATGCCTACAAACACCCAGCAGAGTTCCTGCTTTCTGAGTTTGCCTAATTCTTACTCAAATCTTCTTAGTCCCTAGGAGATGACTATCCAGGCACGGAGAGGCCTTTGTCCTACGAAAATAACTGCATTTTTTCTGTCATCCTCTCCCCAGCTGAAGATTCCTAATGCAGGGTTGACAAGAGCTAGAGCAGAACCCCTGACTGATAACACCCCACGTAGAGGCTGTCCTTGGCTAGACTGTTGCTTTGCATCCACTTGCATAAGATGTAATCTCCTATTTCATAATCTAATATTGTGCTTTTTCAAGGTCTGTCTTTTAGCCTCAAGTACCTTGAAAAATGGTGTTTATCAGCAAACTTTCTTGCCTTCTTACTTAGCCTTGTTGTTGGGTCTTTATAACCTTTTGAAGAAGCTTTCTTCCAACCAGGTAACACCTGGAGAGTAGGAGGGTAATTAATTATAATCTCTGAAGAATTTATGAAAAATAGACGGAAAAAAAAGCACTTCACAGCTTGAGATCTGACCGTGTCTGATCACACTGCTCGTGTCAGCCTGACAAACAGCTGAGTCAGCAGGGATGGCTTTGGAGATACACTTTGCATATGCAAAAGGTGCTCTTTCTGGGACCACGGAGCTTCCAGCTGCTCAGGCTGCAGTTCCACACAGCAAAGAACTGGCTCTGGAGGCTGCTGCCAAATGGGGAGATTCCAGTCCCTGCACGAGCCAGCCTTCCTGCTCCTTCCCTGGCCTTGCTCGAGAAGCTCTGGGATTGTGAGATTAGTCATGAAAACATCCAAACCTGACTCACCCTGTGGTGTCATGACTCCATCAGCGTGAGAAGGGGGCAGAGACGTGCAGCTGGGGCTCCAAGGGGAAAGAGCAAAGCAGCACTCCTGCTTTTTGTTCACAGAGCAGAAAAGGGAGGTTCACAGAGCTTGGGTTCTCCCTGTAACAACTGCTCTGGCGCAGGGAGGAACTGGAGCCTTTGACAAAAGCCACGAGCTGCCCGTCTGCGCTATCAGTGACTTGCTTGGAGCGCATCGTCCGTGACGAGGTGGGTGCTCACGCTGCTTCTGCTGGAAGTGAAAGTGTCTGGAAATTCAGCCAAAAAACCGAAAGTTCTCTCGTGAGACGTGAAGCCTGACTCAGTCAATCTGTCTGACAGCGTTGAGTTCTGGCGAGAATAATTCGCCGAAGTTTTTTAGCTTCGTTCTGGAGCTTCCACGAATCGCGACCCCCCTGCAACCTCCTGATCACGAGTTCCTGTCCATTTTAATAGCCTAAAGGATTATTTATAACAGTGCTCAGCTTTGGCTACCTAGGATTTTATATCCCTGTCGAGTCTTCTTTTCCAAACGTTATTTTAAGTATCTTTTAAAAAGCCTGCACAAATTTCTGCCGCAGCAGAACAGTCCCATTTACTCAGGATTGATAAATTACACAGTTCCAGCAACTGTCCAAGCGGTGCTTTCTCACCAAGAACCGAACTGCAGAGTCAAGGTAATTAGGGCACGCTGGCTCCTTGCCAAATTCCAGGGTAGGCTCCCTTGGCAAAGCATCATCCCAAAGGTTTCGTGGGAGTTCTTCTGCAGCAGTTCCACTTTCCTCTAGGAAAAGCTATTTTCATGCAAAGGAGCCTCCCAAAGGTGATTCCTCCCTCTTGCCCGTTCCATTATTTATTGTTCCATATCACTGCCCAGCAGTGGCATATTTTGTGTGAATTCTTTCCATTAGTCACAAAGCCACACAAACAGCTCGGAGCTTTCCTCGGAGAATTCTGCGCTTCCTGCAAAAACAGGCATCAAAAAGCTACCAGGAAAACCAAGCAAATCACTTTAATCACTTGAGTCTATTTCCTATCCCTCAGAGAAACCAGGATTTTCCAAGTGTTTCAGTTAAATAATCAAGTGAATTACAGGGCCTGTATTAAACTAAATAAATCTGTGATGTACTATATAATATGGGCCCTATTGTGTCCAATACGAGGACAAATCCCATTTCTTACCCCTGCTCAAAGACTTCCTAGGATTGCTCCAGAAATGGGAATTCCTCTTTCATATCTTTGGGTCGCTTAGATGTGAGATTTGCTCGCGGTTTCCAGAGGCAGGACCTCGCTGCCATCCCTCCTTTGGAAGAGTGGCAGCTTCTCAAAGGCCGTGTTTTAACCACCAAGCACCGGCTGACACGTGTGTACAGCAACTCTCGGACTTCTGCTCGGTTTTTATCCCCCATCTCAAAATTCCATCCTGGATCTTGCCTTCCCACACCCCTGAGCTCCGTGAAGATGGGTAGAACAGCACAACTGTAGGAGTTAAAGGGGGAAGTGAGTGGTTATACACGGAGTTATACAAGGAAACAATCGCAGGAACGTGCTTTACTATGAAAGCACCAAAAATCTGAGGTTAGACCCTTGTTTTTAATGGAAATATCCTGAACTCTACTAGATATAAACACAGAAGGTGTGAAATACGATTTTATTTTATGTTTAATTTATGATAATACATAAGGTATCGTATTTGAAATACTATGGAACTTTGCTTATAAAAATGCCATTTTTATTTTGATCAAACTGTGTCTATAATCATCAATGCTTATTTAAGAATAAGTGCAGTTGACTGGATATTATCCAATGCTAAATGAAGCCTTGGGAGAGGGGGGAAGAAAGGCAAATTATTTCGCTTGATTCTTGCCAGCCAAGAGCATGACTCTGCTTGAAAACTTGATAAATCAAAATCCTTTACTTGAGGAAACCATTTGTTACTCTCAAATGAAATGGATTCTCGGCAATAATGTTTCAGCAGTTACTGAAGTTCTCATGTCAGGGTTCTGTGAAAGGCAGAAGAAAGGCTGACATAATTTGTTGCCGGTGCAGGGCTTCTGTCTCCACCAGAAATAGGTCTGAAGTTAGGGAATGCCTGAATAAATTAAGCTGAGCAAATCAGAGTATTAGATACGTATCTCCAAAGTATTAAAAATACTCAGGTACAGCCAGACATGTCAACACTCATTTCTCCGCAGTTGCTGAGAGATTTAACAAATCTCCTAACGCAGCACACTGGGGTTCTGATGAGCTACAGCAAGAGACCTGTATGTTTGCATTCCTTTGACCTGATGTCTTGGCTAATTACCGTGCAAGTAATTTACTTGTTTTGCTCATAGCATTGTTTTGGGGTTTTATTATCCTGCAGAAAGAAATTTAAAAAAAGTTTGTAACAAAAATAAGACCAAAAGCGAACATTATCCTGGATTAGCAGCTTTAATCACAGCCGAGTTTTCTACTGTAGCGAGAGCAGATCCCGATGCACATAATCGACCTGATCGCCACTGCCCAGCCTGAGAAACGAATGTGCAACAGCACAAAAGGCCTTCACAAATGCATCAGCTGGCAGAGACATCCCCCACCTTTACAGCCAGAGACCAAAGGAGCCATACACATATGCAATTGTTGTTAAAAATAGCAGCCCCTCAGCCCAGCCCCGCATCCCAGCCCCGCATCCTCCGAGCCCAGCCCCGCATCCCAGCCCCGCATCCCAGCCCCGCATCCCAGCCCCGCATCCCCCGAGCCTTCGGCCGGCTCTGGGCTGCTCCGTCGCAGGCACAGCTCGCACTGGCTCGGACACCGACCCGAGCTGTTCCCGCTGCCACACCAGCGCTCTGCCTCCGAAGCTCCGTGCGTGGTTAATCGTCAGGCCGCTCTAAGCACGGGTTGCTGTCGAGGACACCGAGGCACAAAGCACGGCAGGCTGGCCCGAGCACGGCTGTATCGCCACGGGGAATGAGCCTTTGATCACCTATCTTTGTTTATCTGAATGCCTGAGATGCACTTGAAAGACAATGGATAAAATGGATAAATGTGCTGGAGGCCAGAGACCTTTTCTCTTCCCTTGCACAGATTTTTGGGTCAGAACCCCCAGCAGGTGAGGGTTCCACTTCTCCTGGTGCAGGAACCTGTGCACGTGGCTAAAATGGACTTTTCATTTGTCCTCTTGCTCCCTCCGCTGAACCTCTGAGTGGTGCAGGTATTTCTAACCTTAGACCTACATGCTGATTAGCCCGGTGTTACCTGGGAATAGCAGTTGGACAGATTCACCGGCTGGGCGGCTTTGGGTTCCCTTGTCTCCAAAATCTCCCTTGGATAAAAGCCCTGTGACGTCAGGGAGAGCAGAGGGAGCGTTCCTGTGCACAGTGCAAACACAGGAACACAAGAGCAGAGCTATAAAAAAAACAGTTGGTCTTTTTTTTATGAAGAAACATAACAAACATGATTTAGGAAAGATAAAGTTTATATATTTTTCAGAGACAGTCTGACACGCATGTGCAGGTACACACAGCCTCCTGTTCTACCTCCTGCTGATCCAGCACTCAGGATTCCTCACGGAAAATTATTACAGTGAGCTGCTTGTAGAGCACCTAAGTAGTTCAGTCACCACACTAGAAGCTGTCCCTGCACAGGAAAAATCCTGCATAGCTGAAGGTCCCCCCAGATCTGGTGTCCAGTCCTTCCCGTGGCTCTGTATCAGGTGTAACTGCTCTGCTGCAGCAGATATTTCCACTATCTGCTCAGCTCAGGTTCTTAAAATGTTTGTCAGGAAAGAGTTGTTTCTGCTTTGCTATTTTTAAACTGTAGTACCTAGCCCTGAATAGATTTTATTGTGGTTAGACTTTTTTGGAGAGTCAAAATAAACCCAATAAACCAGTCTGGTTAGGTTTCAAAAATAGAATACGTGTATAAATCAAAGTGCTCTATTTATTGTCTCTACAGTAGGAATGACTGTTCGAGTAGACACAAACTACTTCTAATTTTTTAGCTGTTTTCTCCAAGAGTGCTTGTTCAGACTGAGGTTTTATTCACTGTGCAGGTGGCACCCATCAGGTGTTGTTGGAAGTTGTAAGGGTGTTTCATGGAAGATTATCATGAAGAAGGGCTGATATAACTCTTTTTTTTTTCAATAAGAAAAAAAAGTGTTTGCTGTTTATAGAGCTGCACTCTCAGAATAATTTAATTACTGCAAGGCTTAATGAAAAGCTGTTTCAATTTTACTCTGAAGTGTTCCCACACAAGCTGGTACTGAAAAGCTCTGTAATTGATGTTTTCATCAAACATTTCTATTGTTAATTTTACAGAAAGGCAGCCAGGACCCATGTAAGTATGAACACCTAATAGATTACAGTATTAGAGACGGAATTAGTTTTGGAAGAACATGCAATAGAGGATAATATTCCTCTATGGAATAGGGTAAGTTTTTTAGATAAATATGTTTTTTACATGAAGGAGTTTAAGCAGTGACAAGGAAGAAGAGGAAAAATGAAGGTAGTAACTTTAATTTAGATACAGAATGAAGCAGTGACCAGGTGAGGCATGTACTGCAGCCAGCCCAACAGCAACCACTTTTAGCTGCATATGGATAAATCCAAAAGTTCTTCAGGACAAACCAGCAAAAATAATTAATGTGAACAGACTGTGCTATGTTTTTTGTTCCAGCAAAACAAGTTTACTCATTCTTAACAGCTTTGTATGTCCTGTTGTTATAAAGTAATTTATGCAATTTGAATTCTCAATACATGAAAAAAATCAGACTATAAATTGTATTTCCACCCCTCTTCTCTGAACACTCCAGTGACACGGGCAAATAGTAAAGTCTTTCAGCTGAATGATAAAACATAAGTGGTTTATGCATCATCCTGACAAACTAGAGGTTCCTTATTTGGCTCCTCTTTTAGGTTGCAAGTGCTTATGTTCAAGGCCACTTTCTTCATGGCCTCTGTACACTGGACTTCTTTTGTATCTAACTTGACTTAACCTAAGCAATGTTCTCTTAATCAAGAAAGAGAATCTCATGGGAGAATAAGGGAGTGATTTATAGCACATATCAAACTGGCACGCACAGGGACAAAGCTTGGGCTGTGGCTCAGAGGGAAGAACCCTGGATAAAAAGGCAAAGTTTCTCTATAGTAATCCTTGGCTGGAGGAGTCAGGGGGTGAGATTTGATACCCCAAATTCCATAATAAGCTGTGGATATACATTTCTCCTTTCCCCCAGCCAGCATTGCACTCCTAACTCTCGCTGCTCATTCTTCTGGGGCTCCCAGCTCTGTCAGGTACCGAGGAAACAATTAAGGTTACACCGGGCCACTTCAAGCCTGTCCAATTTTTGTTTCCCTTCTACGTTACTGCTGCCATGTTTCAGTTTCTTTGATCGGTTTCCTTGTTTGCTTTTCTTCTTGTTTCTGGTAATTATTGCATTTCTTTGCATGTGCCACATTGTTTAACTCCCCGAAATTTGGCTTGCTTTCCTCCAGACCCGTGTTTATTTGTTCCATGACTACCATCCTTTTAAAAGAAGTTTAAAACTTTGTGAAAAGTCTTTGTCAAAACCACCTCTTCTGGAGGTGAAGGTCCCTCCTTCCTCTCCCTCTTTCTTTCAAGCTCCTCGTGGCAGGTGCTTTTATTTTACCTTACAATATTTTAAGATCCTTCTGCATGTTCTTCTCAAGTCTTTACTATTCTCTACCACGTTACAGGGAGCTGCTCAGTCCCAGGCCATGTGAGTATTTATTGTACCCCCCACCTCCAGTTTATTTGTTTCTCAGATACGTGGATCTGCCTCCTGTTGGAGCCAGATAAATAAACTGCCTGAGCACGGCAGGACTCCTGCAGCATAAACAGGACATTTCAAAGGAGAGTTACTCGATAGGAGCTCGAACAGAATGATTCACACGTTTAAATGGTGTCCCTGGTAGGCACTGTCTTGGTCTGGATTTGGTTTTCTGGTTTGTTTTTTTTTTTTGGTGGGTCTGAGCTCAGGGCAATGGGGAGGAGGAAAATAAGAGAAGCAGCTCTTTTTTTTTTTGAGAGCTGAAATCTCCATGTGGTCTGTCTTGTGAAGGAGTGCTGCAAAAAGCTTAAATACTTATTTTATCAATAGCCTCTAAATTGAAGGCTTTATTACACTGGAATAAGTAGGTAACTTTTAGAACATGCAGGGATAAAACCACACCTAAAGACATGGAAACTTGTGTTTCAGCCTTCCAGAGCTCCTGCCTGTCACCCCCATTGCAATCTCCCATTACTTGGCACCCACGCCTCTTCTGGAGGGCACCAGTACCCAAAGATTCGGTATGTTTTGGGCTTTTTTTCCTCATGTGGTGCTTAGGAGAGGCAAACCCAGCAGTGCTGGTTTTTTCCTTGCCACGCCTCTGTGAGATTAATGTGACTTTAGCCGGACTCAGGTCTTGGTTTGTATCAGAATAAACCTTCTGCTGCAGAGAAATCCCAAATAAGGCTGAGAGAAGTTTGCTGGAGGCTCTTTTCAGAGAAATGCTTATTTAATTACCCATTGATGGAACTTACACGACTATAAATGCAAACGTGCATGCTCCCTAAGAACAGCTGTAGGGGAGATGTTTTCCTTGGCAGTGGCTGTCCTTGGGAGCTGCGTTTGGGGGCGATAAAGCCCCGCTCACCATTTGCTGTGCCGTGCCGGACGCTTTCAGAGCTAAAACAAGCGAGTTCCAGCCAGCAGAACGCTTTGGTACCCCGGCTTTTCCCTGGAGCCCGGCCCGAGTTACGCGGGGATCGCTGCCCGACAGCTGTTCCCTGTCTCCTCCAGGAAAAGAGCTCGCACGCTGGTTTTTATTTTTTTTTTTAATTGTTATTTTTCACTTTGCGCTCCGGAGCCGTTCCCAGCGCATTCGTTAGTTAATTGTCCGAGTCCCGAGGGCTCGGCCGAGCGGGGCTGAGGGGGCGGCTCTGAGGGAGCGGGGGGGGCGGCACCGCTCGGGCACACTGCAGCGCGCGGCAGCGCTCGTCCCCGCGGGATCCCCCCCGTCCCCTCGGGATCCCCCTGTCCCCTCGGGATCCCTCCATGCCGTCTGGATCCCCCTCGGGATCCCCTCATCCCATCCCCTCCCCTCCCTCCGCTGCTCCCAAATGGCGGCGGGCCCGATCGAGCGCTCGGCGCTCCCCGCCGGGCCGGGGCGGGGCGGGCGGCGCAGGGCGGCGCAGGGCGGTGCGGCGAGCGCCGAGCGGGCGGGGCGGGGATAAATGTCTGCGGGGCGCGGGGCCGCCATTTTCTGTGAGCGCCGAGCGAGCGGCGCCGGCACGGGCAGGTACGGCGGGCACGGGCGTGGCGGGCACGGGGACGGGCACGGCGGGCACGGGGACAGGTACGGGCACGGCGGGGCCGGCACAGGTACGCCCGGGTACGGGCGCAGGTACGCGGGGGCCGAGCCGGGTGCGGGCACGGGCGGGGGCGCCGGGGCCAGCGGGGCGCGTTGCCCGCGCTCCCTCCCGCTCTGGCCCCGCTCCCGCTCCGCGCCCGGCCCCGCCAGGCGCCCGGGGAGGGGCGGCGGGCCCGTGGCGGCGGGGCCGAGGGGCCGGGCCGGGCCGGGGCTGCGGCAGGGCCGCCGGCTGTCAGCCAGGCGGAGGGGCCCGCGGGAGCATCCGCAGCGCTGGAGCCGTGCCCGGGCCGGGACGCGAGCGGGGGGCGGCTGGAGCAGCCGGAGCCGTGCCTGGGGCCGGGGAGATGAGCATCCCGCGAACCTGGAGCCCTGTCCCGTCGGTGGCGGGGACAGCAGCACGATGAGTGTGCCGCCCCCCTGGAGCCGTGCCCCCGCGGAGGGGGTGGGCAGAGGGGCGTCTGGAGCGCCGGGAGCCGTGCCCTGCCAGGGGGCTGAGCAGGGGGCTGAGCAGCCCGCCCCCCGAGCTGGCCCGGCCTGCTCGTGTCCAGCTGCAGCTTTGTCTCTCCTGCTCTTCCAGGGGGCTCCCTGACTCTCCTGTCACTGCGATCCACAGGCTACTGGACCGGGAATGGAAAATGCCTTTAGGTTGTGTCAGCACAACCAAAGCTTTCTGCTCAGGCTTTCTTTGGTTGGACCTGCTTGCTTGATTTTGGGTTTTTTTTTTGGGGAGGGGATTTAAATTCAGTTAAAAAAAAACATTTGGAAATTGGAGTGAGATCCTTTTGTGTCATGTTTCCCCTAAACTGTTCCAGCCGTGCCGTGTAGCAGTGGTATTCCTGCAGAGCCAGGGCTGTCCCTGGCCTCCCTTTATCTGCAGTCTCACTGCACATACGGATCACCTGCCTGTGTGGCTCTTTTTCCTTCCTAGCCTTTAAGTGGCACCCAGAGATGCAGGGACCTTGCCTGGGACAGTGAGACCCCCAAAGCAGTTGCAGTGGAATTGCTGGAGCGCAGTGTGTGTTCCAAGTGCAGCTCTAGGTTGTCATGGGTGTGCAAGACGAGGATCTGCAGTGGTGCAGAACTCAGATTCCTCCTAAACCAAACCAGCTCAAAGTATCTGAAAATAGTTTTGTACAAAAGACTTGAAAAATGTCTTTTAATGCTTCTGCAAAAGTCAGCTCCAGATGCTAAAGGATCACTGCACTGTGTCAAACCAGGGTGTAATTTGAAGGGGTGTTCTTGTTCTTTAGGATGTATCTGCAGTGTTGGTGCAGGAGGAAAGACTGACGCAGGGAATGTGAGAGTTAATTTCAGGCAGTTCAGTTAAATCTCTTCTGTGGTCACCCATTCAGAATGGAAGTGGCTTTAATTTGGTTTGTCTTAATGAACGTTTTCTGTAGGCAAACCCTAGGGCTACAGTTTATCCTGAAAGACTTATGGATCTGGATGTGTGTTCCTGAAACGGATGGTTAATGTAGTAAGCAATTTAATGTTAGATTGGTAAATCAGCAGTGAACTAGCATAGCTGGCTTGGAGCAGCAGTGCCTTCAGAAACCTGGAATGTGTTTTTCATATGGTTTGTTGCCATACTTAATATTTTCAGGACTGGACAACTTGTTGTGCAACACTGCTGACTAACCTGCTTTGAAAGAAAATCTGGAAGTAGCAGAGAAAATAGCTATTTTTTTTCTAAAGAAGATCTAAAACTTATTTTTTTTTTTCAGCTGAATCCCTTTCCCATTTTTTGTTCTCAACACCACTGCATTCTGTTCAAATTACATATGAAGTCACTGCTGTCTCAGGGCCTGAACTTACTACAACTTATTAAAATAGCTCATATTTTATAAGCCACAGACATGACCCACAGAAATCGTTGGTCAGCACTTCTTGGTAAGCTAAATCAGCACTAATTTCTTCTGGAACATATACTCCCCTCCTCCCCCCAGATTGTTTATGTGGCTCCTTCTTCACTGTTGGGAAAGCAGGAGCTGAGGAAGAAAGCCCCAGTTTGCCCCTTGAAAGCAAACACCTTCAGTTCAGAGCTGCTGGTGGTAAAGCTTCTGTGGGAGGTGGGAACCCAGAGCTGATGGGTTAGGTTACTGGGTTTCCCTTGCTTCCCCAGCTTTGCTGTTGCCTGACTTGAACCCCCCCCCCGGAGTTTTCTGCTCCTGCCTCAGTTCTGAGGTTGCTTGTCCTGAGGGAGGGTTTGCCTTGGGCTCCTCAGCTGGGAACGTGCTCCTGCAGCACACCAAGGGTTTGTGCTGTGCTGCTCTGGCTGATGGAGAGCCAAGAGTTCTTCCATCCTTTGGCTGCCTTAGCCTGTGGGAATTTGCTCTTCTTCCTACCTGTGCCTCACTGTTCAGTTGGAATGAGGTGATACATCCCTGAGCTGCTGGAGGAGAGGCAGGACCGTGGTCACCCAGCACCAGCATTTCCAAACCTTCCAGACAAACTCAGCTTGAAAAGGGTTATTGTTTTGTATGAAACGGGTTTCTGGACCATCCACGTTATACAAGTGTGTAACGTGTGTGAAGAGAAACAGAAGTCAGCCTTCTATTTCTCATAAAAACATCAAATTGCGTAAGTCAAAATTAACAAAAAAGTAACAAAAAAAATCTTCAAAACAAGATTGAAGCTTATGATTTGCCAAATTTCAAGACTGGTAATTTAAGCCTGAAAGTTTCATATAAGTTTAATTTGTGAACAGACAGCTTTGCATCTACACTGTACCAGTTTTTGATTGATTTTGTGTAATTGCTTATGCAAAACCCTTCAGTATGTTCTGATCTGAAATGCAGCCACCGTGTGTTGAATGAGGTGGTGGAAACACTTGGTCAGCTCTGGAAATTAATGGAAAGAGGAGTTGATACAATACTGGGAAATCAGGTAACTATGACAAACCAACAAGGTATTTTAGCAGTGAGCTCATGGCTTTTGAGACAGCATGAAGCAGATACAACTTACTCTCTGTGGGCAGTCCAGGCTTAGCGATGTTCTTATTTTTCCTGCAAAGAAAGTCTGTTTTGGCCCCAGTTCTGTGAATAATTCTCGGAGCTGTGCTGGCCCTCGCTGCGTGCGCCGGGTTTTTGTAAACAAGGATTTTGCTTTGAAAAGCAGCTGGCGCACGTTTATTCCCCGAGTGACTTGAATATTGTGTTTGTACTATAAATGTCATCTGTTTTACACAAAGTTGATTTTATTGCAGCAGTGTGTACTGACCTTTTACAGTTTAATAGAGTATGGTCATCTTGTGTACCCAAGTGGTGCAGTGCAACAGCACATGAGGGTAAACAAAGCGCCGTTCTTGAGGCACTTGGAAAGGAGAAAAGCATTTTCTTGGTAGACTCCAGAGCTAAGAATGAGAACTGACAATTAATAAGTAGAATGCTTACATAAGCAAGTATTTTTTTTTCAGGGTTTTCAGCGACATAGTCCATGGGATTGAATTGTGTGTTTTGCAGTGGGTTTTGCTTGCTTATGGGGGATGCCAGCCTTTCTAGGGGTAAGATTTACCCTGCAGAAGCTGGATGTGTGCAGTGGGTTTGCTTGCAGGTGCAGCTGTGCCTGCCCTGCCTCTCTGCTGTGCACACTCTAAGTGCATCCCGAGTGCAGGAAGGAGCAGAGCAGGGGCAAAGCAGAGCTCGGTGCCTTCACCTCCAGGCAGAGGAGTTCAGATTGCCTTGCAGTGGTCTGTGCACGTGTGGGTGTGTCGGTGCGTGTGTTCTCGGTGTGTGAGGATGGGCCCTGTGTCCGCAGCTCCCTGCCCGTTGTGGGGCTCGTTTGGGTGCCGGGCTGTGGCTCTGCAGGAGCCGCGGTGTCTCCGGGGCTGTTCTCCCTCACCGTCGCATTGTTCACTTCACCTGCAGCGTTCACTGCACCTACACTGCATCCCTGCCGTTGGTCTGACCCCCCGGGGCTTCAATTCGGACAAGGAGTTGCCGAAAGGGCGGTAATTCCTGGGGCATTCCGATGGAAACACGTCGTATTGGGGCAGAGCAGTGCAGCTCTCGGTGTATTTTTAGTTCCCAGGCAGAGGGAGGTTGCTTCACTAACTGCAGCTGGGTGTGGCGTGGGGTTAACCAGATTAATCAAAGCTGGCTCAGGGCTTCAGCCTTTAAAAAGCGGCTCGCAGCCCCTATTGGAGTGTTCTGTTACATACATTGTTTTCCCTATAGAACAAGCTGGAGTTTTGAAAGTGGAGGTTTAGGAACCCCGAGTGAGGGATCAGCAGGAGGAAGATGCAGGGTAGTGCACAGCTAGAAGAAAGATGTCTCTAATACCTTCAGATAATGGGAAAGCATTTAAGGTGTGGGTTCCTTCCAAGCCAGGACATTCTATGATTCTATAGATTGAAAAACTTTTAACGTGACTAATGCTCCCTTCTCTGTAATGCCTTTTATTTTGCCAGTCATTGCTTCCAGTGTGTGCCCCTGGCAGCTCTGTCAGTAACTGGTGCTAGTTTGTGGATATTCCGCTTTCTGGTTCTGTTCTCAGTCATTTCAGAGTGTTTGTTCCAAGTCTGGTCATGCTTTCAGTATTTTCCAGTGGTCTTTTCAGTCTGTGAGCACACCACAAAAGGCACTGCTCTCTCTTTACTCACCTGCTACCTGTAGAAGAGATGAGTAAATGACTCCTTTCTAATTTTCTTTGTGTAGAATAAACCCTGTGTGGGATTTCACAGGAGAGTTCCCTGGTGAGACTGAAGGAGCACAGTGAGACAGGTGAAGGTGCAGGTCCTCCCTTTGGTTTGCGTGAAATGTAGGAAAACAGAGGGATAGTCCTGCACAGTAACACAGCAAATATAGGGAGGACCATTAGATTGGAAGCTTCAATGGTGGAAATGTTGCTGGGAAGAAAAAACACTAGTTAATCATATTTTAATTAAAAAAACCCCACCTAATTTATTGTTACCCAAAAAATGCTAGTTACGTTATTCCCAAGTGATTGTCATAGAAAGTACCATAGCTAAAAGATTTTTTGTAGGAGGAAAAGATGGATTTTTATTCCACTTTATGTGGAGATGAGCAAGCCTGTAATCATCACCTCCCCAGCTTTCAGTTCAAAAGGTGTATTTTGATACATGGCAATTTGGTGGGTTTTAAACTGTGGTGTAGAAAGTGTGCTAAGTTTCTGTGAAAGGTGATCCTATTTGGTATGTAGGATGTAACCTCAGCTTCACATTCTAAAGAAACCTTATTTTTTTTTTTATTCCTGAAGTTCAGAATTTATCTAGCAGTAGTTAATTCCAAGGTTACTGTTGGGTTAACATTTTCCTTATTTTCATAATTTCTGATAGAATTTGCATTCCTTCAGATCTAATCTACTGCATAATCCCATTAAAATATTTTATTATTTATTAGTAAAATATTCTTGTGCATTTCTGTTCCAATTTAATGGATTTGGGTGGGTTTTTTTTTGCAAAACCTGTACTGTAAAACTCATGCGTTAAATATGGCAACAGTGTCTTAACTCTCCTACTTTTGAATTTGCATGAGACCTGTCTTTAGTTCTTCATAGAGACAAACAGTACAGGGGCCGTGGTGTGCAAATAGAGAGATCTCTTGATTATTGCAGCACTTCCAGGTTTCAGAGTAGTTAAATGCGTGGATGATTGTTTTAGTCGGGCTGTGGGGCAGGGACGTGCTGCTGTGGTCCCTGCTCTGTGTTCCTGCTGGGATCGCTGCTGTCGTTCTGGGACGCGTGGAGAGCCCTGCCGAGCTGAGCTGTGGTGGTTCGGGGGGTTGGGCCGGAGCAGGTTCTTCGGGGGGTGTTTGCCCGTGAGCTGCAGCCAGGAGAGGCAGCGGCGTGTGCAGGGCCTGGGTTTGCTGCTGACGTTGGCCGGAGAGCCGAGCCGTGGGTGACATCAGCGCTGCGCGGGGATCGGGCCGGGGCAGCGCCGGGATCGGCTCACGGGGAGCGGGAGGGGCAGCGCTGGGATCGGCTCACGGGGAGCGGGAGGGGCAGCGCCGGGATCGGCTCACGGACCGCGGCTCGGGCACCGGCAATCAAGAGGTTACAAAAAGAGAGCCAGCTGATGTTGCAATCCAAGCACTGGCCCCGCAGTGGAAAGACTGTCCTTTGGCATGTTCGCTTGTGCTATTTTTACCTATTCCAGTAAGATCTGCCCTTGTGATGTTGAATTACAGGACAGTACCTGCAGTAATTTTGTTTTACAGAAGTGCTGCGTGCTCTGGAGAAAATTTTCAATAAAATCATTGGGCAGATTGAAACTGTAATTTTCTTACATTGAGAATATTTTTCTGTCACCATAAATAATACTGCCTTGTGACTGCAGGAGATTCTTTCACTTTTGTTTGCATATTTTATGTCTGGCAGAGTTTTTTTTTTTTAATTTTACATTCCTTTGTATATTGATTGTTGTGTCTTTCTCAGTTTCTCATGTGGAGACTGTAAATAGGCAATGTGGTTTTTAGAGGTGAGGATTAACAGGAATAAGTAAGTGTGGTAGGAGTTTTTTATCACAACTTCTAAAAGGCCTGGCTGATTTTGATAAATTTTTTAAGTTGATGGTTCCTTCACCTGGTAGGAAATCAATGTGCTGTTTTCTGGGAACAGACTGTTAGCACTGCCAGTGACAAAGGGGTGCATTGACCAAACTGTTTGTGAAAGTGAGGTGAAAGCTGGAGGAAACAGCAGGAGTGCCCTAAGGGTGTAACACCGGGGCTCAGCTGGAGGGCTGTCACATACAGGTGTTGGATGTATTAGGTACAGTGTTGTTCAGGTGTGTTTTCTCAAACCATCAGCATCTACTTCAAAAGTGACTTGGCAACCCTGGAGCACAACCCCCAAGGTTTTGTTGTGCCTGATGTGTTGTTATTTCGGTGTGTGTTTGTAGCAGAGTTTTTCAGAAGGCACAGTTTGATACCGGAATGTGATAACCTGTGCGAGTTCAGCATTCCCCTCCCAGGACACCTGCTTCCCTTGCTCTCCTGCTACCCCACAGTGCAGCTCAGGTGGAAATCCTGCAAGAGGGCAAACTTCCTCCAGACCACACTCATTTCTGCTCCCTTGGCTTTGCCATTGTCTTTGCTGAACAATTGTCTGTCTCAGGTTTGCCTCTCACATCTGCAGTAACAGCTGGTGTTTTTGACAACTCTTTCACTTAAACCCTCCTTGTTGCCAGTTCTGTTAACAGGTGTCCTTACTGATCTTTTTGTCTCTTCCATCAAGGAAAACCTGTGACTTGTCCTCCCTCACGACTGTTGCTTTGGTTGCAGGTAAAAACCCTGTGCCTGCCGCTTCTTTAACCCATTACACTTGTTTTATGCTGTGCCTTCTCTTCTTGATTTGTATATGAGATTCTTTTTTGTTTTGGCTGATTTTACAATAAAAAATGCTTTGGCTTCTCATTCTGGAAACTCTGTACCCCTCTCCATCAGGTTTTTATCCTTTATCATACACTATTATCTGTCATACTGACTGGATTCATTGGCTTCTCTTGTATTCAGTTACAACTAAAGATCTCAGCTTTTCCTCTGGTGTGCAGAAGACAGAATTCCTTCCTCCCTTCTTTGCAGTCTCCCTGATTTTCTTTGTCTGTGATGGAAATCACATTCACAACATACTGTGTGTCACATTCTAAAATGTCGCACAAGGTGGGAAGCAGGACAAATGCACAGTTCAGACTGTAGGTAGTTTGTAATTTTTAAATGGCCAAGCAGCTCAAGGTGAAGGTCCCAAAGCATTCTTCTGCTTTCTTGTAAGTCTTTGTGAGTTTGCTGTCATGGGTAAGATCAGTTTTTATTCTTGTTTTTATTCTTTTGGATTTTTCCCACCTGCTCTATGCAGAAGGGAGGGTACTTCTAACCAAAAGGGAGCTGCAGCAGAAGATGTCTTGTTGATGTTTTTGTTACGTGTGCTTTTTTTATTTCATACCAAGGCAGATGTGAGTAAGGTGGCACTGCTCTCACAGTAGTGCTTGTGTGCACCACAGAGAGACTCAGCTCTTGGTTTGGTTTGCATCCAGGGGGTGTCCACATTTGTGAGTCAGCAAGGTGTTTGTGTGAATGAGGAACTGATGTGTGGGAAGACAGTTTTCAGCTTCATCTTTACTTTGGTTCATTTTGAGCCGTGGAAGATCTTTACAGTGCTCTTGAGTGGGAGTGACATTCTTTTGAGCTGGGTGGCCTTTGCTTGTCCTGCAGCCTGGCCTTGGGGGTGGTGTCTCACTGCAGTGAAAGGTGGGCTGAAGTGCTGAAAGGGTGGAGGGCCCTGAGAACTCTGACATCAGGAGCATGATAATTTAACTGTCAGTGGTGTAATTCACAAAGGAGCTCCTTTGTTATTAGTTTGATCTGTAGTGCATAAGCTTGTGAAAATAGTAAATATCTTCTGTTTTTGTGTTACCTTCCACAGATGATGTGCTTCACCCTTTTGTCATAGGACTTCATTCACTTAAAGGAAAACTAAAGGTATAAATAACTTTCTCTTGTTGTCTTTCCCTTCCTCCTTATCTTGCCCCATTATTTATTCTGAGGTGCCTGGACCTTCCCTGGGGGCAGGGAAACTCAGGCAAGCTCTCTGCTTGTATTCCTGCACTGCTGCTAAAATTTGCTTTTTGGTGTTGTTTTTTTTTTTAAATACCACCAAATGGATATGGTACCTACCGTTGTTGCAGTGTTTGCTTTATCACAAGTGTATATTTAACCTCAGCTCTCGCTTTAGTCAGTCTCCAGGGGTATTTACTTTGCAGGGGAAAAGCCCTTAGTTTAGAACTTTAGATCTTGATATTTGCCTGTCTTCTCCAAACAGCATTTGCAGATCTGTTGGGAATAACCCAGACCTAATGTAAATCGTGTCTGTGACATTATCTTAGAACTCTATCTACGAGACAAAAAGTCTGTTCTGGCACTTTGTTAAATAAATAAAAGCCCACCCAGACCAGAACTGTAGTTTCATGGATGTATTTAGTAAGATAATGTAAGATGGAGTTAAAATAGAGCAGAGTACCTTTTTGAAGGCTCTCAGGACATAGTAATTTAGTAAATATTTGACATAGTCTAAGTAAGCTTGCTTGTATACAGTCTTTAATTTTTAGGTACATTCCATTTTTATTTGCCATTTTATGCACGTTTTCTTTGCAAATACAGGTGTGTAGAAACCAATAAAATAAAGGTATTAGAGCTGTCCAGGCAGTTTGTAGCTAAAATACTCAAGTAGTATCATGTTAGATTTAGTTCTTATTGCAGAAAGATGTTCAGCTATTCCCAGGTGCGCTTTATTTTAAAATATAAGGGAAAGTAATTTGTTTCATCTTCTCAGGAAGATATCTCAAGGCCTTTTCAAACCTTTCTTGATGTTCTTGCCCCTCTGCCCTGTTCTCCTCTCATACATTGTTCCCATGCCCAGGCTCTTGGAACCACAGCACTGACCTCCACGTGGCACTGCTGGTTCTGGCCCAGAGCCCATGTTTAATAAAGTGAATTTATTAGCTTAAAGCTGCCTTGACCCAGCTGCATCACTGCATCTCTCTGCCTGTACAGGGCAGTTAGCAGGGGCTGTGTTTGGCAGTGCTGGTTGACATGCAGGGAGCTGTGGAGTTGTGCCCTGGCTGGAGCTCCCCGTTCAGTGATTGCCAGGAGGAGCTGAGGTCGTGGCAGGGCTGGTGTGTTCTCGGGGCTGGTGTGTTCTCAGGGTTGCCTCATTTACTGCCCAGCTGAGGGAGGACAGGGCCAGCAGTTCTTTGTGCTGAGGTTCTCAGTCCCTGAGAACTCGTGTCCCTGAGAACTCATGTGGGAAGGGCATTTGGTGGATTGCTGACATTTGAGTAACTTCTTCGTCTTTGCTGTGAAGTGGACGAGTTCCAGGCAACTGCAAACACAGTTTGGGGCTTTCAGCCTTGAAACAATTGGAGCATGAGCAAGGTCAGAATGCAGATGGCACAGGGCTGAGAATGCATGTGCAGCTGATGGAGAGACAGGGCCAGAAATGCTTGTCCAAAGGGTCTGCTCTGTGTAAGGACAGAACACTCCCAGCCCCACTTCTGCAGTGCTTTCAAGAGCTGTCTTTGGAAGTCTTTCCTTGGAGGAAGATTTTAGCATGGTGAAGAAACAAGAAGTCCGAGAGTGTCATATAATGTGATTCTGATAGATCAGATCTAAGAAAACAATGCTCAGGATGCCTTTTGTTTGTAGCAATGTGTTTGAATTTATGAAATAATAAAGGAGAATGTTTTCAGTATCACTTCAGCCTAAATGTTAAGGGCACATTAGATAAAAAATTACAGAATATCATATAAAGAAGAAGCTGAGGTTTTACTCAGTGCCGTGGAGTTCTGGTGCTTTGTTAGCAAAACTTCTGCAAGATTTACGTGCAACACTGGTGTGCTTTCCTTGCTTGCTTTTTCCTTTTACAGGTGTTTCTGTGCCAGTTTTATGCACTTCTTGGTGAATATATATAATCTCAGCAGCTGTACTTAACCACAGTTTAAAAACGTTCTGATTGCTTGGAAAAACCTGTTGCATTTTTCTTTTTGCCTGGGATTGCTTTTGTGCTTTGGGAAAGGGAAGGATTTGGATTCTCCACCTCTCTTTTAGACACAGGGTGTTCAGTGCCCCTGTTTCTTTAACAGGAGTTCAGGTTTTGGAGGAAAACTCAGGGCTCCACATTTGACCTTCACACGAATGTCACGTGGTGGGGGACTGAAATGGGAACAGTTTGTGTGGAGAGGATAAACCAAACAGGTCTTCCTGGGAAAAGCAGCCTGGGGCTGTTGGAGCCAAGAGAGAGAGCAGGCAGGGATGGCCAAAGGTGCAGATAGTTTGGTGACCAGGCCCTGCTGAGCACAGCCCAAAGTACAGGCTGCTGGAGCCAGGTTTGCTTTGGGCAGTGCTTACTAGTCAGAGCTCTACTCTGAAAGTTATTTTACCTACAAAAAGGCATTAATCTGGCAAATCAAATCAGTCTGAAAGCATGGCAGGCTGAGTGTTGTATTGCTCGTGCCCTCCCTCCTGGAGAGCCCAGTTGGAAAACCAGTGTTGCTTTTTCCCTTAAATCCTTCAAAGTTACATTGGCAACATGTAAGTAGTGACTAAGAGGGGAATGGTTGTGAGAAATAAAGAAAAAGAGAAAGAGAAAAATACTTCCAAGATCAGAACAGCTGAAGCTGAAATTATATGTGTTTCTCTACTGGTTGGTTTTGTTCTGTTCTGAGGATGTTTTTTTTCCTGAACGCTAACGTTTCCTCCTGTTAATTTTTAATTTCTGTCAGTTATGCTAGGGAGGAGTTTGCTTTTTGGCATCCATCTCCTAAAACGAAGGACACACAAGGGACAAACACCAACCTAGGAGATGTAGGAGAGATGGGCTTTGGTTGTTAAACTGATCCCAACTCGTGCTCTGCATGTTAATGTGGATCACAGCTTTATTTATTAATACAGGAATGTGTCCGTGTTTACCTTCTACTCCTCTGAAAAGCTACTTAAAAAAAAATACTGCTGTATATCACGATAGGTCTTTGTTTGGTGTGGGTTTGTTTGTCCCCAGACAACGGGTCACCCAAGCAATATGAAATCCATCAGTAATTACTATATGGGAGGGGAAAAGGCCACAGTTAAATGTCTTATCTTTTTGTGCCTGATCTTTTTATGTCAGAGAAGAAAACATGGCTTATAAGCAACTTGCCAAGCTTATATTTACTGCCAGAAATATTAAGTTTGAAATGGATTCTGGGCTGTGTTCTGTGATGCTTTGCCTTTGTAGATGTATTTCATTAAATATGAATGTGGCTGTCAATTGTGTGGCTAAAAATGGCAGCACGTGTGTGTGTTGGAACTGTCCTTACATTTTTGGGAAAGCTTTTGGTGTTTGTTTCAGAATAAAAAGAAAGGGCAGGGTTCCTAGGAGAGGAGTTCAGCTCTGTATCCTGTGAACTTTCAAGTTTGGCATTTCTGAGGGAGGGAGACTGAAACTGTTAACGGTTCAGACTAAACACTTTTTCCTAGTCATGGAAAATGTTACAGTAACTGAAAGTACCTTTGGAATTGGATGAGTGACCAGTGTGTTGAGTGGGCTGAGGGACGGATCTCCAGGAATTTGTTCCTGTCAGATGTGCACATTCCACAGCCCTTCTGTGCGTTTAGTTGTAACGCTTGTTCAAAGAATTAATTATCAGGATCTGTAATTACACAAAAAGCACTAATGAGAAGTGCCATCGTGGTCACAGTGTGCAGTATTCCTGTGGGACTTGGAGGAAAATATGACATCATTTCTCTCCTCAGACTGAACGTGTAACGTGAAACCCCTCAGTGTCAGCTTCCTGCAGTCCTGCGTCTGCCACAGCACTCACACGCTGCAGTGTCTTCAGATACTCCCTGAATGCTGCAGTTGCAGTTTCAGTTGTGGACAGGCTGATTGAAGCTGTTGTCATGAAAAGGGAGGAGCTGCAGGAAGAAAAGTTGCCAAGGTGAAGTTTTAGAAAGATGCACAAAAACATTTCAGGTGGCATTGGATTATTTGAGCCTGGCATAAACATAAATGTAATGATTATGTTTCAGAAACATGCTGGCAAGTTTAAAGGAAGGAAGCATAGTTTTTATGGAATAGAAAAACTAAGAATAATATATTTATAAAGACACCATTGTAAAATCTTTCCTTGTTTAAATGAAATTTCTCTCTAAAACATATCACACATCTTTTCACTGGTGTGCATCTTGGGGGATTTGGAGTAAATGAATGTAGTTTCAGTAAAAATGCCTTTAATCAATGACTGCCTGGAGGAAGATACCCACAGTAAATGGAGGAGTCGATGCCAGGGCACAGGTTCCAGGACTCTGAAAGGTGAGCTGTGCTCTGCCCAGGAATCCTCTGCTAAGGTGGACTCAGACCTGTGCCCTGTGGCACAGACTGTTGTGTTCTGCAGTTGTGCTTGGTTCAGTGTTCAGTGAACCAACGAGAAATGGTGTGTGAATATTGGTGTGCAATATTCTGTTGTGTCATTAAATGTTGTTTTTCAGTCAGCTCAAAGCTGGCCGTGCTGCTTGTCTTACCTCATCCTCGTGTATACAGTGAGCTGTTGCTCCAATGGAAGGGTTTGTCTATATCCATGTAATCTTTAAGCTTGCTTGCTACCAGAAGGCAGGGAAAGGTTCCTGGCCCGAGTGCAGGGGTGCAGGAGAGGCCCTGGAAGCTGCTGTCCCTGAGTGGCTGTGGAGCTCAGCAGCAGGACAGTTGGGCAGTGCTGTTTCCTAACCAGCTCTGCTTTCCAAGTGCACCCTTCCCGTGGGTGCCAGGGGCAGGTGCAGCACCTCTCCATCACAAATCCCCTGGCTATCCCGTGTGGAGATCTGATAAACTTCCCTTTCTGCTGCCTGACCCTCCCCCCTGGGGCCACTTGCAGGTGTGTGTGCTCCGGGTGTGAGCTGGTTCTCCTCTCCTCCCCCAGCAGGCTGTGTCTGTGTGCAGAGGGCCCTGTGTTTGTACCTTCTTGGGTACCAAACTCACCTTTGGTCAAAGCACAGGTTTGAATTCCTCGTTGCTTCCTGTTTTCTCAGGAATTTTTCAGGAAGTGTTGGCAGCATGTCAAAACATGAAATAGCTGTGACGTTGAGGTGGTGTCGCTTGCATCAGCAGCGACAACAAGGAGGATTTGATGGCTGCCCTGCCAGCCCTAATCTCAACCTCCCAGTTTTGTCTCCTCTTATTTTGCCACATGTATTACATGGAGGGGTGAAAGAAAGAAGCTCCCATAGGGGTAAGTTGAGAGAAGGAGGGGGACTGAGCTGTCTGGGTTTCACCTTTCCCCTCTTACCGAGCAGTTTCTCTCCTCTCAGTTTTATTGCTCCCATCTGACTGGCTGCTCCTTTAGCTGCCTTGTGCATTGTGTGGGTGTTGTAACTGTACATGACTTTTCTCACCTTTCTGCTGCCTGACAGTCGGGCAGTGCTTATGAACCGTGAGATGCTGTCCTTGCAGTTGCTCGTGTGTGGTGAGCTCAGTTGTGTTCATCGATTTTTATCTCTCTTTTTTTCAGAACGTCTCTCTGTCTTGCTGTTCATTGTTGCCTCTTTACAAGACTGCTGTCATGCCACAGATTTAAAAATTTAAAAAATTTCTAAGTGCCTGAATTCTGTTAGATTTCAGTTGGATATCAAGTTTATGTATTACTTACATTTAAAGATCTTGAGCCTTTTCACAACTGGAGCTGCTTAGCTGATGGCGTGGGGGCAGGAGTGGCAAGGATGGCAGCAGGACGTGTTTGCTGTCCTTGTACACCTTGTGAGTGAAAGAGATGTTCAGGAGCTGACCCAAAGACCCCTGTGAGGGTGGGAGGTCCTGAGCTCTGCTGCTGCAGAGTTCACGTGTGATGGGGGGCCTTGGAGAAACCAAACCTTTCTCTGGAAGTTTGTGTTCTGTTTCCTTGCCAGCTGCTGGGCAGACCTGGGGGAAGTCTGGAGCAGTGTTAAGTACTGCAGATTACGGCTTTTTGGAGTTGTACTGTGAGGGAAGACACTCTGAAATTCAGTTTATCCTTCTGGGCATCACAAAGTGGACTGGACTTGACACCAGTGGAGATCTTTTTTATCCAAGAATTCCACTGTTGTACCTCTTCAGTTGTAACAAACACCAAGGTGTTTTCTCTGACTTAAGCATGAGTTGAAGGGGTCGAATAATTTGCAATAAAAGAGGTGCAGGACCACCCATGGAAAGAGGCTGGAATAGCTCCTGGTGGGTGTTAGGTGCTGAATTAGGTTGTTAGTGATTGCAGGAAACACTGCTGCTCTTTCAGCTAAGTCTTTCCTGCACTATGAGGGGATGGAATTAGGATTGCTTGGAAGACCCTGATCTTGGCATGTCCTGCCAGATTTACTTTTTGGCTTTACAGTTCTATTATGACTTTCTGATCACCTTTCCTAGAGGTGATCAGGAGTGTAGGTGATGTGTGTAACCACTGGAGATGACTTTGGAAGCATGCTGCTACCATGGGAAAGGTGTGCTTTCCCAGGCTTTCCCAGGTGTTTGTAGAGGGCTGCAGTTCTGTGGAGGAAATAAATTACTGTGCCCTTTTCAGGGGTTATTTTTTAATTGTACTTTTCAACCTTTGGTAATAAATCTGACTACTTGGAAGTTTAGAAAGGAGGACAGACTTTGTTTTTGCTTAGTTTTGAGTAAGATGCCTTAGGAGTATAATTTGAAATTTGAGTTGCATTGCACTTGTGATGGCTGGGGGAAGAAATGTATGATGAGACCTTTATCTTTGGCTCTGTGTGTGCTAAAAATGTACTGTGTGCTGGTTTGGGAGTATGCAGGGGGTTGGTTGTATCCTTGCACTGGGAGAGGTTTAGAGAATCCCAGAATGGGATTAAAGCCCATCCAGTGCCACCCCCTGACACGGGCAGGGACACCTTCCACTAGCCCAGGTTGCTCCAAGCCCGTCCAACCTGGCCTTGGACACTTGAGCCCACCTTCTCTGAGCAGCCTGTGCCAGGACCTCCCCAGCCTCACAGGGAACAATTCCTTCCCAGTATCCCATCCAACCCTGCCCTCTGGCAGTGGGAAAAGGCATTCCTCTTGTCCTGTCCCTCCAGACCCTTGTAAATAGTTTCTCTCCATTTTCCCTGCAGGCTCCCTCAGGTCCTGGAAGGCCACAATGAGGTCTTCCCAGAGCCTTTTCCAGGCTGAACAATCACATTTCAGCATCAGTGAAGGCTGAGAGAATTGGAACTGAGCACAGTGTGTGTGAAGGTTGAGAGGTTGTTCATGCTGTTCCATACTGTGAGTTGTGACAGTATTAAAAGTTGTTGAAGTTTTCAGATGCTTTCAGAAAAGCTGAGGTTTGTTGTCTCAGGAAGAGACAGTACCACGTCATAGCAAAGATATTGCCGTTCTCCCTGACTCTCCCAATATTTCTTCCCTAGACCGCACCCATGGAACACATTCAGGGAGCTTGGAAGACTATCAGCAACGGGTTTGGGCTCAAGGATTCTGTGTTTGATGGCCCCAACTGTATTTCCCCCACCATTGTGCAGCAGTTTGGTTACCAGCGCCGGGCCTCCGATGACGGCAAAATATCCGACACCTCCAAAACCAGCAACACCATCCGCGTGTTCCTGCCCAACAAGCAGCGCACGGTGGTGAGTCTGTGCTGCCTGCACGTGTCCTGCCCCCGCTGCTGACCCTGGGGGTGGCTGGCACTGCCAGGCTGGGGCTCAGCCTCGGAGCAGGTGGTTGATTCAGGGGAAAGCGCTGTGTCTGCGTGTCGACAGCCCGTGTTTCTCTGCCTCGGTGCTGTGGATCTTCCAGTGTGCACAAGCTGCATGCTTTGCTTACGTAAATCACATTAAAAAACAGTTGTTGGCTGGCCCGAACACACTTGTTTCTGTCACCGTTTTCCTCACTTGGATGCCCACAGTCAAGTGTGGTGGTTAAAGCTGAAGTGAAACTTCTTGAGAGAGCACTTCTGTTCAGTTTCTTGGAGCTGAGAATACTAATAATAGTCTTACACAAAGTTCCCTGAAATCTAAATTAAGCCTTTGTCCACACTTCAGGTAATTCCATTTGTCTGCGTTTTTTATTTACTTCTCTGGGCTACCTACTTGTATAAAATCCCCTTTGATAGAAACTCAGGGGTTGTAAGAAACCAAGGAGTTTGTGAAATGGCTTCAAAACTTCCTTTGCAGGAGTACACAGTAGGTGAGATGTGGCAGCAAATGTGCTGGCCTGGCAGGTTGGCTTCATGTGCAGTGAGTTAAATTGGAAGGCACAGCACTTTGTGGTTACATCATACAAGTAATTTTTGCTTATCTGTTTGTCCAAAGTAAACAGCTGTGCAGTTTTACTGGAATTTCTAAAGAAAATGAGGAAAAAATGGCCTTCCACTCCTGGAAATGCTTAAAGACATTCTGCAGTCCCTGATTAAAGGTTTTGTTGGCTTTGTTTGCCTTCTGTCACAGGTGAATGTGCGAAATGGGATGACCCTGCACGACTGTCTGATGAAGGCACTGAAAGTGAGAGGGCTGCAGCCAGAGTGCTGTGCAGTTTTTCGACTTCCTGAGACAAAAGGGTAAGAGGAGAACTTTTCAGCTAGAGAATGTGAAAATCTTGGCTTTGGCATAGCAGCAGTAATGCTCTTCTCTGTGGCTGGTTTCTTTGAAAAGCACGGGTTGGTTGTGAACTCTTCCATGGTGCTTTCGTTACCCTCCTCTAGGGATACTCCTTCAGCTTCCAGGCTTTTAACAATTTTAGTTTGCTTTAAAGCTAAATACTGAAAATACACAAAATGGAGGGATTTACTCCAGTGCTTGGAAGGTCTCACTGAGGCTTTTGTCATACTCTGGATGAAGTGATGCCTTCATATTTGAAGTGCCTTTCACTGCTGCATATGTAGTTGGTAAACTTCAGTGCTAGTGATTCTGAGCCAGCTTAACTGGACACCTCTGTGTGCTCAGTTTGGAGGCTCTGATTGCTGTGCAACTTTCCAATGTTTGGATTTAAATGTCACTTCAGGTATTCCTTATTTTTTTGTAGGACCGGGGATGCTGCTATTAAATACCAAATGATTGTTTTACAAGCTGAGGGAGTGAAGGTATCTCGTGGAGTTGATACACTTAACTTCACACCTCGTGAGGCTTGGGCTTTATGCTCCTGGAAGCCTCAGTCACGAGGCAGAAATCTGTGGGGTTCCATCTCTGTGGAACTCAGGCCATTCTGGGGTCACCGGTAACTTCAGTGCCGAAGCACTGTCGTGTCACTGAGTCTGTCCTTCATAATTTCTTGTGTTCTGTTTGCAAGGGTATTTCTGTTACTCCATTAAGGCTTCCAGGTGTCTTATTTCAAATAACATATACATATATAAAAATGTCTTACGTGTTGAAAATGAGCTGAGGAAGCGGTGACCCATGTTTGAAGTGAGGGACACTGGCATGTAGCTTCTGTCAGAGACTGGCCATGCTTCCTTTGGTGTTTTTCAGTTTACCCAAGAAAACTCACACAGCACAGATCATTGGTTAGGCCAGAGCTTTTATCCCCTGAGGAATTTTGTGTTCTCTGTTTTCTCTTTCAGAAAAAAGGTGCGTTTGGATTGGAATACGGACGCTGCCTCCCTGATTGGAGAGGAGCTGCAGGTGGACTTCCTTGATCATGTGCCACTCACTACACACAACTTTGTAAGCTTTGCCTTGGCTGTATTTTGGTGTAAATTGTGTCAATTGAACCACATGCTCAGTCAAAGGATGTTTGGGGCGTTAGACAGCTTTTGACTTCCTAAACACAGGGATTTTCAGAAGTGATGATTATTGATTCCTTCACCCCTGCTCCCCACAAATTTGACTGGCTAATTATCAGTTTGCATCGAAATGCCAGAATTGTATTTATTTCATTAGTGATTCCTGGATGGCAGAGCCTGAAAGCTCTTATGCATACTCTTCAAAGGTCTGATGATTGCCATTTTTTTTTTATATAAATACATAGTTATGTAACTGCTGTATTAAGATATTATGTCTTTAAAGTCCAGAACTGTGAAATAATTTGCATTTTCAGTCTCTGGCTCATCAGTCAAAAAAGGCTGGCTAAGTTTAGGACATTTATTGGACTGATGGTATTTGTAGTGAGTATACAGGGAGCCTTAATTCTGCAGGTCATGACAGTGCTCTGCCAGCTAATCTGCCTGCTATTTTGTCAGAGTGGTTTTTTGGGGGATGAAAGGCTTCAAGCTCCTTCTCAAAAATGGATTATTTATTCAATAGTAGATAAGGCTTTGTGTTTTAGGGTTTGTGTATATGTGTAGGTTTTTTTCTTTCTAATTTTTTTTACAAAGAGATAATACCTAACTCTTCCATTATTTTCTCCTTCATGGGAAGGAACTCCATTCCTCTGTTTTAGCCTTTTTGTTGTTGGTCTGCAGTTGGTCACCAGAAAATAAATATTTTTCACCAGATCTGGAAGAAACTCAAACTTCAGGATTTCCTCCCCAGTATGTTCTGGAGGAAGAAAAAACCCTTTAGTTCATTTTACTCTTTTTTCATATTGCAGAAGCTTTGAGAGAAAAATGTAGGCTGCTATTTAAAAAAGTAGAAATTCCTTAAGCTATTTTATTTACTAAGGAGTTTATTTCTCATGCGAGGGCTATTGGTTAGTCATAAACATACACCAAGGGTTTTGACTAATAAAAATAGTAATGAGGTTGTGCTTGCAATCAGATCCTCCTTCACCTCCAAAACCAAACAGAAACCCCCAGTTCTTGGCCCACCGAGCTCTGTCACCTCACTGGGCAAAAAAATTGCTGTGGCATTGGACAGAACACTTTGTTTCCTTCTTTTTTTTGGTAAACAAAGCCCTGAGTGTTTCTCAGTTTTCCAGGTTTCCAACCAGCCTGGGAATCTATGCAAGCACATCTGAGTGAGGTTTCAGTTCAGTAGCAGTCTGGGGGCACTGATAACCAGTACCACGGGGTTTATTCCTGCCGGGCTCTGCAGACCCAAGTGGGGGTTAATGAGAAATCTGCAGCTCAGATGAATGATCTGGTGTGTTTTCCAGGCTCGGAAGACCTTCCTGAAGTTGGCCTTCTGTGACATCTGCCAGAAGTTCCTGCTCAACGGCTTCCGCTGCCAGACCTGCGGCTACAAGTTCCACGAGCACTGCAGCACCAAGGTCCCAACCATGTGTGTGGACTGGAGCAACATCAGGCAGCTCTTGTAAGGACTTTGTTTTTAATGGCAGCAGCGGTTTCTCGGTGACAGACAAGCATTTTTGTCTCTCTTGTCATGGTGATACATCTGGATGATTGGGAAGTGGATCAATATCCAGGATTGTGCGTTGATTTCGTGAAACAGCCAGCAATGATTGTCTGTTCCCAGGGAAAGAAGGCCGTTTACATTCAAGGCATTTTGCTCTGGCACTAAATTTTAATATTCTGGGACAAACAAACAAGTATCCTGAATGAGCCTCTGTTTAAACAGTGATAGCAATTGCTCACCTAACACTTTTGTTAGGAATAAAAAAAGGCCATGATTCAGTTGGTTTTTAGCTGTTGGAAGCATTAATGTGCAGAACTACCACAACTTCTGACACCCTGATGATGAGAAAACAGATGAAGGATAACACTTCCCTAGTATTGCTTAAAAAAAGTTGCAAATCATTGTTAGAAGACCTTTCATACAAAAGTACTGAAACCTGGAATGGTTTTTGTGTCTCAGTGATTGTACTTTTTTATGACTGGACTTGCTCATAGAGTTATGCATCTCCTCATACTGACTAGAGTGTAGGATGACTTGGTGCTACCTGGGTTTAATGGAACTTGAAAAACACGGGTCAGATACCCTTTCAGGAAAATCTGAAGTCTCTGAAGTTTTGAAGGAACCACATGGATGTTTTCTTTGGGAACCTGCAGGCAGAGGTTTTAGTCATACCATACCCAGGGGGAAAACACAGTGCAAGAAGAGGAACATGTTCATCAAGTTAATTATGCTGCAGAGAAACAGCCCTTTAAAATTTGAGCTTTAAAGAGCATTGTACAGGAGGTAGTGTAGCAGTTGAAGTTGTAATTGTTTTTGTTGATATTTCAGATTGTTCCCAAATTCAAATATCAGTGACAGTGGTGTCCCTGCACTACCTCCCTTGACAATGAGGCGGATGCGGGAGTCTGTCTCCCGGCTACCTGTTAGGTAAGATAGTATTGCCTGTCATTTCTGCTTTGGGAAATACTCTTGTTTCAAAACAAACAGTCAAAGCCAACAAAAGAGCCCCAACCCCTCAAAAAGCAGAAGGTTGGGATGAATGTGCAGGATGGCAACACCACTTCATCACAGATAATACGCAGTGTCCTTTCTTGTTCTTGAATTCAAGCAGACCACTGATTTGAGATTTCATATTTTAAATTTTCTGTCTTAAAATTTTAAGGAAGGGCTTTTGGAGACCTTTGTTTTTCTGCCTAAGAAAATTCAAGGCTCCCTTTTGGGATTTTTGTGAATGAATTTGATTTTATCTGATCAGGCAGTACGGTGCAATCAGGGGTTTGTGTCGTGCTGGACGATTTGCATACGTTAAAATAACGCTGTGATGTTGTGATGACAGATAGGAGTTTAAAGAGAGAACAGCGAGAACTGAAAATTGCTCCTCCTAAAGAAAATTTTGATACCTCAAGAGAGCATTTCTGTAATTTTAAATGCTAAAATAAAACATGCATTCCTTTCCCAGGGGCCTGTCTCCTGATCCTAACTTGTGCCTGTATTCTTTTCCTTGAAATTCTAGAGGCTGAAGAGGGCAGGCCAGCTTTTGTTTTTTCTGCACCCCTTTGAAAAGTCTTGGCCTATTCAGGAATGAGGCACAGAGCACGTAGCTGACTTGTAAATGGTTCTATGTATTTCTTTATTTATTTTAGTGGGAACTGCATCAGAATTATCTTTGCCATCTCCTTCTATTTCCACTGTTGTTAAACAATGACTTACTAATTTGATAGATGCTTTTAAGCTTTTTTGTGAAGACTGGCTGATTTCAGTTAAGATACATGTGTGTTTTGGGATCAATATCGTTTGAGTGACCTTAGCTGTGATTTATAACTTTTTGTGGAACTGGATTTTAGTGTTGGCCTCCTTTTAACTGGTGTTGAGATTCACGACTTCCTTGCTGGCTGTTCTGAGCAAAGCGTTGGAACAGTCTTGCAAACCTTGACAAAATCAGGGCTTAGCTCTGAAGCTGTGCATTCAACAGGCTTGAAATGAGCAGTTTGTTTAAATTTGACAGCCCTGAATTCACCTATCATAGCCAGTATTTGGTCAGCATATTAAATGTAATTCGATGGGGGCTGAGGGGAACTGTGGCAAAATTTGTAATGGCAGAAAGAGTCTTATGTTAAACACACTTGTGTTTAACAAGTTTGTGTGTGAGCCGACAAGAACTTCCAGGTTTTTCAGTTTATTTCCTAAGTTAAAGTGGTAATGGTTCAGCTGACCAGACAGTTTAGTTGGTGTGTAAGTCCCAGCTTTTTCTCTCTTTGGAATTCTGTGGATATTGCCTTTGGACAGGTTACACTGTGTTTTTCAGTTGCTAGAGGGGAAAAAAAATAACCACAACTTGTCCTTTGTCTCTCTCTCTCTCCTCAGTTCCCAGCACAGGTATTCTACACCTCATGCCTTCACATTCAACACCTCCCATCCTTCCTCTGAGGGCTCTCTGTCCCAAAGACAGCGATCCACCTCCACACCAAATGTCCACATGGTCAGCACTACAATGCCTGTAGACAGCAGGATAATTGAGGTAATCCTGGGAGGAGGGAGCAGGTGTCATAAAGTTAAACTAAAACTCAGACTGGCTGTCTAATAGTCACTGGTTGGGTTTTCTTCTTTGCTTTCTGTCATTTGCTTACTGTTTGCCTTAGTGGGCTGAGGGATGGACAATATAGGTGACACATTTGCATAGAAAGTTAATGATTCATTCTTGCAGTCTATCAACTTTGCTGAACTAATAGGCAGGTTTTTGGTGTATGTTAAGATGTGCTGGAGCTTAACAGTTGAGTTTTCCAGATCTGAAGAGAAAATAAGCTCAGCTTTACCGCAGAAGTGCCTGTTAGGCATGTCTAAAAATGTTCTTTCAAACTTAAAAGCCTGGGTTTGTTGTGGGGTTGCTGTTTGTTTTAGGTCAGACTACAGGGGCTGCGAATCTTCATGTAGTTCTTAGACTTGGAATGCTCAAGTCAAAGCCTACTGGTGATATGTTTTGTGTTATCCCTGTAGGATAACAGTGATTCTGGGTTCGTGGGCTGAAGCCAGCTTATCTCAGGGTACTTCTGCTGTTTCAAGCACCTTTTGCTTTTATTTTCCTACCTTGGCCTGGCAGTAGTGAGGGACAGCTCTTTGAAGTCAGGCCTAAAGTGGCTGGGGTTTTGTTCAGTTTTGGTTTGTGCTCACCCTGACAAACTGAGGGAGTGGTGTGCAGGAAGGGCTGGCAGAAAGGAATGCTGAGCTACAGGGCCTCAGAGAGAGCACTGCTTGTTGGTTTCTTCCTCTTGAGTAGTTCAAAACCTCTTTAGGCCAAGCAAAAGCCTTTGCCTGCAGAATTCAGGTGCATCTTCAGCTGCTGGTTCATAGCCTTCTGTGGCCCTTTGGGAGGGAGGGACGGTGCCCTGCAGCCCCAGGAAGCGTTTGTGCTTGGAAGCTTTGTGGCCCCTTTCTCTGGGGTTTCTTTAGGCTCACCACCTTTTTCAGAGCTTGAGAACGCTGCTGCCCATCTGTGAGGGCACCAGACATCATGGAGCACTCAGAGAGAGATGAGTTACCTCTGCAGAGTGAGGAGACTTCAAGCAGACATTGCTTTCTTTATTCGTTACCAGAGCAGGAAAGACAGAAATGCTTTCTGTTCTGGCTCTTCACATTATCACAGGGTTTGAGTAACAACACTTGTTGTGTCTTAAGGGCTTTTCCAAAAGGCTTTAAAAGACTCCCAGAGCAATGCAGAAAAAAGGAACTAGAGACCTTTTAGTATGTCAGGAGAAAGGCCGCCTTAACCAAGTGGTTTAGCAGAGACAGGTACTAGTGAACTTCTGGTTTGAGCAGGAATACTTATTTGAAAATTTTACTGCACTTACTTACCATTTATCAACCAAATTAGGTTACTTTTTCTTTCATTTAGCCTAACATTTTTAATTTTTTTTTTATACTTCCTCTGTTCTTTTCTTTTATCTCTCACCATGTTGGCCTAGAATAACAGCCTGAATGCTTCTCCCAGCTCCTGGTGCAGACGGTTTTGTTTGAGGGGAAGAGTAGGTATTTCCTTGGTGCCTTTTGTTTTCTCGTGATTAACAGGATTGCTATAACTTGTAAGCCATGGCAGTGTCCACGTGAAGTGTTTAATCTGGAGCTGATTGGATGGAAGCCTTTGTAGCATGTTTATACCTAAATATGGGGGACACTAATTGGAAGAGGCGAAGTGATGGAAGAGCTGCATTCAGAGTGGATTCAGTGCACTCTGAACTGGAGCAGCCTTGGGTTAGAGAGCCATTTGGTCACACAGCCCTTAAAGCAGAGCCTTCCCAAACACATCTGTTGTGTGGCTTTTTCCTTCTGGAAACTATTTTTAGTGACTATAACCGTACAGAGCCCTGAGATTAAGAGCATGTACTGTTTTTATTTCACTTCAGAGTAAAGTTGGCAGACTACAGCGCTGTGTATGGTGTTATTTGTGTTGGGAGAACAGCTCTAAGAAAGTAGGTTTGGTTCATTTGCTGGTGGATTCATAAGCAAAGAAGAAAATATTCAAATCAGGGTTGAAGTTCAAAATACTTTTTTAAAGTAAGAATTAAATATACATAAGTATGAGAACAATTGAAAATTCTTCGGTTACCCTTTGCCAGCTTAATTTAAAGGAGTTATGTTCTCAGGCTGATGTGCAAAACCCACCACTTGTTAATAATTCAGGTGCTGAGAGGTTTTTATTGTCCTTCAAATGGACAAAAGTAGTAATTGCAAGAGTTCATTGATAGTTTATGAAGATTTTTAATCCACTCAGATGTTGAGTGCAGGAATACTGTACATAGTCAAGCCTGGGAGAATGCAACTAATGGGCTAAAAATTATGCGTTTCATAAATGAATCTTTGCTAAGGGTAATCTTAATTTGAAACTGTACAGTGGAGTGTAGGCTTGTTCTGTCCTTCTATGAAATCTTACATTTATTATTCTACTAACTAGTTAGTTTGAATTGACTTCTGTTAACTCTGACAGTGTTTAACATTTCTGTAGTGCATGTTCTTGCTTTGTGCTTATACAGTCCCTGGATATTTTACCTTTCCTGTATGTTCTTTGGGATAATGCCTAGCAGGTGAGAAAAGCTGTGCAGTCCTGTCTGTCAGAGCTTAGTTTTCCTTGTGCATGGCTGTAGAGTTGTGTTGTGCCTGTGGCATGAGGTGAGAGCTGTCCCACTGTCCCAGCAGTGACCTGTGCAAACCCACGCTTCCAAATGCCAGGCTGCAACTGGGGGGAGATGGCCTGGAAACCAGGAGGTTTTGTGTGAGGGCACGAAATGAAGCCCTTTTTTTTTTGGGTTGAAATAGTAGAGTACAGATGCTTCAAAATGTATATTGAGTTGGAATATTTTAGGCTTTTTTTTTAAATTTTATTTTATTTTTTGAAGTTTTTCTACTTGTTACCCAAAACCTGTTTGGGAACTTGTCCCCTGCAGACAGAGGCCATCCCAGGAGCTGTCCCAGCCTCAGACACAAGCATGTCCAAAGTACAGCGGGGGGAATGCAGGCAGCATTGATGGTGTTCTTCTTGTCCTGTGTCTTTTCTTTTTCCCCCACTTTCCTTTCCTTTTTTGGTAGTGATACCCTTTATTATGCTGTGACTCTTTTTATGTTTTGTAAGAATTCACAAATTGCATGGGTTTAGCATATAGGATTGGTGTAACTAGGAAATCGCGGATCTTTTGAGGGGGTTGGCCAATATTGCACTCGACAAAACTGTCAGAACCAATTTCAACACCATTCCTGCTTGTTCTTTGTGTGCTCTCTGATATTTATTAACTTCCTTCTCTGTCTTCCCTGTTTTAGGATGCAATTCGAAGCCATAGTGAATCAGGTATGCTTTCAAAAACTAAACAATTTCTAATGTTATTTTGCTTGTTTATTTCCTTGTTCATAAATTATTTTTCTTCTACTTCTGTATTTCAGCCTCACCTTCTGCTCTGTCTGGAAGTCCTAACAATATGAGCCCAACTGGTTGGTCTCAGCCTAAAACCCCAGTCCCAGCCCAAAGAGAGAGAGCTGCTGGATCTAATACCCAGGAAAAGAACAAAATTGTAAGGGTGGTAATATTTGTTTTAATTAAAAAAAAAAAAATTAAATTAGGTTGGGAGTAGGGGCGTGTTGGGATAAATTTCTGCTCTTAAAAGGCATTAAAAACTGCTGGTAGTGTTGGATTGCTCTGCACTGTGTTTGCAGTAGCAATATAATTTGAACTAATTTGGGAATGATCACATTATTGCCTTGGGTTATAAATACTCAGAACAAAGTGTTCTGCTTTGAAAATGAATTTGAGATGGGAGTGTGAAATTGTTTTTCAGTGCAGATTCAAGGATTACCTTTTAAATCTTCAGAGGCTGCATCTTTCTTATTAGTTTTAGTATGTTTAAGGTTAGCCTTATCAGCACTGTTATCAGTGTGTTCATTTTCATAGGAAGTTAGTCAGAATGTCTCAGCTTTAACCAAATACGAGTTTTCCCTCCAAGGTTTGATTTAAACTTGGATGATGGAGGGGAAGAAAGACTAGTTAGAATAGTAATTATTAGTATTTTTTTCCAAATGCAAGTACAGTTGCTTAGTGGGACTCAACAGTTGTTCCTCACTTGGATGTGAGAATTCCACTCTCATCTTTTTGTTTTATTCCTTTTAAATACATAGAGAGTTCCAGAATTTTAGCATTGTCATTTTGAAGAAGTCAGTAAGATTCTAAAGTGTTTCAGATGGCTTTAAATAGTTGATTTTAAAATATTTGTTCTTCTTCAGATCTAAGATTAGGCTTTAAGTTTCTAGGGCAAAACTTAGGATAACTTCTTAAGCAGTTCAGGCTATCCAAGAAAGTGCATGAGGAGAAGAAGCAAAGTCCAAATTGCAGGACAGAACCCTCAAGGTTTCAGGTGTGGTTTTTTGTGTGTATATATAATATATTTGATTACAAAGTAAGAGTAAAAGCCATGTCAATTCTTGTTCCAGAGGCCTCGTGGACAGAGAGATTCCAGTTATTACTGGGAAATAGAAGCCAGTGAAGTCATGCTTTCCACCAGGATAGGGTCAGGTTCCTTTGGAACAGTTTACAAAGGCAAATGGCACGGTGAGTTCTGGGCTCCTCACCATCTCACAGCCTTGCTGTGCTGGGACAGCATTCCTGAAACTGGGAATTTAGTGGTGCTCTGTGCTCTTCTACCACACAGCTACTGGGTGAGGAACAGTAACTTCCTTACTTTAGCAGCACTGAAATTAAGGCAGAGAACAGACATTAATCAGACATTTCTATCACTGATGATTTTTCTGCTGTTCCTGGATAGAAGATTTATCCCTCCCCTTCCTGAATGGAGCAGCATCCAAATCTAGAAAGTTTGCTTTTTAGATAAAGTTTTGTTAGGTTATGTGTATATATACATATAAACATTTTAATATTTAAAGTTAATTATAAAAATGCTGAACCTGGATAGCGAAATGTTGACTTGCGTGCAAATTAGTAGAGGTGTATTGTGCACAAATTAGGAATTTTAATTACACTGCATTTTTAGTAACTTTTATGGCCAATGTATTTTCAGGGGATGTAGCAGTGAAGATTCTAAAGGTTGTAGACCCAACCCCAGAACAGTTCCAGGCTTTCAGAAATGAAGTGGCTGTGCTGAGGTGAGTTGGACTTTCACTGCTAAACTCCTTCATGCCAAGGCTCTGTATGTGATTCCCACCCCTCCTTTCAGCCTTTTGCCCAATATTCTGTGTTGGATAGACACAAAAAGCAAAATGGGAGCCTTTCTGTTGATGATTCTGGCTGTTGCTGTGGAGCTGTGAGACACAATCCCAGCTCCGAGTCTCTCAGTGGTTCTTTGCTGCTGCTGCGGGTCCTGTGTTCACCTCAGCAGTGCAGACACCCAGAACTGTTCAGGAAAAGGTGAGGATTAATAAATTCTGCCGTAATTCTCACCATCAGAGGACTTGAACTCATACTTGATACTTTTAAAATTGCAGCATAAGACTTTTTAATGCTTAAACATGTACTTTGATCTGAGAGCTTTCTGCTTTCCAGTACTGGGCTTTTTTAATGTTGGAGTAACTATCTGTGATGTTCCTCTTGAAACGGAACTCTTTAGATACATAAAAACCATCTTCTCATCTGATAATTCCTTCACAGTTTATGGGGACCCTTTGGTTTCCTCTTGGCCTTCATTTTTCTCTCTAGCTGTGACTTTTGCCCAGCTTTCAGGATGATTCTGTTATTCCAGTAACTCTTCTTGATACCACTTGCAAACTTGAATGTTGCTTATTGATTTCAAAGCACTTGAATCTTCAGGACATCTTTTCCTTAAATGCTGATTTTATATAACATCTGTGGAACTAAAAGGAAGTATTTTAAATAATATTTTAACAAAAAAAACCCCGTCTGATTTTATTAAAAAAACCCAAAAAACAAAAAACCAACAAAACCAAATTGGCAACCGTGGCACATTTTTGTTCTTTGTAAAACCAAACTTTAGTCACATGTCCAGCTTGGAAAAATGTTGCAGGAAACTCATGTCTTTGGCCTCCAAAGTTGGAATACGTCCCTTCAGCCAGGAACCCCTTTTTGAAGGCCTCTGAACATGTTTTCTGCGGAGCCCCTGATTTCCCCGTCTGCTCCTTTCTGTTAGGAAGACTCGGCACGTGAACATCCTGCTCTTCATGGGCTACATGACCAAGGACAACCTGGCCATCGTGACGCAGTGGTGCGAGGGCAGCAGTTTGTACAAGCACCTGCACGTCCAGGAGACCAAGTTCCAGATGTTCCAGCTCATCGACATCGCGCGGCAGACGGCGCAGGGCATGGAGTGAGTGCCGGGGGCAGCCCCGGGCTGGTTCTTGGGGGTGTTTGCCTCGCCTTGCCCAAACCCTGCCATGGGCAGGGACACCTTCCACCAGCCCAGGTTGCTCCAAGCCCCGTCCAACCTGGCCTTGGACACTTCCA
>JAWWES010000024.1:18775096-18793603 GCA_035583135.1 Lophotriccus pileatus | reverse complement strand
CCACAGCTTCTCTGGGCAACCTGTGCCAGGGCCTCCCCACCCTCACAGGGAAGGATTCCTTCCCACTGTCCCATCTATCCCTGCCTTCTGGCAGTGGGAAGCCGTTCCCTGTGTCCTGTCACTGTGTGCCCGTATAAATTCCCCTCCCTCCTTTTTACAAGCCCCCTTCAGGTCCTGGAAGGACCAGTGAGGTGTTCCCAGAGCCTTGTCTTCTCCAGGCTGAACAAACCCAGCTCAGTTCACATCACTTATCAGTCACCTCTTCTGTTCATTGTGTATAGCTTGAGGTTGTTATAACACACGAAGTAAGATCCTGTTCTAAATATAGAATTAGGGGTTTTTTGCTTCCCTGTGTTACTGTAACATTGCAGTGTTTGACAACCGCTAATTTATCCTACTGGTAGTTCTGCGGGATGAGGGGGTGGCTGTTCCTACTCTACAGCTCCAGGACTCACTGAGCTACATTCTGGAAGCATTTTGCAGGTGTCTGAGTTGATTGAAGCCCCCCCTCACTGCTCTGCCAGCACTTGTTCTCTTGCTGGCAGCACACAGGGTGCTGGTGCTGTCAGTGCTCATCCATTCTGTGGATCAGGTTTCCAATCAGGCCCCCAGAAAACTGGGGACATGGAAGTGAAGAGGGTTTGTGAACAGGGCACAGATTTCATGCACAGGAGGACAGCCCCAGTTTGGCAGGGTCAGTGTAAGTGATGCCATCTCTGTGCCTGAGGGCCTTTCATTCAGCACAAGGCTTTGTTTAGAGTCACCTGCTGGTGACCAAAAGTGCACCCATCCTGTCCATGGAGCAGAGGCAGAGGGGGCAGCAGTGGGTGAGTGTGCCATGGACTGGCCTGGGGGTAAATGGAAGGGCTGTTTGTGAGAGCCTTGGTAATGACACTGCTCTGCTTTTCCTTCACAGCTATTTACATGCAAAGAACATCATCCACAGAGACATGAAATCCAATAGTATCCTTTCTTAATGGTCCTGCCCTCAGTGTGAGTGACTTACTGGTAATGGAGCTTTGGGGGGTTGGAATAGCTGTGTCATAAACACATATATATAATAATAAACCATTCCTACTGACCAGAAGGAGCTGCTTTTTAGGGAGGACTTGCACAGAACACTTCCACAGAACACACGTGCCTGCTTTGCAGACTCTGGGGATAAAAGCTGTGCAACAGTTGGGCTCCCAGAGTGTCTTGTTTCAGTTAAATGGTGTCCATGCAATTTCCTGGTGCCCTGGAGGCTGCATCTTCCCCTGGTGGGAGCTGTGCTGCTCATCTGTGTGTGCACATGTGGGGCTTGGGACTGGTTCTCGTGCATTTTCATATATTTAGAACACCTCACCTGACTGCCAGAAATGAATGCAGAAATCTGACTTTAAGCTCAGGAGAAGGCAGCCTTTTACCACTACATTTTACACAAAAATACAGATTTACTGATGCATATGGAGTAAAAATGTTGTGAACTGGTATCTTTTGCCTTGGAAGGTGCCTGCTTTTGGAATTGTCAGGAACAGCAGGAGTTGTGGCTTCCTTCCATAAAATGTGAACAGGATGTTTTGAAAATGGCATCATAAAAAAAAGAACCCAAATTCAGCAGTTCCATAACGAGGATTCCCATTTTCAGTGAAACTAGAAATAGAGCCATGTCAGTGTATGGGAAATCAGGAGCTTGTGATTCCTGATAATGATTTTTGTGAAATAAATCAGCTCTGCTTCTGGCATGGAAATGAGGAGTCAGTCATGTTTATATTTCTGAATCATCCCTTTGAACTCAAAACATTCCTAAGTGAAATTGTTAAATGATGTTTTAAAATAACCCCAACAAAGAAAGTGCTGGCTATCAGTCATGACAGGCAAATCTGTTAAGGAGGGAATTACGAGTGGTACAGAATATTTCCAGTTAAAATAGTTACACTGTGGTTAAATCTCAGGAGATCTGCCAGAGAGCTTTATGTAAATGGATTTATTTTTATATTTACTTCTACCTGTAGTTGGTTTAGGGTTTTTTTTGAGTTGTGAGACCTCTGTGCTGTTTCCCTTTGTGCCTTGTGACCCCAGTTCAGTATTGCAGTACCTGCATTGATGGTCATTAGCATTGTTGATTTCTGCCCTAACTCACTGTGGACACAGATGTACAAATAATGCTGCAACAGCGGGTCTTGTTTAGCCTGAAATGTTAACTTTGTAAACGTGGATGCCATGAAATTGCTTTTGCCGTGTTGAAGACAGGGCTTGCAGCAGGTTTAAATAAAATAATCAGCAATATTCTTGGGTAGTGGCTGGTGTTTGTGATCACCAGACACTTTGTAGCCACATCAGAAAACACAGGACTGTTTCCTCAGGCGTTTGCAGAGTTTCTTTAACAAATCTTCAGATATATTTCTGCATGAAGGCCTCACAGTGAAAATAGGAGACTTTGGGCTGGCAACGGTGAAGTCGCGCTGGAGCGGATCCCAGCAGGTGGAGCAGCCCACGGGGTCCGTGCTGTGGATGGTGAGCGAGCCCTGCGCTGCTGCCCCCCCTGCCTGGGCTTCTCCTGGGCTCTGGCACAGGACACTCTTCACACCTTAAACCTCGGGGGCTGCGCTGGGGGTGCGGTGGGGACTCTTCTGGCACTGTATGTTAGGATTGGAGCGTGAAGTGCCGGAGTGTTCGCTGTGCAGAGGGACACCAGACACCCGAGGCTTCTCCTCTGGAGTGTTGGAGTTATTGGAGTGCTTAGGGCTGTCAGTCTGTCAGGAAGTGTCCACTAATTGGATACATGAAACAGATCCTGGGGAGAAAACCTGCATATTTGTTCTTTGCGGGTTTTTGTACCTTTTAATCCTTTGTAGCCCATCTTTGCTGAGCTGTCATCCCACAGAGGGGGAGGTTGTTTCCATTTCCTTGCAAGTTGCTCTGATCCCTTACTGGGGTCTTGTTGTGCTGTTGTACTTGAGTGCTTTGCTCAGTAATTCTGGAGGACTTCCTTGTGGGGAAAAATCTCAGTCAATGGGGAAGTTATTCTGAATTGCTCCTCTCTGATTTTGTTCAGTCATTCAAAGTTGTTTCTTTTAAGCTCTTCAGCTTCCTAATTGAGCTTTGTTTTGCAAAGATGCTGCAGTGCTCCTGCAGTTCTTCCCTGTTTCCAACTTGGCTTTCCTGAGAAATGTTTTGCCTCCGATGTTACAAAACCTGCAGTGTGTGTGGGAATTGTGTGTTTGAAGGTGGATGCTGTTTCAGGACTGGGGGAAGGGTGTCCCCCTGAGCTCGGTGTGGGCGCCGCCGGTCCCAGCAGGGCCCTGGAGCCGGAGCCGCTCCGTGTGCCCTCAGCGCGTTTTGTCCCTGCCAGGCCCCCGAGGTGATCCGGATGCAGGACAGCAACCCCTTCAGCTTCCAGTCAGACGTCTACTCCTATGGAATAGTGTTATATGAGCTGATGACAGGAGAGCTGCCCTATTCCCACATAAACAACCGGGATCAGGTGAGAACACGCTGGGACCAGCAGCTGATTTCTGGCCATTGCACATTTCACAGGAGAAACACAAATGCAGGACAACTGAAATGTTGTTTATAACCTGCTTTGTTTCAGCAGCAAATCTGTGTTTCTGAATGTTTATTCAACATTGACAGGGACTCAAGGGAAAAAAATCGGTTTTTATAAACATTGTAAGTGCCCTGTTAATTTATTCACAGGTAAAAGCTTTTGATGCATCAGTAAAATCTTGGTTTATACATTTGCAATTACGGGAACTTTCCCTTTTGATGTTAAAAACGTTGTTCTTGTGTCAGGTTGGATTCTGTGCTTTTTACTAAGACAAAAAAAATAATGCCTGTTGTGAGACCTTTGACTGTTGATGCTGGTGTGATCGAGTCTCTCCTAAGCTGCAGTCACCAACCAGTAGTGGTCAAGGAGCACACTGAGGGCAGAAACCCCAGCTGTTCTCCTGCCACGAACAGTGTAGGGCCAAGGCTGCAGGGCAGGAACTGCGAGATCTTTGGGAGCTGTTTGGATGATCTTCAGTTGTGGTTTGTGTTTTTGGTTGCTTTTTATAAAAGGAAGATCTTCTAATGAGAAGTGTGTGTGTGTGTGTATGGGGATTATGGGGGCAAACAACTAGATTTTAGCCTCTCTTAGTGACTCATAATCTGTAATAATTCACAGTCTGTTATTCTAAGTAGAAGAGGCCACTTCTGTTAAGCTAAGGAGGTTTTGTCTTATTTTAAGGTTGCCTACAAATTGGGACATTGGAATATGCTTTAATTCATCATATTGAAATGATATGCAAGTTTCAGTAACCATGACTGCTGCAAAACATGCAGCAGGTGACCCTCACCTAAGTTTTCAGGAGGGACAGGATATTTCCAGGAGAGGAACACCAAGACGTTATTTAGGATGAAAATCCTAACCAATGACCATATTAACCTGGATTAAAACAGAACAAGTGTTTTCCAACTCTGATAACATCTTTTATTGTTTGTCTCAAAACAGTCCATTTCCTTTTTCGCTGCATTACTTGGGATTAGTTCTGATGATCTCTTTGAACTGGCAGCTTCTTTTACATGACTTTAAGGTTGGACTCAATGGTCTTTGGAGGTCTTTTCTGACCTGAATGGTTCTGTGATTCAGAGTTGTCACTGTAGACTCAGCAGAAGGAGGTCCCATGTCCATGTCATGGGCTCCTTGTCCTGCTGAGCCTTACGAAGCCCAGCATTCCTGGGTAGTCCCACAGCGGGACCACTGGCCTGGTCACCTCACTGGGACAACGTGCAGGGCTCTGGGGTGTCCTTTGGGACTCAGGTTTAATCACCACTGGTGAAACTACTTCCCTGACTTCGGTCTGGTGCTGCTTCCTTGTTGTTCTGCAGATCATTTTCATGGTTGGCCGAGGTTATGCTTCCCCAGACCTCAGTAAACTGTACAAGAACTGCCCCAAAGCAATGAAGAGGCTTGTAGCAGATTGCTTGAAGAAGGTTAGGGAAGAACGACCTCTGTTCCCACAGGTAAGTGTGTTTTGTGGCCGGGAGTTTCGGGCTCTTGTATAAATAGCCATTAGCACACAAAAGAATTGCTCAGATGGAAGGTTTGGGTTACACGAAGTGCAGCCTGGCTCCTATTTTTGCCTTTGTTCATAACCCTGCTCCTTTGGCAGTTGGTATTTTGTTTCTGCAAAGGTCATGAAAAATCATGACTCACAGAGCTGAGGCTGTGCCAGGTGACACTGGAGCAGTTTAACAGCTGACCCACTTTAGAGAGAATAAAAACCCTCCCTAACACGGTTCAAATCAAATCTGTTTCTTTCTCTGTTATACATTTTATTGTAGTGTAGGTTTGAGGAAAATGAGAGACAACTCCTCCTTCCCCACAACTAAAAACAAGCAAACAAAATCCACTGGAGGATGGAAATTCATGTAGCAATTTCTGGTATTTTTACAAGGGATACTTTAACTTTTTCTGTCACTGTGAGGATGGGGAAGGTGCTTTCTTTTTAAATAGCTGGAATTAAATATCAGCAGATTCTGGAAAAAGAACTTCTTGCTGTTTTAAACAGCTTGTTGTTTAAAAAGTTCTTTCCAAATGCTGTTTGCAAACAGACTGTCAGGCAGAAAATGCAGTTACTCTGTTACTCTGCTGGGATAACACAGATACTTGTTAATTGACTGAGAACTAGTGAAAAACCCCTCCCATCCCCTTGCCCCGCGCTGAGGCTCCTCAGAGCACAGACTGGATGGCCGAGGCGGGTCATTGCAGCTGGAGTGTTGCGTTCAGTGCCCGCAGAGCAATTGCTGCTGTGGAGGAGAAGCTTAAAGCCACAGCTGGGCGGGGGTGGGAAGGAATTGAGTGCGGGAAGGAAGGAAGGTTTAAGAGTGAGTAGGAGGAGCCGCCTCTGTGAGCAGCGCCTGGCGCGGGTGTTCCCGCAGATCCTGTCGTCCATCGAGCTGCTGCAGCACTCCCTGCCCAAGATCAACCGCAGCGCGTCCGAGCCGTCGCTGCACCGCGCGGCGCACACGGAGGACATCAACTCCTGCACCCTCACCTCCTCCAAGCTGCCCGTCTTCTAGGCCTGCCCCGCTCGGGACAGGCACACGGGGCGGTTGTGCTCTCCGTGCCTCGGGCCAGATCAGCGGGATCCCCCTCCCCTCGTCCCAACGAGCTGCTAAGGATCCGCCGAGGATCCGGCCCTTCCCAGCCCTGCCGCCTCCCCTGCCTGCCGGGGCAGCGACAGCGCCAAATCAAGAGATCCATTACTGTGTCTTCAATAGATGCACTCGAGCCTTACGTTGCCCAGGCCCGAAGCCCCGAAGCGGGTGGATGTTCCTCTGGCAGTGGTTCTGGACGGGCTGGGTCTGTGCTGAGGGGGTGTTTTCCACAGCCAGGGTGGCTCTGAGGACAAGGTCGTGGTGCTCTGATTGCCCCACGCCGTGTGCCACCTCGAGGTGGGGGAGCTGTGCCTGGAATGGGTCTGCAAACAAGACTGAGGGAAGAGGAAATAACTCTGGAAATCAGCTCCTGCCCTAAGAGCTTCATCAAGCCAATGAAATAAGTTAAAATGCTAATTCAACACAAAATAGTTTTGCAATAGTTTTGCACATAGAAGAAAAACTCTTGCAAAAGAATGGAATCTGTTCTGAATTGTCCTGCTCAGAGAAGGAAGCGGCCAGTCACGGTCATCCTGAGAAGCCTCACAGCTGACTTTGGTACTAAGGACTGTTCCCTGCAGCCCAGGAGGTGGGCAGTGTGGAAGCACAGCCTTGGGGCTGGCAAGGGCCTGCATCCCATCGGAAGCTGTCGTGCAAGAGATGCACTATCAAGAGGAAACTGAGCATATACAGTTTTTCTTGCTGATTTGGGGTTTAATTTTGTTTTTATTGCTCCTGAGAAAATGCATTTATTGTAAGCCAAGGTTCCTCTGATTATCTTATTTTAATAAAATAAATTAAATTTTAGGTGTATGATTCCATGTCATCATTTAATGCACTAATCCGTAGTTGTGACTGCTACATCCAGACTTGGAAAACTCAGACAACAACATTCTGCGTACTTTTTTTAAGGAGTTACTATGATAGGTAATAGTGCAAGTAAAAACACACCTGATACAACAACCTGTTTCCCATCCCTCCCATGGCAGGACAGTTTTTACTCTGCTGTAATAATCCTTCAGCAGCATCTGCTCAAACCCACGCTGATGCCTCTCCAGCCGTTTCACTGCACCAGTTTCGCTGTTGTTTGTGGAGGTGGAAGGGAGGGGCTTGTCTTGGCTGAACTCCCTGGATGACAGAAATAGGTGGTTTAATCTAAAAGGTGGGTTTTTTTAAACAGCACTGGGTTGAAATAGGTTTATTAGGGCAAGGTTGGAAACCCAGATGGTTGGAATGGGAGTTTGGGATTCTGCCTTTCTGTGTGTGCACAGGTGAGTGGGGCCCTTCTGAGCAGGGACAGGGTGGCTGTGACCTCCATCCCAAAATGCTGGGCAAAGGGCCTTGGCTGGCCCCGGGGACAGTTGGTCTGTCCAGCTCTTCTCTGTAATGACCAAACAGCCACTGCAGCCTCTTGTGTTGCAGCAGCAAAACCCCACAAAGTGCTTGGGAAAGAGGGACTGGAGCCAGACACAGACTGAGAAATAATATCTACACTGTCTGTACTTAGAACGTTCCATAACATAATAAGGGTGGAATATTGATCCTTACAATGGTCAGAAACTTTGCTTGCTAAAAAGTAAACTGAGGCTTGAGGGAAACTGCTCTAAATGATTCTGCAGGGGTTTCAGTGGTACTCTTGGTATTTTAACTGCAACTCTCTCTAATGTAATTTATTGGTGATTTTAACTTCATTATCATAAGCTTAAAGAGGGGGAAGAAAAAACCCACCAGAAATACTTAAGCTGCTTTTACTTTAGCTCTAATTTCCCCAAAGAAACCATTAACTCCTGATTTTTAAAACAGATTTTGTGAGTCTTGAAATATATTTGATAAAGAGGCTTATTTTAAGTAGCACTTGATGTCCAATTAAATGAAAGCTCCTAAGTGAAGAATTTAGAAACTCTGACCTTTTAAATCTTACTGCTCTTAAATTTAAACTTCTGTGTTGTCCCCAGGTAGCTTTGGAAAACAAGTTGGTTCTTAATTTCAGATCACTGTTCTTGGGGCAAAGTCAATCAGGAATGTCTTATTTAAGGTAAAGAACATCCTTTCCATTGACTTCTTGGATGTATTTTATTTCTTTGTGGGAAAAAATATGTCCAGGAACATGTAGAAACAAATGTCAGTGGGAGGGTAGGGCTGTGTGAGTATTTTGAGGTAGAAAGTATGTTTGGGCAGGTGCTCTTGAACATCCATCTCAAAGTATGACATCTCTCTTAGTGATGATTTTCCTTCATCTTTGTAATTACTGATGACCAGGACTTGAGCGAGACCTTTGCTGGTGCCTCCAGAGGCCAGTTTTGTAAAGCAGCAGAGATGTAGTGTTTGTTACAGACACCAGGCAAGGCCTGACTCTGCAGCAGGCACTGCTAGAAATTAATTCAGGGGGAAATATTTCTGGGCAAGTTCCATTTGCCAGGTCAGAGCAGAGAGCAAGCCCGGCACGTTCCGTGTGGGGGAAGTGCTGGGCACAGAGAGGGCAGTTCTCCCTTACACAGGTGCTGAGCTGCCCTCTGGGGGTTCCTCTGCCCCAGGAAAGCCTCCAGCAGTGGATAATGCTGGGGTCACTGGCTGGGGGCCGTTTGCAGGTGTTTGAATCCTGCATTCAGGACTCCATCCCTGCCTTCCACTTGAACCAAATCATTCTAAAATAAACCCTGCATACATATATGTGCACACACACACACATATGTATAAATATATTTACAGATACTGTTCATTCATTGTGGTTTCACTGTAATCCCAGGGGATGTATTTACAGAACCTGAGCTCCCCTCCCCTTCAGGGGCAGTAACAGCTCAGGTGTGTTCATCCTGTGACTCAGCAGCCACTTCACCTGTGTCCAGGTAAAATTCTTAGTTTAACTGCAAAGTTCATGCAAATAACTGAGCAGAATTAACTCTGTATCAAATTTCACAATCAAACTCCCTTTGCAGCACAAACATGAATGCCGTTTTTAACAAAACCACAATTCAGTAAAGTCTGTTCCCTCAGCAGAGATGTGCCTAAATCCCTCCCCCCTCCTGGGCCTCCAACACCGCTGGCCTGGTCTGGAAATGGCAGCTGGAGACAGAGAGCAACTGCAGAGCCACTCCCAGTTCTGGGGCAGGACTCTGGATCTGATTACTGACAATCCCTTTCTCTCCTGCTGCAGCTTCCAGGCTCCAGTCTGTGCTCTAAGTTCGATTTAGCTCTGCCTTGTCACACCAGTGCTGCTCTGCCCGAGGTTCTGAATCAGTGCAGCTGCATTTGCTTTACAGCAGCTGCTGCAAGAGCCACTTCACCCTCCCTGCACTTCAGTTGGTGTAAAACAAGGCTGGGAACCCAACTGGCACTGTCTGGGAGAGCCAGGCCCTGTCCAGCCCCACTCCCAAGACACCCACCCCAAGAGCTTTATACTGAACTCTAGGTACTGTCTGAGGTATAATGTGTAAATTCTTAAATCTCAGGTCTCCTTTCTAAGGAGAAAAATGTACATTAACCATTATTCCTAGTGGGTTTTGTAGTTACACATTTAGTTGATTTAGTGGAGGAAACAAAAAAAAAAAGCACCCACTCTATTCAGCAACAGTTTTCACCAGCTTAAGCTTTACCTGGCACTGTATTTACACTACCACTCAGCTCACAAGACAGCATATGTTAGGCCAGAGAGGGAGAAAACCCTCTTGGGATTTGGGATTAAGGGATTTTTTTTTTTTTCTTCCATGCAGTCAATTTATTTTTTTAAATATATTTTGGTATTTTTGTTGCCATACAAAAACTATCTGAAAACTTCACCGGGACCGCACAGTAAACCACAGGGCACGTTTTGTTCTACCTGTGCTGTAGAGAGTAAAAGCAAGGCTAATAAATAGCTGCACTGCTGTGGGGGGAGGGCTGTGCTGGGTTCACTGGGCAGCAGCAGGGTCCTCCTCAGCCCCCGAGAGGTGCATGAACAGCTCCCCCAGCTCCGTGACCTGGTCCGTGCCCGGCGCCGCCCGGCTCTCCCTGTCCTCGATAAAGTCCCACAGACGCACCGAGTTGAAGAACTGCAACGGAGAGAGAGGAGCCTAAGCAGGAGCAGGGCTGAGCAGTGCCCTGGCAGCCCTTCTCATCACAGCAGGCCTGGCTGGCACTGCAGAGCTGCGTTCGTGCTGCTGAGCTCAGCGTGACAGCCCCTCCGCACAAAGGGGGCAGTGGTCACAGCCAGCACCAAATGCAGCCCAGGATTAGTTCCTGAGGAGGCTTTAACCTCTTCAGCTGCCCTTGGGGCCAGCCCTGTGCAGGCACAGGACATGAGCTTTTAGCACTGTGGCTGAAAGCTGTGAGGGCAGAACTGCTGCCAGGAAAGGTGTGCCCTGAGGGGGACTGGCTGAAAAAATACAGCAAACACTTTGCTGTTAAACGAGGTGCGTTTTCCTTGCCCCAAGAACAAACCTTTGTCCCAAGGGGCATTGAGAGGTGCCTTTTGTGCTCATCCTGCAGGGCACAGCCCGTTCCCCAGCAGCCCTGCTCCCCGCAGCGTTGCTCACCCGCACTGTGCCCTCGGAGCTCAGCTGCTTGCGGGGTTTCTCGGGCTCGGCGCGGGTGCCGTCGGGGTACGCGTGCAGGTACAGACACTTCCCGCCAAAGGGGCACGTCCCCTTCCCTTGCTCGAAGTACTTGCAGGGCTTTTTCCTGATTTAATGAGAAGAGAGAGTTACTGCCTCCAGCTGGGGAGGAAGGAGCTGCAGGTCAGTCCCCAGGCTCAGCCTTAGCAATGCTCCAGTTCTCACACCCAGAGCTGTGACCTCCCCTTCCCTGAGAGCAGCCAAAACAGAGGGCAGAGATCACTGAAAGCATATAGACACATCAAAAACCAGCATCAGAAACCAAACAGCTTCCTTTTAAGCTGTGGAAAGTGAAGGATGTTCACAGAGCACCACAATGGGCCAATGCATTGCTGTTTTTCTAGCACATCTTTTCTCCTGCCTTTTCTACCACTACGTTTTTAAGGACCAGTTCCCCTTCTCATCTCCTCTGACAATTCTTTGTTAGTTTGTGTTCCCTCATTTTTGTCGTTCAACCAACGTGTCCAGGCTGCACAGCAACTTGCTACAGGGTTGATCCTTGCACAGTTTGTACAACAGTACCTGGGGGTGTTGGTGATTGTTCTGCAGTGAAAACAGCTGAAGAGGAAACGACAGGGAAAATGCAACAGAATTGTTAATATGGAAGTAGTGATGAAACTGATTCCTAAGACACAGATACAGCCTATCCAACAGCAGCTCCATGGAGCAGAAAGATCAGCAGTGACAAACAGAATACCCAAACACCCGAACAGGCATGAAACCACAATGAACTGGTCTGGGTTTGGGACTCAAGTGCTCTGTGACTTCCAGGTTTCTTGGTCTGACTTTTTCCATCCTGTGTTGGCCTGACCCCAGCTCTTGGCTTATACTCCACTTTAGCAGCATCTCGTTAGCACCTTCTCATTCCCCCAACACCAAATCCTCAGATTAAACTAACTGCCAAGAGCTCTACCCACAGGATTTCTGTACCACAGACATTGTTACCCACAACCTGTAACGTGTGACTCTTAGCTGAGCACTTCAGCACAGCCTCTTTTTACACCCTCTCCTGTACAACGGTTGACAAGAGTCAGACTTGACTTCCAAGCCCACCTGCACCTCTGCTGCAGTGGCACAGAGCCTGACCTGGCTGGGAGCACAGCTGTTTAAACACTCTGCTGAGGCTCTGGAGCACAACTGGCCACCTCAATCCAAAGCTCTTAGGAGCTAAAATAAACCAAACCAGTGATGGGGGGTTGAAAACAGCCCCTATCTGAAGAACTGCAGTTTAAAGTGCTTAATTTTATTCAGATATTTTGCCTCCTAGAAGACAAGATGCTGGGTGAAGAGTTTCATGGAGCAGCACTGCTTTCAGCTGTTCTGCTGAGCTCTACAGGCCTTCAGGCAGCTGAGAAGCTGCAGCCACAGTAAGATGGGTCTAAGTAAGGCCCATTTTTTCCTGTACTACTGTTTAAAGGTGGATGCACATCACAGCATAAAGCTGCAAAGCTTCAGCACAGCAGACCAGGCTCGCTGGGGTCTGGCCCAGCTCTGCCTGGTCACCTTAAAAACAGGCAGCAGGAGATAAGAAATGGTATCTCCCTGCTCTGAGAACCACCCAGCCCTCACACATCCCAGCTCTGCCCTCTCCCAGTGCTCCCAGTGTGCCTGTTGGACCATACAAGGAAGGCAGTCCTGCAGTACCTGCCATTTCCAGCAGACATTACAAAAGCTCCATCAATTTTTATCCCATATTGCAGGAGACTATTACACTGTCCTTCCCTGTTTGTTCTCAGTAACCCACAACATTCCAGGCAGTTGTGTCTGAGGGATAAACAGGAGCCACATAAAGCCAGTTTTGGCAAGTGAGCTGAAATAAGTTCAACATCCCAGAGCACAGTGAGGTTGAGTAACTTCTGATCTACAGTTACAGGCCAGGCCCTTTCATGGCAGCCACAAAGTTAAGCAGAGGAGTGAGCAGAGATCAGGAGCTCTCTGGACAATGGGCTGGAATTACATGGAGTTTAGAAATGCAGGCTGAGTGGCTGACTGACCCTTGGTGCATCCAAAGAACAACACAGAGAGTGTGTTACTGAACTTACCCCACTCCCTGCTTAAAGGCTTCAATCAGCTCATTCTTCTTCTCCTGGTCCTCCACCCAGTACACGCTGGGGATGACAAACTCGGAGATCACTCGGCACTCGGGGCACGACCTGGAGAGAACAGTGATGTCTGTCAGCCCTGGCAGCTCCCAGGGGGGACACCCTCATTTCCCCAGGGAAGGGGATGGTCTGTCACTGAGGCAGCAGCTCCTCCTCCCACGTTAGCACAGCACACTTTGGAGTTTCAGTTGAAACCACCCAACTCGGTGCACTGTGAGCGCTGCAGCCCCCCCGCAGCAGGAAGCCAAACCAGAGGAGAAACACAAATGAAGGTGGTCTCAGCCTTTGGAAATGCAATGAGCTGACATTCACTTCAGTGGAAGTTGTAGTAAAAGCTGTGCAGAAAAGTCTATTTTGGCAGAAAAATGAAAATATTTCCCATCTTTTCCTCAGCATGTTTGTAGCTTAAGAGAGAGCTATGCTCCAAAAAGGGAACTGATTGGGTGTTTTAAGTTCTCTCAGCCGAGGAGGAACATGCTTGGAATACATTTTTTATTGAGCTAGAAGATGAAGGCATTTACTCAGACACAGATAAAGGTGTGATGAGTGGGACCTTTACCTGGAGTAAGCCACAGTTTAGAGAAAAGTCCCATAATGAAGCCCATACATAGGAAAAGGAGTTGCTGTTCCTGCCCACAGGTCACTGGGAGGGGCAGAGGCTACCGAGGTGTCTGCACTCTGCCCCAGCAGCATGGACAGGGCCAAACCAAAGGACGCCCCAGGTGCCCTGCTGCTCTTGGAGACCGCTCTCATAGCCAAGTCCTGCAACTGGCCAGTCCTCGGACCTGTTTTCCGAGCTCTCTGCTCATATTTCCAGCTGCAGGATCCCGGCCCAGCAGTTTCCTTTGAAAGCCCCTCAGTGGCAGGGCCCAGGAGGACACTCACTTGATGATGGGGTTCTCGAACTGCTTGGCACATCTCCACTGCCGGATGCAGGACAGGCAGTAGGTGTGGGTGCAGTTGGACAGGATCCCAAACCTCCTCTCCGAGGCCGACGGTTTCTCGTACACCACCTCCATGCAGATGGAACACACCTTGTCCTGGCTGGCCTGGAAGGCAAAGGCCTTCTCCATGTCGTGCTCAAACGTGGCCATGCACATCTGTGGGGGAGAGAGGTCAGGGTCACTGCACTCCCTGCCAGCTGGCACAGCAGTGTCTGAGGAAGGGGTCTGGGACAGCAAAAACACAGAACACTCCCTAAGGGCATCACTCCCACCCAGCATCATCATTCATTTAAAGAACATTAAATCCAATCACTTATTTCAGCCTTCAGTGTTCTCTGCAGCTTCAGAACTGTCAGAAATAAGGATGCCTGAGCACTCTTCATTTACACCCTTTCTGTACCTCTCATGGAACATCAAATTGAATCATTTGATGCTTCAAATACCTCAAAAAAACATCACACTGAGGGTCCAGAACAAGTGCCACACTCAAGGTGTTACTCTGATTATTATTAAGGTCACATTCACTCCCTGGATATTCAGTTTTACCCAGGTAAGGCATTAGGCTCTGATTTCAGGCTTTCCTCCAGCACTTCTCATCCCCAGTGACAATCCATAACCACAGGGTGAGCTGCTGCTCATACCTGCAGTTTTACCTCTTTACTTTTCAAAGGTCTCAGGGCTTGAAGAGTAACATAAATTTACAAGACTTCAACACAGAATAATTTCCCATTAGTAGCACATCTGACTAGTGCAGCTCCTCCTCCAGCACCCAGCTCTGCTTCCGAGAGCACCAGTGCCAGGACACTGAGCCAGGCACCAACCAGCTCCAGGAGGAGTGAGCATTCCTGCAGCAGCACATCTCAAAAGTACACACAGACTGCATGAAACCTGAGCTTTTCAACCCCTTGGATTCTGCTCCTCGCTAGCCCTGACCTAAACCTGGTAGCCAGGCAGAGGAAAGAGCAACTCTTCAGCCCATCCTCACCCAGCCAGTGCCTCACCAATGCCTGCAAGTTCAGCCCCCAAATCTTTGTGCTCCCTGCCATGTGCCCCACTTGCCCGTGCCTGGATGCACCTCGGCAGAGCGTGCTGGGAGGCTGCAGGCCAGTCTGAGAGGGATGGAACAGGAAAAAACAAGGTGATACTTGCCCCACTGCTCCCAGTGAAGCCCCAGATGCTTGAACACCCCCCCGCCAGAGCCGTTCTCCCGCTGGATAAGCAGTACAACGGCTGGTTGGGACTGGCTGTTTGCCCTGCAGTGAGCCAAGCCCCCGGCTCCCCTCCTTACCATCTCGTGGGCCCTCCTCTGCTCGGGGTCGTGCGGGTGCAGCACGTGGAGGCCGCAGATGTCGCACAGGTCTCCGTGCAGGTACGGGCAGCGCTCCCCGGCGGGGCACGGCCCCCGGGCCGAGTAGGGGCAGAGCTGCCCCGCGGCCCCGCAGGGCTCCTCGGGCCCGGGCTCGGCCAGCCCGCTGCAGATGGCCTCCAGGTACGAGTGGGGCTTCCCCTCCAGGCTCTCCGCGGCATCGCTGCAGCTCCCCCCGTCCCCGGGGGCGCCCGGCGGCGGCTGCTCCTCCCCCGAGCCGCACAGATCTGAGGGGACACACAGACACGGGCACTGCACGGCCCAGGGCAGGCCGGGGCCCTCCTCCCGAGGGGGAACTGCTGCCTTTGCTTTTTGAAGGCTTTTTGCTCAATGACATCTCATCTCTAAGCCCCTTCTGCTCACAAATCGCAGGAATGTTCCCGAAGTACCTACTGAAAAGTTCAATTGCGAGATTTCTTCTGCTGCTTTTTGTTTACAAATAGACTAAAAAAAACCCCACAGAATCATTTCGGCTGGAAAAGACATGTGAGACCATGGAGTCCCCCCTGTGCCCCATCCCCACCTTGTCCCCCAGCCCAGAGCGCTGAGTGCCACGGCCAGGCACTCGGACACCTCCAGGGGTGGGGACTCCCTGGGCAGCCCCTGCCAAGGCAGCTTCCCTCTCCGGGAAGAAATTCCTCCTGATGTCCAACCCGAGCCTCCTGGGCACAGCTTGAGGCCGTTTCCTCCTGTCCTGTTGCTGATTGTCTGGGAGCAGAGCCCAACCCCCCGGCTCCCCCCTCCTGTCAGGGTGGACAAAATCCCTCAGGGAGCCCCAGGGCAGTCCCTCCACAGGCCACTGGAAGGGAGGACAGGCAGGAGGGAATTCCGTGGGGCGGGAATTATCTGCAGCTGGCCGTGGAACTCAACCAATGCAAGGAGGACACCCCCTCCCCGCCGCCCGGCCCCAAGGACGAGCCCCTGGCACTCACTCCTGTCCCTGAGCACCAGCGTCCTCTTCTCCCTCCTGCTGCGGGGGCCGGGGCCGCGCTCCGGGGGCTGCCGGGGGCTCGGGGGGGCGGGGGGCGGCGGGGCCGCGGCTCCCCCCGGGGCCGGCAGCTTCACGTGGTCGTACCTGGGGCAGAGAGAGGGCGCTCAGGACCCCGAGCAAGGGCTGCTCTGCGGGAGGATCTTGTCGCCCCCAGGCCTCCCCATCCCCGGCAAGCAGCACCACCCGCGGGCAGGGAGGAGCCACAGCTCAGCACCCCCTGCAGGCAGCAGCACCCAGGGACAGGGTGCAGGGTCTCCACACTGGAGACAAAGTGCTTCTGAGTTCCTAAAGGACTCAAAACGTCCAGTCCGACTCTGGAAACACACTCCAGCAGCAGAGCAGGAGCACCCAGGGCAGCAACGCCCACAGACACGAGTGCCCAAACTCCAGCCAAGCAGCTGGATCAGAACCAGCCCCACTGCAGCCACCTGAGTCCTCGTGAGTGACACAACCCCCAGCCACGTCCCACACAATTCCAGGGCAGCTGATGGGAGCTGTGGGAATCACTGGTGTCCAAGCCCCTGATCCAGTCTGCCACATGAACCAGGCAAAGGGAGGGAACTCTTAAGGAGAGATCCCTCTCCCAGGTGCAGGCAGAGCACAGACATCTGGGAATTCCTCTGGGAAGGAGCCCTGGGGCACCTCCCTGCTGGACCAATGTCCCAACATCGGCCCCTGCACTGTATTTCCCAGAGCATTCCTCAGGGAGTTTTAACACAAAGGCTCCAGGGAAAGGTGTGGAACTGCTCAGCTTTCCCAGGGGGGCAGAGCTGGAATCCCAGGAATTGTGACTGGGATGTCTGTGGAGGTGGCTCAGAGCACAGCAGCTCCCAGGCTCTGCAGGGACATGGAGCCAGCCCTGCTGCCAAAGGCCATTCCCTGTGCAGTGCAGCCCCCCTTTGGGCATCCAACAGCTCTTCCTGCAGGGAGAACTGCATGAAAAACACACCTGGAACTTCAAGTTTCACTTCTACAGAGTAAAACAACTGCTGAAGCCAGAGCAGAGCAGAACTATACTGCTGGATCCAAAGGCTGCCTGTGGCTGTGGTCAAGCTCAGTGACTGGCTTAACTCCCTCCGTGCTCCTGTCCCCGCCGTGCCCGCGTTACCTGCAGCGGGAGCCGTAGGCGCACTGCCCGCGCTGGTAGTACTTGCAGACGGTGGAGGACTTGCTGGTGGCCAGATCGTGTGAGAACAGGCACTTGCTGCCCTCCCGACACACTCCCTGCAGGAAGTACCTGTGGGGGAGGAGGCGGCTCAGGGCGGGCCCCGCTGGAGGGACAGCACGGAGCACCCTGCTGTGGTGTGGTTTGGTTTTCTTCACGGCATCACGGAGGTTGGAAAAGCCCCCCCAGCCCAGCGAGTCCCCCCCGTGCCCGATCCCCCCGCCCAGCGCACCGAGTGCCTCGGACACCCCAGGGCTGCGGGCTCCAGAGCCCCGGGCAGCCCCTGCCAGCGCCGGGCCGCTCCCTCTGCGGAGAGCCCCCGGTCACTCGGACGGGCCTTCCCGCCACAGACTCGCTGCTTTCCCGGTACCGACCCCGGGGGAGGCGGGGCCGAGCCGGGGCGAGGGGTGTGAACAGCGAGCCGGGGGCGAGGGCAGTGAGGGGGTGTTGTGTTTGTTGTGAGGGAGTCCCAGGGGGAGTGGGGAGTGCCAGCGGTGTGCGGGAAGTTCGAGGGGGTGAGGAATGTTTTAGGGGTGCGGGGGGAGCGTGACTGGGGAGCGAAGTTGTGAGGGGAGTGTGGGTGTGTGGGGGGCTGAGGGGGCGCTCTGAGGGGAGCCGGGGGGTGCCCGGCCGGGCCGGGGGAGCTCAGTTCCGCGCGGGGCCCCGCGCGGGCCGTGTCGGGGCGCGTGTCCGCGTGTCCGTCCGCGTGTCCGTCCGTGTGTCCGTCCGTCCGTCCCCCTCTCACCTGCACGTCACCTGCTTGGTGCTCATGGTGCCGCCGCTCTGCCCGCCCGGCCGGCTCCCCGCGCCGCGCACGCGGGTTCCGCGGGGCGGGGGCGTGGCCGCTGCCCGGCCCGGCCGCCATTGGGCCGCCGTTCCCGCCCGGACGCTTTAGGCGGGGGCGCGGGGCGATGGCGCTGCTGCGCGTGCGCCACTGCCGCGCGCTCCTGTACTGCCGGCGCGCGCCCGCGCAGTGCCCCGCGTGCGGGGGGGCCTTGGGGGCCGGCGGGCTGTCCGCGGCGCCGGTCCGGCTGGACTGCCCCTTCCGGCACGGGCACGGACAGCCCCGCGCCTTCCTCGTCAGGCCCACCCGGGGGTCCTTCCTGCGGTGACCGCCAGGGGGCGCCAGGGAGCGGCGGGGGGGGGGGGGGGGCTGGGGAAGGGAGGGGGAAGGGGTAGGGAATGGGCGGGGAAAGGGGCTGGGGATGGGGATGGGGATGGGAATTG
>JAWWES010000024.1:18757993-18774996 GCA_035583135.1 Lophotriccus pileatus | reverse complement strand
CGGGGAATGGGGATGGGGATGGGGATGGGAATGGGAATGGAACGGGGAATGGGGATGGGGATGGGCGGGGAATGGGGATGGGCAGGGACTGGGGAGGGGAAGGGGAATGGCACGGGGATGGGGATGGGAATGGGCGGGGAATGGGGATGGGAATGCGGATGGGAATGGGCAGGGAATGGGCAGGGAATGGGGATGGGAATGGGCGGGGAATGGAATGGGACTGGGCAGGGCAGGGCATGGAACTGGGCAGGGAATGGGAATGGCAGGGTTGACCCCGGTGCTCGCTCCGTGCCCCGCTGTCCCTGCAGCCCCGCCCCGTGCCGGGCTGTTCCCGAGGGACAGCCCCTGATCCAACACTCTGCTCCCGTTGCAGGGGGTACGACGGGAGCTCCGACCTGCACGTGGGGATCACGGACTCGCGGGGTAAGCACGGCCCGTGCCCAGAGCCGCCCTCACCCCCTGCTCCTGCCGGGCCCGAGGGCACAGCTCTGCGGGGAAGGGACCAGGGCTGGGAGCAAAAGACAGCATCGGGGACACCCTGGAAACATCCCCAGCCCAAGCCTCTATCCCACCTGGCACTGGATGGAATGGACAGGTGCCTTCCACCCTGACACAGGGAAGGGACAAGCCAGGCCTACTTTAAAGAAGTTACAATGAATTAAAAATGGGTTTGGTAATTCTAAAAATACCCCTAATTAAAAATCCTGCTGGGTTACCCCCAGAGCCTGCAAAATGTCACTTTAGATGTTTAGTTAATATAAAGGTGGTCTGATTTGGGATTAAAAATGAAGTCTAGTTGTGCTTAAGTTGCTCTTGTTACCAGAAGGCACCTGAAACTGAGAGCAGGTTTTTGATGGAATCCAGGCCTGCAGTTCCTACTGGGCACTGATGGGAAGCTGTGGTGTAACCAGGCTGAAAAAGAACAGGATTATGGCAAACTCACAGCTTTCATCCCAGCCTGCTGTGTGTTGCAGGGGTGGTGTACAACTATGACCAGGAGGGTGTTCACAGGGCCCACACGGGGTGGGAGCAGTGCATCTGCATCCCCCTGGTCCAGCCACACATGGGCGAGCTCCTGCAGCACTGGGATAACCTCCTGGAGGAATTTGCTGAGGGAGAGGCCTGGCTTCCTCACAGGTATGTGACTTGAAATGTGGGTGTCATGGGGTTTTTAGTCTGGAATGATAAACTGGGCTGGACCCGGGGTCCTGTGTGTCATCCGGAGCCCTGTGCTCCTTCAGAACACATGTCCAAGGCTGGACAACCCTGCCAGCCTGTCCTGAACCCCCCTGGCCTGGCTAAACACCATTCTTTTCAAGGTTTCTGCAGTTTTAGGTGTCTCTGCATTTAAAGGCTGCCCAGGTGGGCCAGCCAGGTGACACTGTGGTGAGAAATGGGAAGCAGCTCATGTCCAGCTCTGCCAGCTGGTCCGTAACATTGCTCTGCATGGGTAGACATAGAAAGGCTTCCTCCTGCTGTGTCCCACCCAGAACTGCCCTGAAGTGAATGCCCAGGTCAAACATGCCCTGCCACATCCCCAGGCTGCAGCTCTCCAGGGAAAGCCCTGGCACCGTCCCTGGGAACAGAGCCTGCCTGGGCACCGGGGGCGCTTAACAGGGCCATAAAGAAACCCCCCCCATCAAATCAAAAGCTTTTTTTAGCAATTCTCTACATGCTGACTATAAATTTCAGAGCTCATCCATCACCTCCCCAGACCAGGAGATGGAAGATTTTTGATTTGGAATAGAATTTTTAGATGTTTACAGGACTTGTAAAGCCAGCAGGATTTGTGTTACTTTTCCAATTCCCAGTGCCTTAACAGGAATACTAAAATTGGCTTGGTGTCAACAAACCTCACTGGCAGAAGGCAGACAGATGTTTTCATTTCTTCTACAAGCTTTTCTTCACTTTTCTACCACCTCCTGACACAGTGACCTGCTTTTTCCACAACTAGACAAGTAACCACTGAACTGCTGAAAACTCTTAATGACCTCCTCTGGTTTTCAGTGGGCAGGAACTGCACTGAACTAGTGCTGGAACTCCTTTGGGTTCAGGCTGAGCAGTTCCGATTTTCTGATTGCTTGTCATTTCTTGGAGGACAGTGTAGAACAGCTGCAAAGAGCTGCAGCCACAGCCAGGACCAGCAGCTCCTGCAGTGACTGAGAGGAGCGGGCTCTTGTCTGGATCCAAAGACACACTTCCCAAAAGGAGCAGCTGAGCTTTGTTACTGAACAGGAGCTCACAGGTCACTTCAGGTGCCCTTAAACCAGGAGAGCTTTGAAGAGAAGAGTGAGCTCTGCTGAGCTGGGCTCAGGGTCACTTTTCCCAGCCACAGTGCTCTGATGTTGCTGAAACCCCCAGGGCTGACAGGGAATCCTCCCAGACCACAGAGCCACTGAGAGCACGAGGCGAGGAACGGGTCACAGGGCTGGGGAGAACAGGGGCCAGGGGGCAGGCTGAGGGGGAGGCAGGAGGCACACAGGAGTCTGAGCAAATGCAGGCACACAGGGACATGTAGCACAGCATGGTCAGAGGGGGGAAATGCAGCACAGCGTGGTCAGAGCGGGGAGTAAATGCAATACTTGAAGCTGTTAGTGGCCAACGTGAAACATTTGGGAGAACCCAAGGAACATTCTGACAGTGATCAGGTAAGGGCTGTAATACCCTAGGATAGGGTAGCAGGGGTTAAAAAAAAGAATTTAAAAAAGGCATTTTAAATGGCTGTCACTCCTGTTCCATTACCATTTCTATCCTTGCACAGTGGGCACAGGTGGCACAAACCCAGTGGGGTTTGACTGGCACACTGTCCAACAGCTGTATCAGCACATCAGCGAGGGAAGGCACGGGTTTGAAGGGAGCTTCCACGTTACCACCACACGTGGGGCCTCAATTAACACGGGGGCTGCAGGAAGGAGTTTGGAACAATACAGGGAAGAACAAAGGTTAACAAAAGGAAGAGCCAAGTCAGTCTAGAAAATAAGAATTCAGTACTGTCATGTTTTGTGGCCTCTTAGTTTCGATGCTCAGAGTTCCTGGTCGCTCTGGCTGGAAAGTACAGCTGGAATATATTTAACCATCAGCATGGAGGGAGTGGGGGATGGTTCCTGGGGAGCCCTTGGCTCAGTGGTAACCCTTCCTAAGGAGCTGTTTTCCCCAGGTATGACGAGCAGGAACACAACTGCTACACATTTGCCCTGGCCTTCATCAACCACGTCCTGAGCAGGCAGGGGAAACAGCCCCTGAGCAAGGGGGAGTTCACGGAGAGGTTCGTGATCCCCCAGAGCAGAAGAGCCTCCAGGTACCTCACCCTGCAGCGGGAGCTGGCACACAGGGACTGCTACGTCGTGCCCCTGCCCGAGGGGGGGCAGAGCAGCGGTGCTGAGCACGACGAGCTGCTGGACTCAGCCTTAAGGCTCCCGATCTCAGGGGTTAAGGTGCAGGATCTAACTCGTTAAAACCAGTTAATTTTAACCTGAAGGATACTGACTTTGTGCATCTGAGGGAAGTAACATATTCCTATGCAAACGTGTTTTCTTATTTACATTCACTGTGTGCTCTGCAAAGGCACTTCATCCCAGATATCAAGACTGCTGTGTAATTAAGGGTTTTAGCAAATGAACTAGCAAATGGCTATCTTCAGCAGTAGCAAACCAAAATGTTTTTTTCCTGTCACCTTTGATTGCTGATGAATGAAAAGAGGGAATATGTGCTTGTGTGCTGCTGAAATCCAAATGCAGATTCACTACGTGCGAAGTTATTTTCCTTTGATTACTAATAAATGTAACAACAAAGAAATCCAGCCTCTTTGCCAGATATATTTAGTTTTCAGTTTACATTTTGCACGTTTATTCTTCAAACCAAGACACATGCCTAGTATTAAGAGATAATTTAGTGTCTTATCTGTTAGTAGTTGTAATAAGCAACAGACTCCTCAGAATTTATCTTGGGGTTAAAACTACAGAACTTAACCGAAAAGAATTTGAGTTAAAATGCCAAAGTTCCTCCAACAGCACTTTTCCCTGTTGTGCATTACACAGAATGTATGCTGAGGTCAAAAGTGGGCAGTCCCTAACTTTGGGCAATTTCACTTGACTTACATTCTAGTTTAAGAAAATAAGTTCAGCTTTTTTCCCTTCTAATTTTTATGAAGCAAGCTGGTTTTGGTCTAGCTGCAAGTCCTGTTATCTCAGAGCTGGAGAAGTGTTCATGAATGTTTGGGGCTTTACACCTTTGTACTCAGACCCCATTAACCCCATCCCCCCGTGCTCTCCAGCTGCACACACCACCATCACCTCACTTCACAGGCCTCCCCTTCCATGTTTGGCTCAAACAAATCCTGGTGTGTTGGTTCTGAGGCAGAATCCTCACTGCATTTAAGTCCTGTGTGTTATCTGCCAAGTGATAAATACAGTGGCAAATGATACAACTGAGTTATTTGATCCACCAGCACTGAAACACAAAGTATAGTCCTCTGCAGCTCGAAATAAAGCACCTTGACCCCTACACACAACACCTCTACCCCTGTTCACCTGGAAAAAGCTTCTATGCAATTAACAGTTCATTTGCCATCCTTCCAGTAGGAGTCAGATTAAATGAAAGCAAAGACAGGAAGATTTGCCACCTTGAGGTGTCTGCAGTTTCCTGCATTCGTGACATGGCTCTACAATCTATACTGCCCAAAAAAACACGATTGTGGGGTTGTGGTTGGTGGGAACAGGTCGAGGTGACACGATTTTTACCGGACAAGGAAAAGGTCCTGTGCCCAGAAGGCAAAGCCCCTTTTACAGGGAGTGAACACAGCACAGTGTCACTGTCACCAGCTCTGCTGCGTCCTCACTGCTGTAGCAGATGTGTTCTCACAAAACCCGAACAGCATGGTGAAGCAGGGGAGCCCAGATGGAATTCAAATGCCTGAATGAAGCAGCAAGACTTAAAATGCAGCACAGTTGATACTGAAACCTCCTGGCTCTGCTTGAAAGCAGCTCAGCACCTGCTGGGTTGGTTGGTTTGTTTTTCCTAATGTGGCTTAACAATAGTAAACAGCGTTAGCAACCTGCATCCCAGATGATTGAATCTTGCAAAAAAAAAAAAAGTTAGAAAGCAGCAGGCACTAGTGTAGCAAAGCTCAGCACTGTCCTCTTCCTCACTCCATCCAAACTGCAACTTTCGTGGGTTTGCAAGGGTGTGATCCCAGAGAGGGATCGATGCTGGTGCAGCTGCTGACCCCGAGGGACAGCAGAGAATGGAAGGACTGCTGTCTGAGGGGCAGACCCACGTTGGGGAGGTCAATCAAGGACTATTCCCGTGGGACCTCCCCCGGCAGGGGCCGGTGATGGTGGCACTCCTGGCGGGGTGCAGCTGGTGGCAGGGCACAGCTGAGGCTCCTCTTGGCAATCTGAGGAGGTGCAGAGAGTGCCGGGAGACTTACAGGACCCTGGGTAACCCCCAGCCTTTGGCCTGAGCCCAGGAGGGAGGTAGGCCCAGCCCTGAGGTTGATACAGAGGAGAGAAAGAGCCAGAGAGAAACATGTTTCAGCTGCAATGATCCGAGTTATTGTCTCAGAGATAACACTGAAGAAACCTGCAAGTGCTGCAGAGTGGCTTAGAAGAATCTGCTTTCTCCTCCTGGACTGATACAAAGCGGGGAGGGGTACTTTTGTGTACTTCTGTAAATATGTGGTGCTTTTGCTTAATTAGAACTGTTGTAAATGTAGTGGTTTAGTTTTTATTGTGTAGTAATAAATCCTAATATTATTTCTCCCCAGTCGGATTTGGTTTTGTCTGCAGAAACCTTTTCTCAACTTAGAACAGCTTAGAGCAATTGTGTTGGGGGGTGTGGTAAAAACTTGTTCCTAGACAAACCCACAACAGCAATTTATCCTCACCTGCTTTACGACATGATAGGCCAGCACAGAGAGAGCTACCAGAGCAATAGGAACAAAAAAAACCATATAAACCGCTGTAGGTTCTGGGTAAAAGGGAAAAAAGCAGTGATGAATGTGGGATGCACACCTGCCAAGCTAGAGACACTGAGTTCCTCTCACTGGCTCAGCAAAGCCATGTTATTTGCTGCACAGTAACTCATCCTCAAGAGAAGAAAGGGCCTCAGCTGGGCTGGGCATCTTGCTGGCACGGGGCAGGATGAGGCCCTTACTTTGAAGGGAAGAAGGACATCTTACCCAGATGGAGAGAGGTGCCCAGCACCTCACTTTGCTGTTGGGTGCTTAGCTCACAGAATTCATTGAAATCCCTGCACATTCTGGAAGGAGTTCCTCAGTTCTGAGCTGTGATTGTGCAAATAAGGCACTAAATCCCAGAGTCCAGGCACCCAATCACAACATGCTACAATAATCAATATTGCAACAACCAAATCTCTCCCCAAATCCAAATTTGTGCCTTTTCCTCAAGGCTGTGAAGTCAGGTTTTGGTTGAGGAAAGTTACCACTGATACTCTAAAAGGTTATTTGATTCACTGTAATTACTGCTGGTTTTTAATCATTAAATTTGAGGACCGTCAAGTTTAAGCCCTCATTTCTAAAGAAATGTGGGACCCCGTGCTGAGCCTTACAATTCCCAACTCTGGACAGGTATTCCCAGAAAACTGTCCCATCCCTCATTGCTCAGGCACTTGGCAGACATTCAGGAGCCAGACCATAGTGCCCAGTCAGCACTAAATGCCTGCACCTGCCAGAGAAGTAAAAATTATTCAATATTAATATTTAAAATAGCAACAAATATTAATATAAAAAGTTAACCGTTACTAATTACTGCAGTGTAGCCACCACTTGTTTTATACCTTCATGTTTTATTTTCTGTTTTGAACTGGAACACAGCTTTGACTGCTCCTCCCCCTCATATGCATCACTAGAGGTCAGTTATGTTTTCCAGTACAACGCTGCCCCCAGTTAAACACAACACACCTCACTGTAAACAGCATTTACACAGACCAGCTGTATGTGATGATTGGAACTGTTCTGAAGCAATGGCTCATCATGAGATCAGGTAAAAAAACAAGTGGTTCTAAAAAAGTGAGTTTTTCCTGTGCAGTCAGTTAGGCTTCGTCTTGCTCACTGCGCTCACGGGAAGAAACCCAACGACTGACAATCAGTTCCTGAAATAAAACCAGGATTATTGTGGAAAAAACCCCAGAGCTACAGACAACCAGTGAGGGGTGGGAATTAGCTCTCTAAAATTGATGAATATCAAATAGTGGATGGCTGTGTTTCTTCCTGACATGAGCTGGTCTCACACATATTTCTCCCTTCATTTTTGAACATGTATCAACCTGTTTCCCCAAGCAAATGCTTCCACTGACAGTAACAGCAACATTCAACTTCAGATCAGAAGATGTGAGGTTTTTAGAGAGCCTGCAATGCACATCTCATGCCCTGGGGCACGAAGGAATCTAATTATTTTATTGCAGCCATGCTTGAAAAAGTCCAAATCAAGGCAAAGAGGCAGAGACAGTTCTTCCAAGGGGCTGTGCAGCGGCTCCGTGGCAAAGCCACCCGTGGCACAGAGAGCAGGAACCACTCACCTGGACCTTGATCCTCTTCATACACTCTGGGCTCGACATCTCCTCTGCAGTCATGTCAGAGGGTTTAATCAAATAGCAGAGCATCAGCTCCTGTTGGCAACCAGCAAACACACACAGGAATTCAAAGGGATTATGGAAGCACTGCGCTTGAAGCTCTAGCACAGAGGAAAACAAGCTTCTCTGTTCAAAAGGAAATCCTGGTAGATGAAGAGGGCTTTAAAAACAGAAGTGGCCTCACGAAACAAGTGTCCCTCAGGTCTTTCTTTTGTTCCTCACACAGCTTTTAACACTGCTTCAAGCACCAGAACTTTAATAAGCTTCACAGAATTCATTGGGACATTGACCAAGGAAACTTGTTTCCCCACTGGCAACTCAACATGTTGTTCAGCAGAAGAATTCTCTTCCCAGCCTCACTCCAACTCCTGCTCCTGGGAGCTCAACTGTCCATTTGTCAGGTTAAAGCTGTTTCAAACACTGACCTTGGAAGCATTAGCAGTTGTTCTGTTGAGCCCAGACAGGGACATCCAGCTGAGAGGTCTGCGGAGAGATCCTTGGAAATCATCATCCACCAATTCAGCAAGGACAGAGTAACTGTACGACAGAGCACACAGCACAGTCCATGGAGAGAAATTACCACTTTAGCAAGACAAATTAAGAACTAGAGGCTAAAAACTGGTGTTAAACAATATGCCAGCGTGGAGGCAGCAAACTGGGAAACTTCACTCTCTTTCTACAGGGAAAAGAGAAGGAGCAGTGAAGGTGGGAATATGCCCAGTGGCACCTGCCCTCCCCACCCTGATGTTTGGAGCATTCTCTTAGGAATGCCAAGCTGACATTTTGAACCAATTTATTTTACCTCACTAGGTAATGAATACAGACAATTATCATCCCTTTAAAATTTTTTCTCCCAAATTACATAAGTTACCCGTACCATGTATTTTCCAAAGTCAGTTTTACTTATTTACTTATAAATCAAGCTACTTTCCTGAGTGCATTCGTCAGAAAAGTGTTAAATATGCTCACTGCAGCTTCTCATTTTTAATGTCTGTTACTTAAATTCAATTAAACTGTGTCATTTGGTATCTCTGCTAAAAAGATTTTCACATTCCCAGTATGAATACATCCAGCAATATATTTTGAGTGATGAATATGTACTTAAGCAGTGAGAATGTGTGAAAGAAATTTGACAGAAACATGAATGTCAAACCTGGCATGATAGAAGGGGGGGCCTTTTCGATACAGCACTGAAATGGAAGAGAAACACCTTAGTGTGATAATCACAGAGTTCCCATCCGAGTTTAATATCAGGGTCAATAAATATTGTCAAACGGTTTCTAAGTTTTAATCACACAAGACAAAACTTCAGTGCTTTTGAATCCTGCTCAGAAATAAGTTATTGCAGCAAGAGGAGAGAGAGGGAACAGTCAAAGAAATGGTGAAGCAGGTAAAAGATAAATCAGAAGAGCCAAAGGGCAGTTTGCTGTTGCTGTGGGAAAAAGTCTGGGATGGAATTTTTCTGCAACAGACTCATGCCTTGACACTGTATTTACACCAGAGCCACTGGAGTACGAGTAAAATGACAGTAAGCCAGCACATTTCTGTTCCAAACCAGCGTCTTCCCTGAGTTTTAGGAGAGGCACAGGTTCTTACACACTGCCCACCAGACCCTCTAAAAGGTCCCTCTTCATACAAGGGTACACAGGACTCCTCCCAGCTGGACTGATGTTAAAGGGTTACAGTTCCAGTCTTCCCTTTGCCAGGGGGTTGTAAGAGGGGACTTTCTCTAACTAGCAGAGCTTTTAGCAGAGCTTTTCTTACACAGCTTTCCCTGTCAGGAAAGGCACGAGCAGCACTTCATTCCTGACAACCATGACTTGGAAATTATCCATTATCAACAACTGTAGTAATACCAACTCTAAGCAGGTGCTGCACAAGAAGCTCAGGACTAAGGCAGAACTTCTCCCAACCTTAAACTACTCCACTTCCTTTGCCTGGCACAAATCTAAAGGCAGAGAGTGACTAAACAACAAATTCAGGCCAAAACACAAATGAAGGGTGAACAGACTCGTATCAATGTCACATGTCCATGAGGTGATCAATAGCAAAACCCCATCTACAACCCAGGGTATAAGAACAGTGATGATGAATTCAGCCAAAGCCACTCACAGATCTCAAGGATGAGCTCAGCACAACCCCCAGAATGTGTAACTACATCAGCAGCATTAAAACACCTGCTGGTTTGCAGGCAAACATTAAAAAATGTTTGCTTAATGCACATTCTCCTCTAATGACAGGCTTTACTGTACTGTTCATGTGGACATGAGCTAAATGTAGTTCTTAAACTACTTAGCAAGGAATTTTGGGCATTACTAATCATTTCTGTAAGATCGAAACCCCAACCATTAACAAAGAAACAAGTCCCTTCTCCTTCTACCCAAAAAAAGCCCCAAGAAAAACCACCCAGAGAAGCAGTCTTAGCAGTAAGTTCAGCACAAGTCCAGCTTCTGTTAACTGGGATGAATGAGATCCATGGACTTCGTGAATTTGGATCTGGATTCCGATCTGTTATTCTAGGGACTGTCACACTGACACTGCAGAGGGTGTGTTTAGAAAGGGATGGAGGCAATTGGGAAGGGAATTCCAGTGGAATCCTGTAGGAATTATTACCCTCCTGACGGCAAAGAAGCCTCTCAACCTGCCTCTTCAGCAACTGACTATGGGATGGGATTTTCCACCCACACCCCAACGTTAGTGCCAACCCACAGTCAGCCCAAAGCAGCCTCTGCCAAGGGCAAGGAGCAAAGGCTGCTGCAGTCACCGAGCTCCTCCGTGGCACTGCAGCCCTGCCCTGCCTGAGGAGAGGTGAGCGCAGATGTTCCAGGAGGTACTCACAGAGGTCGGTGCCGTACTTGAGCCCCACCTTGGGCACCCAGCCCCGGCTGCGGAAATAGTGATAGGCCATGTAGGTGGTCTTGAAATCAGGCTTCACCTCACTGAACACCTCCCACAGCTTCAGGATGCTCAGGGGCTCCTGCAGGGCACACACAGGGCACTGTGACTGCGGGGCACACACAGCCACACATCAAACCCTGCAGTGTGTGCACGGAGCGGCGCTGCCGGCACTGAGACAGAACCCCTGAGCACAAGGCTGCTAGAAACCTGCTGCCCTGCTTAGGGGGCCTTTTTAGCACTTCACAGTCAGTCCCACCAGGCCCTGATTTAAAGGAAAGGCTGATCAATCTCAAACTAAAAGCACAGGTTTTTTTGCTATGACATTAACAATAGCTTGTCATACTTAGAGATTAATGCTTAAAACTCCAAGGAACGGTGCCAGCTCAGGTAAGACTATTCACTGTATTACTTCTCCCTTATTTGCCCTTCCCATGTTTCCTGCCTAAACTATAACAAAAAACCTTCCTCTACAAAAGGACTCTGCTTAATTATGTTTGTCTTGCTAAACTTAAAACTTTCAGACCGGTATTTCATAAACAGAAATACCATTACTTACAAGAAAAACTTCCCAATTACTCTGTTTGGTATTTCCTCCTCCAGAATTAACAGCATAAATTAAGTATTAAGTAAAAATTTCAGACCAAACTGTATTCGGACTAATGGTATCCCCAGTAACCCAAAATTAATCCAACCTCTTACCTCACCATAATAAATACTTAAACATCCCAGAGCATACACCAAGAAAAAAGCCTGAAAAAGTAAACACAGTAAGTTTAACTAATATCTAGTTTCTTCCTGTGGCTTATCTTCCATGCAAGAATAAAGGCTCCTTTACATTTCAACAGACACAGAAAAATCCACAAACTACAAACCACCTCTGCCTGTGCTGCACGTTCCCTGGGGGCCTGCTGTTAAATCTAATATATTTACAGGCAGCACACAGGATATATATAAATCCTGAAACAGGATTTATACAAATGTTATATTCCTGGTATTTCTATACTTAAATCACTGGTCTTTCTGCCAATGGGATTATTCATCTAAAGCAAATGGGATTGGACCCTAAATATTTTTAAGCATATCGTGTAATTCTTGCAGGTTATTAAAAAGAAGTTTAACAACTAAGACAATTCAAATCTTCAGGAGACACAGGAGAGCCCTGTACTTTAGAAACAGGTATTAAATTATGTTGTAACATAGATTAATGTCTACTTTTTCAGATTAAAAGCAAACCAACCTTTACTTGGAACATACCTCTTCCAAACTGAGCTGTAAATATTCAAAAATCCTAAATGGATTTTTTCTGCATACCAGTTTCTCCTTTTTGACATGCTATAAGAGAAAAAAATTACTGTATTACTAAAACTTGTAACTGGAAAAAATATTGAATTCTGTAAACAGCACTGATGCTAGAGATTTTCTAAAAGATTGGGATAGTCTTTTTTCCTTACGTTTCCTTGTAAATAAGCAGAGTCATCTTCAGGACATGAGCTCCCTTCTTCTTCCTCTTGCACCAACACATATTCTGGAGCATTCTGCTTTGCCGTGCCCCCCTGCCCAGCCCTTTGCTCAGGGCTCTGCTTCCCCTCACAGCCACAGAGCACGGCAGCACCACCCTTCTGGCAGGACCCTTCCTGCAGCCCTCTGGAGTCACCTTGTTCCTGTTCCTTACAGCCACACCCCGGGCACATCCCTGCACCTCCTTCCAAACAGGCTTTCCTGGAGCCCCCATTCTGATCCTCAGGACTTAAGGCTCCTGCACTGCCAGGATCTGCACAAGACTGGCTGGCCAGTTCAGTGTTTTCTGTATTTGGGCCCATCCTGTTATTAACAGTTTGTTCAGCTCCACCCTCTGTCAGCTCCAGAGGCTTGGTGTAATTTTCAAGGATTTGGGTAACTGAGCAGTCATCAAGGCCTTGCTCTTGCAAAACGCTCCTGGCCCACTGAACACGGCGCTGGTACCTGGGAAACAGGAGACATGAGAACTTGGAGGGCATTGCATCCTTTAATTAACATTTTTAAACAGGGACCTTCAAAGCAGAGGAGTCAGCACAGTGCACAAGCAAATCTGAGCACACCCCAACAACTGCCGTGCAAACACAAGTGTGCCCAATGCGGTGGGGCTCCAGATTTTAGGGGTCTGGAGGTGACACCACCGAACATCAGGACTCTTCCCCTCCTCTGGTTTTGCCTCTTTAATCTGTGTGGCCCAAACACCACTGCTGAGCCCTGCACAAGGGACTGTGCAGTTTCAAGAAGCAAGAACTTCACCAGGCAAAAAATCCCTTCTCCCATGGGAGCCCTAAACCTGAATCCCCCCCCAAAAATATCCCGGTATCAGAGCTTGGAGGATTAAAATATGCAACAACACTTTGCATACAGAGCTCTCACACACTTCATCTATTGTACAGATAACAACTGAGAGCAGTAGTTTCAAAACTCTAAGTACCTTTCAAAAGGTACTTAGCAAAAACACCAGGCATAGCAAAAACACCAGGGTAAAAATCTGAAGCAGAAGCTACCTTTTTTAAACAAAAACCTCAGAGTTATCCCCGAGAAATAACAATAACCCTATCAGTGAGATAGTAGGTGAAAGCTGTAAATATGCCTAATACTTCTCAATTATGATACAGTTTTCAGTGCCCTTTCTGTTATTTCTCTTGGAAAATAACATTAATATCCAGTTGAAGACACGAATCTTCCCTCTGTGCAGCTGCAGAGACCTGAGGGCATCTGTCCTTCCTCAAACCTGGACAACTCTAGGACAATGTTCTTCACTTCCCTGAAAAAAATCCTGAGGCAGCAATTCCAGACCAGGTAATGAAGAACTACAAAACCCATTAACTGCACCTCTCAGTGTCAACACAAACACAAGTCCCTGTGAAGCCTCATAATAAAGCTGTACAGTTCAGTGCTGTCCTCTGTTATAGAAACGAGACTCCTCGTGCTCCTGTGATTAATGACCACATAATTTGCACTTCCAGATCTCTACTGGAACAGACCACGATGCCTTTTGTGCATCAATATAATCCCACTGTCACTGATGCTCAGCCACTGCTGGCACATAAAGCTGTCACAAGACAGACTAATAGGAATGGCAAGTATTTCTGAGAGCACTAGTAACTGTACTAGCACTAGTAACTGTACTAGCACTAGCAGTAATATTGATACTGGTTTTCTTATCTAAAATTGAGGATTGAAGGTGCATAATTTCCAAATTTAAGTTACTTTTTTAAAGTTATCATAAGATTGAAACAAACTGAGTAAGCCCTCTGCACATGTTTAATAGTTCATATACTATTTAAGCAAAATAAAAATGTGGTCCGACCCTCTGTTTTGCCAAGAGTACAAACTAGCAATATTAATTGATAACTTACATTAAAAAAGTAAAATATTAGTGCATTATAAAAATCAAGAGCTGCTTCAATCTGTGCTATAGTAATTCCTTAAGGAAATGCAAGTTGTTTAAAGAGCCTGCCCCAGAAACTTGTTTTTCTCCTCCTCAGCTAAGAAACAAGTTTATTATGATTATTATGATTAATCACCCACCCTACGATGTGTGCACTCAGTCTTGGCCTCTATTCAGCAATCAATACCTGCAAGATTACACGAAAAACCCCACTGAATATCCCCTACTCTAGTTCCAGTTCTTCTAATGAAATAACGAGAAAAGAAATAGAAGCAAATCATCACTTATACAGCCAACAACCCGAGAACCAGAAGCAAAAAATATAAACCAGAATAATATGTTTTCTCGAGCACCAAGAATAAGTTAAAGCAAATTAACTTACTTTTGAGATGTAATTATAGGCATGTTTGTGTTAACACCTGTACAAAGAAAAACCATACACTGTTTCATCCACATCAAGATGGTTTTGTGTGGTGTTGGTCACTGGGGTGATCTGTAGCCTGAAAATTACCCCCATTCTTCAAAGCCCTTTTGGTCCCACTTGTATTCAAGGAGCCAGCAGAACCAGGGAAGGTGCAGAGGTAACAGCCTGCACAAGAGAACAACTAAATACACCTTTTTTTTCTCCAGCCCATAAAAAGGCAATGATGAAGGGATATGACAAAGTCCAGTGATGTCCACTGAGATTTAACTCTCATGGGAAAGATGAGCAAAGAATGGCAATATAAACAACCAAGAGCAGACTGGATGTCACTGGCCACAAGCAGATTAAAAACTTCACATATCCTTCCCTCATCATTGCATGGACACTAAAACCTGCAGATTAAACCCAAGAAACACTGGAGAGTTATGTGAAGAGAAGTGCAAGGATCCCTTTGTTACAGACTTCCTAAGGAACACCCCGGGAAGGTAAGGAGAATGCACTAAGGAGCTATGGCACATTTCTGTTCCTGGGTGTTTTCCAGGCATCCCCCAAGCACTAGAGAGGGGAAAGAGGGATCTTCGAGCGGATACAGTGAAGACAACTGGAAGAACTATCAGAGGACACTGACCTTGCCACTTAGCAACCAGCAGAGGGTCTGAAATGCTGAACACCGGCCGACTTCTTGAAAGGATTCCTTTTCCAAAATAGCCCTGCAATGGGAAAAAAAAAATCCTTATTATCTCTTAACAACAAGATGAATTTATTTCCAAATCACAATATGTGGACTGCCAAGATCAGCTGAAACACATCTAAAATTCAGCAGCATTTAAGCTCTGCCTAGAGCTTGTTTATCTGCTGGTAACTGGTCAGTACTAAAGCCCTGCACTCAGGGATTTAACCAGGAGGCTGTCTGGCCTTCTCCTCAGTTCTCAGTATTTGTCAGGCAACATCTCCAAACAGACATTTGGAAACAAACCCAGAGACACCACCTGTGTACTGATGCTGTGACAATGGAAACCAGAGACACCACTGCACAAGAATGGTGCTGAAATGGTGCTCAGGCATAAAAGGAGTAATGCAGCTTATTCTACACAGGGATAAATCGCTCGGAAGCTAAAACAATCACAGAAGCGTTTATAAAATGTTAATATTCCAACCTCCTGGGCTTTAAACACAAGAAAGCACTTTTGAGAAGTTACATAAAGTGTTGAAAGGAGACATTAACAAACATGAAGGCTTTGCAGCTGTTTTTTAGGTCACAATATCAATTCATTCAAAACACCATTCACATTTAATCCAGAATATATGTTTTGTACTGATTTGAGGAGAGAAGTGAGACACAAAGAATCACACAAGGCTGAAGGTGCAGGAAAACATAAAGGCAGCAGATTTTAAGCGGTGCTATGCTTCACCTGCAATTAAAACACAAAAATACTGTGCAAACAGGGTGCAGCACCTTGTTATAGAGCTGTTCAATATCCTCTGGGTTCCTCACAATCACGTTGTTGTTGATGATTTCAGCCTGGCATATTCTGAAATCCTTCCCACCCACATCCACAGGGAAGGGACCCTCGTAGGACTCAAAAACTCTTCTTTTCCTTCTTGGGGGGTGAAAAACTGCTTCTGCCATTTCCTGATGTTAATGTTTCCTCCTAAAAAGTGGAAAGAGAAGATTTAGCATTTAGGTTTAGTGTTTTTCTACATTTCAGCAACATTTCCTTGGCAATAACAAATTATCAATGAATCCTCCACCATAATATAAGTTTAATTCTGAAACTCTTACACCACACAAACACAGGCACTGACCTGCTGGTGTTCTCTGTTCATCTGTCTCCCTAAACCAGGCTGAGATGGTTCTCAGCCAACAGTTTATAAAGAGAACTTCCAAATGATTTATATATTTTTAAAAATCTATAAGCATACACCTGTATATTATGTACAAATTTGTATTTATAAATTTATATAATTTATAGTTATTAATAAATATATATTATAAATATGTAGATTTGTGCATATATCTTCACGTATTTGTCAATATGTAGGTTTCTTAAAGGTCACAGAGGAAAGAGGTTACAAAGGAAACGTCAGTACATAAACTGTTTCTGTTATGCTGTGAGCGCTCCAGGAACAAAGGAGAGGAACGAGCAGAAAGCACAGCACACAGATGTGCTGAATACAGACTGAGCGCACACCGAAGTGCTCGAGTACAGACTGTCCTGAACAGGCCGAGCCCAGGGGGCGCTGGGACGCGGCTCTGAGGGACAGGCCGGGCCCGGGGGGTGTCTGCGCAGGGCCGAGGCTGTTCGGGACGGGGTCGGTGGGTGCCCCCAGCGCGGACATTCCGTGATCGAGGGCGGTGCGGCAGAGCGGCCGCGGCCGGGCGGGATGTCCCCGCTGACCCGGCCCCTGTGCCGCGGGCGGAGCTGCGGCTCCCGCAGCGCGGGGACCACGCGGGGCCGCACCGGCACGGGCGGGACCCCCGAGCGAGCGAGCCCGCCCGCGGCAGGGTCCGCACCGGGGCCGGGTGTCCCGGCGTGTCCCGGGTGTCCCGGGTGTCCCGGGTATCCCGGGTATCCCGGGGTGTCCCGGCGTGTCCCGCTCCCCCTCCCCGCTCTCCCGCCCCCCTCTCCCCTCACGCACCGGCCCCGCCGCGCCACGGCCCGCGCGCCGCCGGCCCCGCCC